>JAJJMC010017603.1:338378-404602 GCA_023531435.1 Papaver californicum
AATATTTACTGATTGTTCAGATAGAACCATTACGAAAATTTATAAACTCTTGGAAGTAGAGGAAAGACTTGGAGGAAACACAATTGAGTTGGATCTGGAAGCTGAGTTCTCAAATTTGGCTCTTGACATTATTGAGCTCCCTGTCTTTAACTATGACTTTGGCTCCGTCAGTAAAGAATCTCCTGTAATTAAGCTATGAAGATTAGTTTATAAATCTAAACTGTCTACTATGCTGTTGTTTACCAACGATCCGTATACCTAGTGTTTCTCCAACAGCCATACTTATGCAATCTTTTGGTTAGTGTGCATTTAAAGTTTAATCTGGTTTATATTGCCATTACACATTAGCCTAAAGATGTAAAAAATTGTTTGATGCCCTTTGTGGGTGGTATGTGGCCAGAAATGTTGATGGTTTTGCATGAAATACTTTCACTACTTTCAAGGCAGATTGATTGTCATTGATTAAAATGCCGATTCATAGATTATATTGATAGAATGCGAAGATAAGAGTAGATGCGAAGTCGCAATTCAACTATCCCACAAGTTATCGTAATTTACAGATGTCATAAAAAGCACAATCCGTGACATCTGAAATTAATATTATTCATCTGAAAAACTTAATTTGTAAATTACAAGGATTTTACTCATTGAAACAGAGGGAAGAGATGAAGTTCTAGTAGTGAGTCAATCTCCCTCCCTCCCTCCCTCCCTCTCTCTCATCATGTTATGGTATACCAAGAAAGATATCATGTACTACTGCCTCATGGATATACACTCTTGTGTTATACCTAAAGGCCAAGGGCTTAAATGTATGATAGATAAGGAATAAGAAGTTTTCAAACAATAACCCCGACTGTAACTATGGAAAACAACCAACAACAAGCATAGTGAATCTCTGTTCCTTACTTTTACCAACTCTTTATCCATAGTTCTCCCACTTGATGCAAGTGTTTATACAATTTAGCTTACTCTTGTCTCACAGTTATTGTTTAAACCAAACAGCTTTGTACAAAAATAGTTAGACAACGTGTGTACAGGATCTGGTACTGCTTCACATTCAGTAGAGTGATTCTCACTATGTTGCTAAAACTTGGACCTGTTTCCGGGCTCAGGATGTTTGTTTTAAACTCACAAATTTGTGCAAAAGAAAAATACGAAGACTTTTTTCTTTTTCCCTAAGCCGTCTCAGAGGTGGCTTTTGAAAATGAAGGGAGGCGCTTGCTGCCAGTGTACGTTTTAATTTAATAGGTTTGATAACACAGTGCTAATTGGACCTTTTCTCATTTATCGGAATGTGAGACTAGGGGTTTTTATGTATTTCAAGCAATAATGTATGCATCTGAAGTGATTTTCTGTAGTCCATTTGGTTTGAATGGATATTATAACCCATGTGAATCACTAATTTATATGTTGTTGTTTTCACTGTAGGCAGTATATGGTACTCTTTTTGAAGCAGAACACCGATCAACTTTCTATATTCCTTATTGGAAACTCCCCCTGGCAAGGTGGGTGGTTCCAAGGCAGCGTAAATTTAACTATGACCTTAAGGTTATCAACGACTGCCTTGATGGGCTTATAAGAAATGCAAAAGACACAGGGGAGGTTAGATGTAACCTTAGCTGAGCAAATTGATATTTTAAGTTCAACGCTCATGATTTAATTACTAATGATGTTATATTTTCATGAAAAGTAAACCACGGATGATTTGAAAATGTGATAATTGAAGATATAATGATCTTTCTTTATGATCCTGCAGAAATACTACAGCTTACTAATGATGTTATATGTTCTCTCTCTATGATCCAGTACTTAGAATATTAAGCTCCTAAATGATCCTGCAGAAATGCTATAAATTGCTTAAGACTGGCTTTTTATGTTGTTGGATCTGTAAGAAGATATGGTCTAATGTATTATTCACCATTTTTTCAAGAGATAACCTCTCTAGTTAGATCTCTTGTTGAATGATGGTGCATTGTTCATGAGATTACTGAATTTGTCCACCTTGATTCTGGTGAGGCTTGATTGGTTCATTGAGTTTGTTACCAGATAATGTTTACAGAAATCAATGTGGTTGAACTCCAAGTAATTTTTAGAGTTGTAAGCTATAGTTAAGTGAAAATCCTTTAGTTCTACTAAAATATGAATATTTCGCCTTACATGTATCTTTAATAAATTTAAGAGTCATCGTGAGAAACCAGAATTTACACTTGACACAAAAATAGACTCACAGTTTGACTGAAGACTATTATGCTGCCAACTATACAATAACCATGTATGTTGTTTCTCATACATAGACCTCAAAGTTAAACATTTCGTCAGTTTTTGAGTTTGACTCTCTTATTCTTCGGCAGGAAACAGATGTCGAGAAACTGCAACAAAGAGATTACTCAAATCTGAAGGTTGATTTGACTTCTCTAGGAAACTGTTAAACAGATTCCACTTTTTTTTAACTCAAGATTTTTAACTCTTTCGCATACAACGTACTAGAAAAGCAAGTCACAATGAATGTTGCACTTTGTCTTTGCGGTAGGCTTGCAGGATGCAAGTCTTCTTCGTTTTCTAGTTGATATGCATGGAGCTGATGTGGATGACCGGCAGGTAAACTATCCAACAGTCTTCGTTTATTACATCTACATACACATAAATTAGGTGTTTCTAAATATTTACGACTGTAACTCTTACCTTTCTTTTCCCTTAAACGAGTGCAACTGAATTTCAATTTCAGTTTGTATGGTAAATCACTATTTCATCTCTTACTTTGATATTACAGCTTCGGGATGACCTGATGACCATGCTTATTGCTGGACATGAAACAACTGCTGCTGTTCTAACTTGGGGTGTTTTCCTATTTGCTCAGGTTTATACTGCAGTTCCTTTTTATATAATAGTTTACAGATAAACTGGTAAAGTTTGCTTTCTATTGAAAATTATCAGAAATTTAGCTGTTTTAAGTTTAGTTCATAAATACAGAATCCTGAAAAAATGAGAAAAGCTCAAGCTGAGGTTGATTCTGTCGTTGGTCGTGGCAAAACAACTTATGAATGCGTCAAGAATTTGGAGTAAGTCACACTTTCTTGCTGAAGTGGTAACAAAATCTTTGGTTCTGGGTATTATCTGTGAAGTTTTTATTAAAAGTAACTTTTTACATGTGTTTTTAGTCCACAGAACCATTCTATACAAGAAGAAGAAAAATGAATTATAGTGTTAAGAATTGAGAGTACCTCTACCAAATTGAACTAGAATGTTATATGGCACGTCTGCAAATTACAATTACCTAAATCTAAGTGTGTACATCACATTCGATCATCATTTGTCTTGCTCAACAATCCGAAACATTCAAACTTTAGCTTCCAAATTTATCTGGATTCTGGACCAACTAGATGAATGATATCAAATATATATATGCTGATCACTATCTTTAGAGCAGAGAAATATAAGATATGATATGACAATTCAACGTTTCTAACAGGTACTTCATTGATGTTGTTGCACACCTTTTATAGCGTATTAAACCTGTGATGCATGTAATATTATATATGTACATTCAAGTTCGGTATTGAGATTATTGGATAGGCCTTATTTCTAGGTTGTTTGAGTACTATTTAACTGTAAACCTTTTGCTTTTAGGTACATAAGACTTATTGTTGTGGGATCACTGCGTTTATATCCTCAACCCCCATTGCTTATTAGGCGTTCCCTCAAGTCTGATGTATTGCCAGGTATCGGTTCTCTCTTACACCAAGATATAGGCGTTTGCTGAATCATCTGATACACTCTCGTATGAAATGTTTCGTAGATTAGATAATTACAAGTTACTTCTTGATCATATGAAATGTTTTGTAGATTAGATAATTACATGTTACTTCTAGATGCAAGTGGGACTCGGACCCGAGACTTCCTGGTACAACCACCAAGTGTTTGACCAACTCCACGTTACTAGTTCTATATAACTGACATGTATATAATAAATGATGATTGCAATTGTGGTTCATCGGGACATTGGAATGTGGCGATTACCTTCTTTAATTGAATTGTTTTGAAGTTAGTGACCTGGATATCTGGATGATGCCTAAAGTTCAATCAATCATGCAGGATGATACAATGGGGAAAAGGATGGATATGCAATTCCTACTGGTACTGACATCTTTATCCCTGTAAGTAGTTCTTTTAACGGAGTGTTTTCGTAATATTTATTGCAAAAAAGTAATCTATCCGCTAAGATTTTATTCTAGCAGGATATGGAAGAAGTTCTCAAGCTAGTGTTTTATTTTTCAACAATAAGTTCTCAAGTTAGTGTTGACAGGGCAGGACTGAAATGCTTGAACATTCCTTAGGCTTTACATAATAACATAAATGAATAAATCAGAATCAGAATTTGCAGCAACTTTGGCTTGGCAAACATCGAAATATTGCTATTTCTATCTTCAGATTTGCCCTGTATTGATATATTGTCTAAAGTCTGTGATTAACAAAGTTATTAAAAGAAAGGATTTCCTCATAAGGAAATCAAATAGATAGTTAGCGGATGTCACTGTGGTACAGTGGTAAAGTGGGTGATGACACCTAAACCTATTCCTATTAAGCGACTGTAGAATATGGATTAACATGGCGGGGCTCGGTTGTGGATTTTTTGATGTTACCCAAGAGGAACGGAAAATATCTTGCATTTGTTAATTCACACTTGCATTATTTTTAGAAGAGACCAGCAAAGAGTACCACGTGACCCAAAATATATTTTGTGATTCAAAACTTGACAAGAGTTCCAAAATTTGTACCATTCTCAGAATTCGTAATTTTGTACCATGACTTAAAAATTACGGTGGGGCACAGAACATACTACCATCAACAGAAATTATTAAGAAGGTTCTTGAACTTGACTTGTAAGAAAACCAAATTAGAGAAGGAGAAATCTTGCACAGCCAGATGGAATTATGGATTCAAAAGATGTCACAGCCGCAAGCCTTCATGGCATAAGAAGCATTTCATCGTGAACAGTTGTGTTTTAAAAATATCGTGTTAACTACCTTCTAGTTCCGTCACGGATTGACATATATATAGAAAAATATGACGAGCCTTGTGTCATACTTTGAGTTCGGGTCATTTAACTGGTACTCAGATAATATCTCTAGTCGCCTCTGCTGAAAATATACCAGCAAATTTTCATTTTTGGCTTTTTGCAAAAGGTGATTTGAAATGGTAAAACTTGGACTTATGTGGGCCATAGGTGTCACCAGCACTTTGCACGCATGTCAAAAGGCAGTAAACACGTGTCGGCATTTACTAGCCACGTTGTCTTTTTATTCATGCAGTTTCCCTGGTTATAAACTAGCTGCATTAGTTGTATATATCCAATCCATTTCAGAGGTAAAGTTGTATAGTGCTTCAGTCACGAAGATTGGCGTTAACTCTAAATCCGTTATTGGCGCTGTTTTTTTCTTCATGTTGCTGTTGCTGTTGCTGACCTTCCGTAAGTTTCTCATCCCTTGCTAGCATTGTGCATCATATATTTCATTTGGCTAAAACTTATGACTGTGTTTGGTTTTTATGTAATTTTCCAGAGGAGTCGATGGTGATGAGGGTTGATGGTGCTAGGACAAACAGGATGTGCGACTCAAAAAGCCATAAATTCAGAGGGGCTTGTGTTAGTGACACCAATTGCCGAAACGTCTGTCACTCTGAAAGATTCACAGATGGTCATTGCAGCGGACTCCGCCGACGATGTTACTGCCAAAATCCTTGTGTTTAATGATAACTTATGATAAGCATGAACGAATGATGATCTAGAAATAAAGGTTTACTCTTTTGTTGGATAGAGTAATGTTAATTTGGATCTACTCTATATGTATGCAGTAATATGTCTCCCTGTTTTAACCCGTGTATTTGATCTTGCAAATTAAAAAAGAGAGTTAGAAGATATAAACCTGGGCCTTGCCGACTAGAAGCTATGTGGTTAGAAGATGTTCGTTTCAAAATATCTGGCACACTCAGCACAACACTATGCATCATTGCATGTGATGTGTGTGATAATTTTAAGGTCTTAGCTCATCAAGCTCGAATTTGGAATAAGAATGACTTTGGTATTATACATCGAAGAGTCGAAGTTGCTCGAGATGTTTTAGTTCAGGCTCAAACTGTATTCAGTATTTCCCCAACATTAGCTAACAAGGCACATACATTGCTTAAATATGTATCTTTTTCAGCTTAGATCGAAAGATATTTACTGGGCACAACATTTGTGCGTAGACACAGGAACAAGATTAATAAATTGAAAAACCATCATGGTGACTGGATTTTTTTATCAGTAGTTCTGGACATTCTGGACAGACCGTCAATTTGAACTACCTAAAAACCTTATAGACACACAAAGGGTGGGTCTGCCTTCCCAGGAAAAAACAGGGGTTCCATTGTAGGTTTTGTTTGGGTCTATTTTGAGTTGATGACGAAGAATAAGAACACCATGAATTCAGTATTACAAGATTTTAACAAAAATAAATAAATGGATGATGAATAAAGAAGGGTATACTGATACAAGGCTATTTTTGATCTGACCATTGTGTTTGGCTTTCATGAAATTATTTTAGAAAAAAACAGTAAGTTTAGGGATAAATGAGTATAACTAGTACTTTCTAAATTGTATACAAGAAGAGCCAAAAATAAAATTAGACAGAAAAATGAGCCATATAAATCATATTTTGGTGGCTAAATGTACAATGAGAACTATGTATAATTTGAGTTAAAATACTAACACATAGTTCGGGACCTAACTCGAAGAAAAGAAAGTTTATTCTCTCCAACAAATTCTACATTTTCATCAATTCAACCTACCTTGGGAGTCTTTCTCATCATATTTTAATCCAAATAAGAAATTAAAGTATATCATTTCTGTGACAAAACCAGGCATCTAATTTGTCATTTCAGTTACAATTTACTTAATTTCTTTGGAGTTATGGAAGTATTTTTTATTTAGCAGACTTGCCGTTTGGAATCTACCTAATAAGATGAGATTAAGCAGGCAGTGAGTGAGTGACTTGGAGAGATTTTTCTTTTATCCTGCCCACCAAAACAATATGAGAAAGGTTTTGTTTGGGTCTACGCGCTTTTGGTGCAGTTCAATTGACGGTTTGTCCAGAATTTTTGATTTTTGATACTGATGCTATTGAACATTTAAGCAATAGAACACTTTCAACGATTATTTTCTGACCCTCTAACCCTCATCCTTGTAGCCAATTTGATTTTACCACTACAGATACTGACAATTCTTCACTTCTATAACCCTTCAGAGCAAGGTTTCAAAATGGGGGAGTGACCAGACGAAGGAGTGTTTTGTACACTATGGGATAGTAGGATAAAAGAGGCTAGACGGGTAAAATACTGTCTAACTTTCAAATTTATTTATTTATAATAAAAAAATAACCTGACGGATGAACTTTGCCTATCTGGTTTTTAAAAAATATTTCAACCATTGGATCATTAAACTTCAACCATTGGTTGAAACTTTTACTCAGACGGCTGATGTTCAACCGTTTAGTGAAAACTGACGAGCGCTCCTTCAATTGAAGGAGTGATTAATAGACTTTACGTGATATATTCTCTCTTCACTACCCATAAAAGGATCTAATTTGTTCTTTTTAGGTGAAACTCCTTCACTTTGAAAGAGAACACTCTACCCATAGCCGTTACTCTTACTGGCGAGGAAATTTTAAGTGTTGCTCAGGCTATTGGTCCTTTAGAGGCCCCAGGTCCAAATGGTTTACAAGGGACTTTCTATGTGAAATACTGGGACATAATTGGAGATTCAGTTTGTAAAGTTGTTCAAGATTTCTACACTTCTGGGTACATTCATCCTCAACTTACCAAAACTTTTATCACTCTTATACCCAAAGTTGAATCCCCTTCTCATATCTCTCAATTTCCCATCTGTGGGCTAAGCTTCAAATGATTGGGATTTTCCGTGCCCGGTAACCATGTTAATCTCCACTGGATTTGCAACATATCACGCAGTAAGAAAAAATAGTTACGCATTAGGGAGCTGTGATTGGCAATATCACACCTTATCTGAATCACTTGCTGCGTAAATAAAAATATTGAAGTACGAAAAGAGAGTAGCCAATTTTGTTTACATCCCTCAAATGCATTAGGGAGCTGTGAAAGGAAACAATCAAAACTGCACTTCTGAGTAAATTCTACAAATAATTCTATTTCTTTGCACATCGGATGAAGTAACCTCATCTGGTGCTCAACTGTTGTTCAGAATCCAACTTATGACCACTGAAACCTCCTATGGAAACATTTCAACTTAGGGAAGCAGCTACCAAAGCCATATGCTCAATCAGGTCCAAAACACGGTTACTGCGCAAAATTAAAACTCAGAAAATTGTTTTATGTCAACAAAGCAAGAGAAAAAGAAAAAGAAACAGGTGCAGTCATACCTATAGCCCCACTCGTTGTCATACCACGATACAAGCTTCATGAAAGAAGAACTCAGCCCAATTCCTGCCTTGGCATCAAATATGCTCGATCTGCACAATAGATATGCCAATAAAAAAATTATGAGGTAACAATTGCAAGACCAATATCACATATCACATTTCCATCCGCCCCGTTGATGAATACTCCCTCCGTCCCAGGAAAAGAGTTACTATCACTTTTTCATTTTAGCCTATTTTTGAGGGAGTATTATTTAGATCAAAAAGTAAAAGAAACAAAAATTAGCTAGACACACATTCACAATTGTCTGGCTTTAGGGATGCCACCTTCTATTTGTATGTAGGACAAATAACAAAATACTAGTAAAAAGACTTTGGCTTTGTACAATACTACGTAGGCACGGTTTTTTATTACAGCCAGTTTTTCGTTTGTCCTTCAAGTCCATTGACAAAACAAAATAAAGAAAAGCATATACTCAATGCCAACACTAATTTTAGTACTTCTTTCTTCTACTTTACGAGTAGAGAAAGTACTATACCTCAGGCAAAGGGGAGAAAAGAAAAAGACTAAGAACTATATCGTGCATCACAACAAAGTACTTAAAGACAACACCATAACTTTAAGAGTTCTTTTCTACTGAATGAGGATATACCAGATTTCAGCAAAGAGGAGAAAACAAAAAAGAGTAAAAACTATACCTTGCATCACCAACGAAGTCATTGGAGACAACATCCTCATCAGTGTATCCAAGAATCCCTTTCAATGGCCCCTCTGATGCAAACCTGAGGAAGTGATCAAGTAAATAACAAGTTAGACATCTTTTAGTCTTTTCATGAGTATACACCTGCTAAATTGTATATATCTTGACTAATGAACACAGAAGATACAACTATCATACTTAATGGCTGCTTTCACATCATCGTAAGTAGCACTTTTCTCAAGTCGGCAAGTTAAGTCCACCACAGAAACATTTGCTGTTGGGACACGGAAGGCCATACCAGTGAGCTTTCCATTTAGCTCAGGTATAACCTTTCCAACAGCCTACAAAATTCCACAATAAAAGCTTCACATGAGTTACCAGAGTATGGCAAGTAAATCAGGATTTAAAAGCTCAGGATCCATAAAAGAAAACTAAAACTATCAAGGAACATTACTGAAATCTTCCACCCTTTGGTCATTTAAATGTTACTAGTATAACTTATAACTGAAGGCTTGAAAGTTAAACACAGCAGAAACTAGATCTTTGGAAGACAAAAGGATCAAACTTCTAAACTTCAGCCAATCCAATCTGTTTTTCATTTCAGAAATATTGGTTGCATTCAAAATGAGGCTATAAAGTTACAACGAAGATATTTTTAAATAAATGAGTAACTGTAAGAACAACACAAATCTTCTATGCGTAAGAAAGGGGTCATTAAGAAGATTGCTCAGTAATAACTGATATTGTTTTCATTCATCCTTCTCCATGTAGTTACCTACAAGGTATTATCTACTACACTCACAGAGTTTATTCTCCATCAAAAACTTTTAAGCATACATAGGCACGAAAATTACCTTTGCAGCACCAGTGGAACTGGGGATAATATTCTGTGAAGCTCCACGACCTCCTCTCCAATCTTTCATAGAAGGACCATCTACAGTCTTCTGAGTGGCTAAACAAAGATAACAGAACATAATATATTAACACTTGCAAACAAAAGATAACTTAAAAACAACGAGCACGTAAATTTGAAGTGCATGTGTTGTAAGCAACCTGTAGTTGCATGGACGGTTGTCATTAGACCTTCAAGAATACCAAACTCTTCATGAACTACCTGTATAAAAAAATATCTTATGAGTAACAATGGATTCATAACCCTTGTCTGTGAAACCAAGGGAAGATACAGTTGGGGATTGAACATAGAAAAATGAGAATCTATCCCACTTAACAATCAAAATAGGGTTCTTGACAACCCTTGATCGTCCATATCTAGTAAAGCTGTCAGTCAGATTAAATATCGAGAGCTTTAAAATTTATTTTTTCAAGAATAATATAACCTTTGCAAGAGGAGCAAGACAGTTGGTTGTGCAACTAGCATTAGAAACTATGTCCATGCTTGATTTGTATGTCTTCTCATTAACTCCAACCACGAACATAGGTGCATCAGCTGATGGTGCTGAAATAATTACCTTCTTAGCACCACCCTGTTGAAGCAAGACAGACCATAAGGAGAGGAAAATGTTTTGAGTGAGAGAAATGGAATCAGACTGCATGATGTGTCTGCCTAAAAGTGATCACCATAAGAATGAAGAACAGACCTCCTTATGTGCTGCTGCCTTCTCCAATGTTGTAAAAACCCCGGAAGATTCGACAACGTAGTCAGCCCCATATTCGCCCCAAGGAATCTCAGCTGGATCCCTGAAATTAGAGAAGTTCAACCAGATAAAGGTTAAACAGTACAAATTTTAAAGAGAGAAAAGCAAACAGAAGTTCCTACTTTAGGAAGTACCTTTTGCTTGTTACTTTAATCTGCTTCCCATTGATCTCCAATGTAGAGCTGTCAACAACCTTGAGGGTTCCCTTGAAAACTCCATGGGTTGAATCATACTTAAACATGTAAGCCTGGAGAAACAAGAAGGATTGAGACACATTATTATTTCAATCCAGTATCTAATCAAGGAAAACGCAATCAATTAAACAAATAGAGACAGGATGCCAGAACATCTGGCGACAATGACACTTTCATAGTCAAATTCTAGCCTTTGATCTCAAAAATAAATAAAATAACCCCATATACTTGGGATTCTCTTGATTTAAAAGAACTAAAATCCCTCACCATGTATGTAGCATCAATAAATGGATCGTTGACAGCTACCACCTCAATATCATCCCTACTTGTCGCAATACGTAAGACCAACCTTCCAATTCGACCAAAACCTACATATGACATGACAAAGGAGAGCAAAAATGTCTTACGGTGATCAACATGCATAAAAACGCCATTACACAAACAGGAGTTTATCTCGGAATCTAGTCACTGTCACCAGTTACTACTTACTCTGTGTAGTTTCTGAATTTGGCAACACATTTTGACATAAAAAACAGACTTGGGATTTGGTGACATACTGCTGATTGTTAAGCTTAAGAATGTAATGTGCTTCTGCCACTTAAATTTATGGAACTCATATCTTTTTATTTATTCATTGAATCATTAACTATTAGTCATACTAATTTTATGCTATGAGAGGGGTAACATACATCTCTGTTCTAAGTACACTCAACAACATACCATCTTCTTGCTTACAAGCTTTTAATACTCTCAACATAGCACCGTTTTACAACTTACAGTCATCCAGTAACAAAAAGTATTAAAACCAGTGAAGCTAAGTACAAGCACAATTGCCAGTATTATTGTGTAAAAAGTTTCTTACTAATCATACCAAAACCTCCAAACTCCTACAAAAACAGGACATTCCTAAGAAGCTGAGCTTTAGATTAGGAACCTAATTTTTGGAAGAGAATAAGCCCATATTTCAAGACCAATAAGACGACAATTCAGATCCATCTTATACCTCAAACACAAATACTATCTTCACGACTATGTTGAACAGCCCAATAGATCAGAAAAACAAACATGTACCGAGATTTTTTGGGCCGAAATACAAGAAATATGGATGAGACAATAAGTTGATAAACATCTCACCATTGATTCCAACTTTCGTCTTTCCACTGCTAGATGATTCTAACCGAACACAAAAAGAAAAGGATTAATATTAGTACACTCTTTTCCCTCATATTTACAAGAATAAAAAAAGAAGGAAAAAGAATATGAAAATTTACTCTGAATTGTTGGTGGCATTTCTGTTGCTGTAGCTCTGATAGGTTGAACATTTCTTGAAGCAAAAACGTTTGACTGAACCCCAGCTGATTTCACACTTCTGTTAACTCCGCCAAATGAAACCTAACCAGAGAAACAAAAACCAAGATGTATCATCACCAGAACCTAAAATATTGTTATCATCGACAACAAATGATATTTGAAAAAGGAAACAGAGAATCTCAATAAAAATTAAAATAAAAAGAGTTGTTGTTTACATTATTAGTTCGAGTTCCAGTAATAAAGGAAGATGACGAAGCTTCGAAAGTACGAGATCCATCGAGTAAAGGAGAAGTTGCAGATCTGATCATAGTTGACATCGCCATTGATTAGATGATCAAACAACTTTGTTTGAATCGAAAGATGGATGGATCAAAAGAAATGAAACCCTAGATTTTCTAAACAAAGACTTTAGAGTTGAGAGAGATAGAGTTTTAAAAGCCGTCTCTTCCCTTCTGAGTTGTATAGTGTAGTTTGTGTTGTGCGAAGATACTTATGCTGTACTGAGTGAAGAAAAAAGGGCTAGGTTTCTGTTTGTCTCTCTGCAACAAAGCTCTGTTTCTCCCGTACGAAAATCTGTCGTTATTTGATAGACGTGGTATACACGTGAGATACGTTTACTCTTTTTATATACCTTTAGAAACTAACGGTACCTCTTAATATATATATTTTTGAAATTTATTTACCATTCCCATCAAATATTCTGAAATTATATACCCCTAAGATAAATAAATAC
The DNA here is from genome assembly GCA_023531435.1 of Papaver californicum. NCBI lineage: Eukaryota > Viridiplantae > Streptophyta > Magnoliopsida > Ranunculales > Papaveraceae > Papaver > Papaver californicum. The sequence goes on from JAJJMC010017603.1 coordinate 351,399, forward strand.
ATAAACCTATATTCTTCTTCATAAAAAATTGATGAAACTATTAAATATTTTCTCAAAGAGCAGAGAAAGTGAAAAAAAATTCTGAAAATCAATCATCGTTACAGTAAATATTATAAAAAAAGCCCTACATTTCAATTTGGATTGAATTTCATCTCACTTGGTTTAGAGTTTCTTTTGGAGATAGATCATTATTGGTACTGTCAAAATTGCAACAAAGGCATATGGTTTGAGTGCCAAATTACTAATCATATAAATATAAAAAATAAAAAATATATATAGGCGGGCAGTGCATAACCAATAGAGCATGCAACTCAATATCTAAGTGTTTTTGTTGGTACGTTGATCGGTTGACAACTGCTATGTCTTGTTTGAAGAATAAAGATTATAATCTATTATGCATTCAAGCATTAATTCAAACTTATTCTCATGGATTTATTTTCATCCATAAGAAGAAGAACAATATCTTCCCTCTTCTGTGAGTTGGCTCTTCAACACCGGAGATATTTTATATTGAAAAGGAGATAAATCAAACCTCACTCCAAAACCAGGACTGGTTCTTCAAGGGAACGAGTTAATTTGGGATAATTATATACAGAAGGGGTATCTGTATCAAAAATTTATAATAATTCAATGATTTCAATATTAACCAAATTATACCTATCATAACTAACTAATGGGAGATTATTAGTATTTCTAAGGGTATATAAAAGAATGTTATTTTTAAAATGTTTCATTGACCACCTCAAAACTTAGGGTTTCCGTTTGCTGCTCGAATTAGAACTCATTTGATTTGATATGTACGTACCCTGCCAAATAACTAAACAACGCCTGTTTAAAACTCTTTTTGTCACTAGCGAATAGTATAGTGAAAACTACCACCAACCCCATACTATATGTTCTACACTAACAAACCCCAAAAATTAATCATATATGATCTACTCCATAATTTAAAGAATTTATTATTACTTGGTCCAAAACTTTTAAATTTGGGGTTTGATTTTAAATTCTCCGTAATTGATGACATCATCAATATTTTTAAATATCAAAATTAACCTTTTATATATATACGCTTTGTTTTAGAAAACTGGGGAAGAAAATCAAATCAGTTTCACTCTTCTCTTTCAATTGCATAGAGCTCCCGAAGATTTTGTAGGTTTTTTTTTTCTCGTTTGAGCAATCCATAGATTTAAATCGATTTGATTAAATTGATTTAACAATAATCAAAACTGATCAACAATCGACTAATCTACAATACAAAATCGAATAAATCAATCAGTTGATTTTGATTTGTAGGTTGCAGAAGAAGAATAAACAGGGATGAAATCAAAGGATTCACCATCAAATCAAGAGAAGTAGATAAATTCTTATTCTTTAATGATTTTCATTAAACTAAAATTTTGAAAAAAAATCACCAAAATTTTTCTAGGGTTTGTAACTGAGATTTGTTCTATTCGATGCATTTTCCTAATTGAAAATCAAACTTTAGATTTGTAATAAGAGTATCTTAATCTCTATTACCCGTCAAATATTTTCGAATTTGTTAACTTTGGTTTTTTACTTAAATTTGAACTTATATTTTGTTCTTGGTTGATTGTTCCAGCTTCAATCGAAAGATTGTATCTAGTTGTTATATCAGAAGTTCAAGAAGATTAGATTGTATTTCTAGTTATGCTACTTCATTCGCCTCTTACAGTGGTGGTGGTGGTGGTGGTGGTAGTGGATCTTACTTGATCCGTTTAAGGTATTGTGCCTTAATTCTTTATTAGTTATTCACTGCTTGTTATACTTCATGATTGTATCCTGTTTTATGGTGATAATCAATTTTAGTTACTGAAGTCTAGGGTTTTACTTGTATGGTTTTCTTTCTTTTGCTCATGTTTTTCCTTCTTTCCTATAATGATGTTGGTATTTTTTTTAGATTGTTCAATCAAAGCTAGGATATTACTTACTATACCAAATAAACACTGGTATAACAATTAAAGTTGTAAGTCACACAGATATGTACTATGTATTCTAGCAAAAGGGTACACATGTTTGGGCTTCGACACAACGAATGACATGGTAAACGCCGGTTCAATAGAGTTAGGGTTAGGTTCATGTTACGAACATTCTTCTTTTTAGGGATGTAAAACAGCTACATTCCAGGCATTAACCTTATATTGAAGAAAAGGCAGTTTGCTTCTTTTTCTCTTTTGTGATTTCTCATGTGTTATCTAGTTTGATGTAACTAAGCTGCAATAATGTCAAAATCAAATGGCTAATAGAGTTTCCGACATGAGCACCAGTAATGATATGGAAAAGCTTTGAAAATTTTGTCGTTGTTTGAACCTATAAAGAAACATTATTGTTTCATAGCAATCGAGCAATTTGATTTATCAAATCATTTATATTATTAGTTTTTTTGATTTCATATCAGCATTATTTAATCGTCATACATATTGCAGTCACTTTGGAGGTATACTAGCTACAATATGTTGAATTTGCTTTGCTTTTAAAGCTTTTGGTGACTACATATTGAATATGGCCTTAAGTGCTTGTGTATATGTAGATGTTGTCGCAGCTGATAATGGTGGTTGTGTTACTTTCAAAGAGGTTGCTTTGGTCTAGACCTGATGTTGGTGGTGGTATTAGCAATAATGTTTGGGAGAAAGGTGATGTTGATGTTTATGTTGTATATGGTGTTATGCCTACTGAAACTTATAAAGCTTCCCAAGGGTAACAATTCTACGACAACTAAGCTTGTTCGTGTACTCTTCTTTGTCGTTGGGATTAGCTGTGTAAGTAATTATATTTCTTTTTTTTGAGTGGCATTTTTTTTAACTTGCCGCATTGAATAGATTTCTCACGAGGGGGCAGCACCTCCTTGTGAATTGCGTCAGTTTTCTTGTTTATTGATAGAAGACTTGAATAAAGTATTCTCCATTTTTTGTAAATAAGCATTATTCTTTAACTTTTGTAAGTAAGTATTGTTCTTTTTATAAGAATTATAGATTTATGAAGGTTGTTTAATTTTTCAGTATGTGTACCTGATTTTAGCATGTGTACCTTTCTAGTACACAAGCTATATAACATGTGTACCTTCTAAGTACACTTCTAATATGCATGTGTATCTGATAGGTACACTTCTAATATGCAAGTGTATCTGATAGGTATACTTTTAATATGCATATGTATATTATGAGTACACAAGCTATATAGATTTATTACAGAACTTTAAATCGGAGGAAATGAGTTTTATAGAGAACTTTCAGCATCTCCAGTTTATTCCCGATCATCGGGGTAAAGAAAAAATGACTTTGGATTTTAACTTTGTCTTTGTATACACTAAATTTGATTGTTTAAAAGTTCATTTCAAATCAGTTTCAATTTTATGAATATTTTGAGGTTTAATTTCGTTTGTTTTGCATGAATTGAAGTGGCAATTGATTTTTTTGTATTGTTTAGACCTTCGTATAATTTGTTAAAATTTCAGTTCTGAACATGCTTATTGTTTTAGTTTATTGTTTGTTTGAAGTAGAGAAGACATAACTTTTCCTCATAATGTAATTTCTGAAGTTCTCGTTCTATATGTTTGTTTCTATTCTACAATCCGTAAAACCCCACTTTTCGAAGATCTCTTCCTTCTCTTCGGGATCGAACATCAATTGCAACGATTCGATAGATGGCTCATTGGGATAGATGTAGATGAAAAACGCCCCCTAGAAACATATAGGAGGTTTTCTCCTCGTACTGTTCGAGAAAGAATGATTTGAATTTATGTTGTTGACTAAGACATGGAAGATGCCTTAAAACTGATAAATACTGAAAATGGTGTAAATACACATGAAAAGCATGCCTTAAACATGTGAATGGTGATTGCTACATAAGCTATATGGATGTGTATCTGCTGGGTACACATGCCATATGATGTGTAACAGCTGGGTACGCATGCCATATGGATGTGTAACTCAGAGATTCATGTTCTTATATATGTTGATTTTAGTCAGGTACACATGAAATTAAAAAACCATTTATGTTAATTTACTTTTATGTTTGCGTAGGTCCATGATTTAGACTTGCAGATAACTCTAGTTCCAACACCTCTACAAAATAAAGTGTTAGAGGAGAATAGTGAAGGACAAGAATGAAAAATGATGACGCTTGTACTACTTTCAACTTTGGCTTCTAAATGCAATTGTATTTACTCCGAATTTAGTTTTATATTACCACTTTGTAAAATTCTGAACACATTAGCTACTTTGTAAAAAAACTTTTGTCATTATGTTGGTCGGAATGAAATATCTGATCTAATTTATAAAGTCTTGGCATTTTTTATCATTTTGTTGGTTGTATAGTTTTATCATCTTGGTTGTTGCAAAAAATAAATTTGATTAGAAGGTATGTACTTAGCGAGTACACATGCATTTGGCTTGTGTAATCAAAAGTTACTCATGCATTTGGTTTGTGTATATGCTGCCACAACCACCACTACATGTATGCCTTTGTGTAATTAGCAGTTACACATGCATATGGCATGTGTAATCAACAAGCACACATGCATTTGGGTTGTGTAATTAGAAGTTACACATGCATATGACTTATGTAAAATCAGGTACATATGCATTTGGCTTGTGTAGTTATCAGGAACACATGCATTTGTCTTGTGTGTAATCAGCAATTACACATGCATAAATACACATCAAAAACATATGAACACACATTGCTCTATATTCACAGTAATTTCTCAGTTAATCTGTTACAGTAGTTAGTTGTTATTAAAACTAACTAACAAAAAAAATATTACTATGATTCATCTTATTTATCATTTACAAATAAGAAGAAAGCTCTCATATTTGCTGAACATCGCTTAGTTGTGCCATCTTGCTTGTAAAAGCTCAGAGTTTGTGATGGTGGATCCAAACTTTCCAGAAACAAAAGTATATAAGGTGATGAGCTGAGATGCTTAGATAGTTGAACTTAATTATGACACCTTATCACCAAGTTGCTGCTTGATCCTGGTACAAATAAGATTCTATCATTGCATGTCTTCTCTATCTTTCACTTCATCTTCTTCACCTGATAATTGATGAGAGAGGTTTAGGAATGCAAACTATCAAAAAGAGTTGATACCTAATCTATTAACTTAAAAGTAGGTGATGATTGTAAATTAAATACTAACCTATCTCAAGGTATTCCTTGATGATTTCAACAAACTTAGAATATATTATTATCTCGCTTAACAAAAGATTCAAGGAACCAAAACCTAGCACAGTGTCCAAATTGATGCAGTTCATGAGGGGGCAGAAACAACCACTTGACAATCCTGCAAAAAACGTTGTATAATTTTTTTGATAGTAAGGTTTGTTCCTTTTTGCATGTGTAACTAGGAGTTACACATGCATGTGACTTGTATAAGTAGAAGTTACAGATGCATATGACTTGTGTAATTAGGAGTTACAGATGCATATGACTTATGTAGTTAGGATTTACGCATACATATGACATCCAATTAGTTAGCACGCATTACCATGGACCTGTAACAGTAAAAAAAGATCAAATAAGATATATATTTCAACGAAATTTTCAATAGTGCTTGTGTACTCATGAGTTACACATGCATCTGACTTGTGTAATTAAGAGTTACACATGCATATGGCATGTGTAATCTAATATTACACGTGTATATGACGTGTTATCTATACATCCTTTATCTACTGTGCATATATCTATCCATTCCATAAAATTAAAAAGGGAACACAATCCACCAAATTACCTAACCTACTCAACTTCAAATTTACTTCAGCAAAACATACATAACCTAATGAAGAAAAATAACTTATACACATAAAACTTCATCAAACTAATTCAATATAATGATCAATCTTCAATACCAGTCAAATCAATCGCAATTGCATTTAATTAACATCAAATTAAAAGTAACAATAAATTGACAATTTCAAAAGTAAAACTTAATCTCAACATTAACCTTGTTAATTTCGATTGCAGATATATAGATTAATAAAAAGATATATCACGATGTAATGCATGTGTAATAAATAGATAATGAAAACAATATCAACATCCTTAAATAAATGGAAGTCTCAAACAAGTGCTCTTAATTATCGATTGTAGGCACATAAAAAGAGTAAAACATAATTATTGTTTCATATAAAATGTTCAATCTTACCTGTTAATTTTTTGTGCTCTAGTTTTTCGCTCGATTTCGCTTTCATTCTCATCTTTTTTTGATCATATTTTTCCTCAGTAGGTTGTTTTGATAGATTCTTTTTTTGGTTTTCAGGATGATTCAGTCGTTTTGTTAGGTAATTTCTCTGTATTCGATTTAGATTTTTCGTTTCTAGGGTTTAGGTTTTTTTTTCTCTCGATTTTGTTCTGTTTTCTCAAATCTACTTTCTCTCTCCTAAACACAAAAGCGGTGAGTTGGTTTGAGAGAAAAGAAGGTCTAAGCCTATTAATGCTAAAGGGTATTAGGTTATTTTAATATAAAATAAAACTATATTTTATTTAGGGCCTAGATTTAAACTTCTTTAAATTAAAAGCTTGATATTATGAGTAATCCATGGGTGGGGTCTTAGCCTAATTTCCCTAGAATATATAGAAAATGGACATTGCTCTGTTATTAAAATCTTCCTTCCGAAGTGTGCACATGGAATTATCCCTACTAATGCAAAAACTACTAATATCTTACATGACATTAACCCTATATGCAAAGTTTGCAACTATAGGGATAAAACTATGACCCATCTCTTTATGGATTTTTCTGCTACTACCATTGTTTGAAAAAATCTTTATGAATCCAACTATGAGGAATTTGGAAACAACACTAGTTTTATTGGATGGTTCAATTCGTGGTTTGATACAACCATGGATACTAGACATAACAAGTTAACTCATGCTACTACTTGCTGGTTCATTTAGAAAGTCAAATATGATTATATTTTCAATCAAACTGAGATGAATCATATTATGAATTATGTTTTATATACCAGAAGGGACCAACAAGGCTATATCCCTCATAATAATAGAGGGTTATCTGAGGTTAATATTCAAATTTGTACCATTCAAGACCCTGAAACCTTTTGTCATACACTGCTCTAACTGCTACTGACTTTGCAGGAAACCACATTGGAGGTAGAGGACGTCTAGGATACAATGGAAAATGGGGAACAATAGGAGGAGCAGACCTAGCCTTTGGATGGGCTAAAAAAATACAACAGACCAATATTGTAGTACAAGCTAAAGACATGGAGACTCTCGTTAGATTCACTTTGCTATATGATGTGATTATAGACAGTAGTAAGAAAAGTATTATTCACTCTGACTTGTGAAGAAATGTTTCAGACCTAATTCTAATTGAAACTAGCAAATATCAAAATATAATAACAATATTACAAGACAATTGGACTTAGGATTCCACCAATTTTCATATTCATGTAGTTCAAATATTAATTTTTTGCCAAAGTAGATTTTTAAAATATTAGATGTAAATTATAAGTATGTCGCATCAAAAGTACGTACGACTAAGCATACACCATCAAACAAGATCACAAATAATTAAGAAAAATCATAAATTAAATTAAATTAAATTAATGCAAAAGTCATAAAAGAATTAAATATATTTACCACATAATTGTGAAATATGGCTTCCTCCATTATACCAGTGTTGATTCATCACGTTCAAAACACTTTCAAAAGATAGGTACATGGCTCAAAAGTGCTTGAGAAGAAGAAAAATACAAGAAAGAACTGACCAACTGAGTCGTAGAGTGATTAAAATGATTTATTAAATAAACGACTCACTCTAGACGCAGTAAAAGAAACACAGACTCAATGTGTATTAAACTTCAGATCTGTCGCAGTTACTAATCATGAAACCGTTATAAAAGGTGTTGCATTGAAAGAAAAGGTAACAGAAATTAACAACAATTTATGACCTATAGTAACAGTTTCTTCATCTTCTTCGTCTATTCTCACGAGCAGAACTGGATTTTTTTTTGGATTTTTTTTTTTAGCTTCTATGGAAGAGCCATCCCTCCTTCATCTCTCCATCGACCCTTCTATTTATACTCCAACCTCAACAACTCCTATATCTTCTCTCGAATATTCACTTTAATGAAGATAATTCTCGGAATAAAAATTGTTCCAATTCTCAGCAATATCTTCTTTCTCGATCTGATTTAAAGCTCGAGGATTCTGTTGATGTTGTTTCCTAAAATAAAACACCAGAGATGATGACGTTGCCTTATAAAATCTCGCAAGACAACAACGAGACTTGGTTTCCTTTTTTCACGAGATTTCCCTTAACACGAATCTGTTTGATATTTTGAGTCTTTTAATTTTGTAAAACTCTTCTTAAAAAGGTATGAGGATATTCTTGCCTTAACATAACCACAAAAATCTCATTCAGATCATGTGTACAATTTTAACATATTGAGAAGAAAACATTCCCACCAAAATATATTTTCAAACAAAGGGGAAGGGGTGCCCCTATCCAAACTGTGGGTGCCTTCATCAATTTGCTTGGATGCCTTTAGTAATTTCTCTGAGTGCTTTTATCATTTTTTTGAGCCGATTTTTCCACAAATGTTTATTTTCCAAAAGTACATGCAAACACATAAAATAACACAATTAGTACATAATCGAGCATTATCGATATAAAGAATTGAGACAAATTATACACAAAAATATGTCTATCAAATACCCCCGAACTTATTATTTGCTTGTCCTCGAGCAAATCTACTCTAGAAAAATAAAAAAAATCCTAACTCACTGTTGCAGGTATTGCGATTGATCTTAGCGTGTGCAACAAGCCTTTAAACCCATATGTGTCCCTATCAGACGAGTTTTAGTCTCGTGAGGGTTTACAAGAGATATACCCACAAAACCTTTTACTCCAAAGCCTAGCTAGTTATGAACGATTGAGGGTAGACACTAAACATGCTATTTAGTTGGCTACAAAATTCTTTGGCTGGAGGAATTACCCTGTTTTGAATCAAATTGTTATACACGAGTTTTCACTCAAGCGTAATAAAATTCTTGTATAAGAAAACAAATCACTACTCAGAAAGTCGTACAATGGACCACGATACTCGGAATCTAACAAACCACAATCACATGGATAGATTAAGAAGATGGATATGGAGATAGAAGTGTACGCATGTTGACTAAGGTGAACGGTGTTTCCCAGAATATCTGAATGAACATCGTGCCAAGATGAACCCTAATAGATTGAGATACGCACCCGCTGGTCTGAATCCTAATTCTAGTATCAACTCATCTGGTATATACACGGGCCCCAACGGTCGATTTATTGAATATATACAATTATTATTATTTTTTACTTTGTTTACTTTTTTTTTTCATTTTTTATAATATTATTATTTATTTATTTTCGACAACATGATTAGATATTTTGAATCTAAGCGCATGCTCCTTGTCAGCATATTATATGATAGTTCTCATGGATCCTGCGTTTCACGCTTGCTTATGCGACGGAGACAGGGAGAACACACACATATTGTTATCCAATTGTTTTTTTAATATATTATTAGTCAAGTTCAATTAAAATAATGGGGCTTGATCTCAATCATTCAACTTCATCCTAGCGGCGACAACAAGGCGATACTAGTGCCCCACCAAATCACTTAGGAAAACAAAAAAAATTGTAAAAATAAAAACAGAACGTGATATGGTGACGACTCCGAGATATGGTGACAACTATCATGTTATTTCTAACACCTGAGCTTTGTCCCCTTATGAATAGATCATTTTGGTGGGTCCCTCAACTCCTATAGGCAAGAATTTTGTTTCCATATATCTAGAATGGTTAGTGTCATCCTGAATTGTTCACAAGTTTTTAAATTTTGGAGTTTTATTATTGGACTAAATGTTTTTCACTTACCCCCAAAATTAAATCTAACATTGATCTCAATGTTTTAAAGATAAAATTAAAAGCATGAACAAGGAGAAATTGTTACCAATTAAAGAAAAGAGATAATGAAGGATATTACCGTGTCGCAAGAGCATGGGTTACCTCCCAATAAGTGCTAAGTTTAAAGTCTTTAGCCATACCAAGAAAGGACTAGTCACCACATAAATCATATAGTAAAAGACGGAACAACTGTGGGTCATCTGAATCAAATGGACCTGACACAAATAAAAGGAAATTTCAACAGGCCAAGAAAGTGAACAAACATAGCACAACCTTATCTAGTATTTTGTTTAAGATAACTATATTTAGTTGTGGTTCAGGTTCAAGTTCTAGAAAAGGGTCTAGATAAAATATTTTTATGGGATGGATTTCCTCATAGGTAGGATCAGAAGGGTCAGGTTGTAGAGCACATAATAGTAACCGGAATAATTGTGGATCCTCAAAGTCAATCATATTTGACCCATACAGTTGACCACAATGGAAGTGGTGGTCATTTTAAGCAAATGTGTCGATTTAAACTTCCAAAAATATTCATGTTTAGTTTCAAAAATTAAAAATTGACACATTGAAGTTGAAACATTCCCACATTTGGTAAATAAATATTGGTGGGACAACAAAACCGATCATGGTATCATGGACCGGGTAAACCACATCAACCAGAGGATGGGTTTCTGACGACTGAATTTCATTCTGGACAAAATAGGCCCGGGAAAAGTTTTTGAAGATAATATCTTAAAATGCTAGAGGCACATATGTCAAGTCCCAGGTAAGGGACCTTTATAAGAGTCAAAGGTAAACCACGGGGAAAATGATATTCACCCCTAAACTTAGAATTTTCAGTATCCTTGTATAGACTAGCCACAATTTCCCTAATTTCTAGATCGTCAGATTCCTGAAAATGGTCAATTGCTTCTTCTAATTTATAATCAGGTGGTGCATCCTCACTCATATTTAAGATCTCTATGAGTCTATCTTTTTCGACAGGGACTATGGTTTTTGAATTGTTAGACTCTAAAACACTAGTCTCGGGATAAACTCGTTACTCTAAGCCATCATCTTCTTCATAATAACAAGGAAATATTTCACTATTTATAACAATGGTATTTTTAGTTAAATCTTTTTCCTCTCGAATAGGCAAAAATCATCAACATTATTGGGATAGAACTAGAACATCATTATTATCGTGCATCTCAATTGGTGTAAAAATCTCCTGATCATTATGATTACGGATTTCAAACTCTTAATCAATACTCTCCTCATCATCATAATAATATGAAGATGATCGAACCTTATTTGAACAAGTTGTGTCTTCAATTCTAACCTCGTCCTTTAAATTAGGTTCATCATTGATTTCAAGGGTAAAATTGGAAACATTATTTTTACAATTAAGTTCATTTTGAGCAATTCTCATTGCTTTAGTTCTTTCTTTTGTCTCTAATTCAAACCTATTTGTATTCTCATTTAACTGCTTGAGGGACTCTTCTAGAGGCATAATAGGTTCATAAGGAGTACTAGGTCGCAACAGTTTTAGTGATCTTTCTAGAATGGTATTTCAGTCACTATAAGGAGTAGCAAATCCCATAAGCTTCATGGAATTTTCAAAAGAGATAGTACTGATCATTTGCAACTTCTCGAGGGCATCCTTCAAAGATAAAGAACTCAAATTTTGCTCGTTTTCCCGTTCATATGACTGGTGCGCGTACGAATAGTAATTGGGATCACTATGGTATGAACCATAACCTTTGGAAGGTTGGTAGTGGTCCCAAGTACTATCCACAGTATAGTCATAGTACGGGTAATATTCGTTTTGATACTCACTCAGATATTCATTGTATTGTCTATCGTAATACCACTTCGACATTTATTATTTTTTTGTTAAAATGCACGTTCAATTGCATGTTCGACTAAGATAGGTAAGCTCCGGTTACTTTAGCAAAACATACCTGCAATCAAAGATTGGTCAAAGGTACAAGGCTAAGGCTTGTGGAATTTTGACTCATAACGCTGATGGTTTTGTAATAGTGGTAAGAAAAGTTCGTTCAAGACTTGTGAAGATTTGTTTTTAAACCTAGTTTCTAAGACTAAAAATAGCAAAACTCAAATAAAATTGATAACAAAATTGAGAGTAAACTGAGGCTAAGATTCCACTATTTTCCAATTTTTAAAGTGATTTAATTCAATATTTATATATATGCAATTCTTACATTTAATTTGATTCTAAAATATTGCAACAAGTAGAATTTCAAAATAACAATTGTGTAGTAAAAGCATGGAACATCAAAAACCTAGGCCAAGCATGTACCATCAAACGAAATCACAATTGTTTAATAAAAATCATTAAATCAAATTTTAACCAAGGAAAATAATCATAAAAGAATTTCATTAATTAATTAAATAAATATTACCACATAATTTTTGGAAAAAATAGCTTCCTCCGTCGCCTCAGGGATGGGGTTTAGCTCCTCATGTTAATCACTTACTCAAAATTATGGTTCATGGCTCAAAATGTTTACAAATGATGAAAAAGGAGAAAAACAAAGAAAACAGTGAGTTTGCAACGTTTAGAGGCGTTACAGACTCAACGTTACAGAGAAGGGCTGAAGATAAACGTTGCAGATGCTAAGATATCCGTTGCTGATGAGTTGAAGAAACTGTTGCATTTAAAGATAAACGTTGCATATGCAAAAATATCCGTTGCAAATGGATGAAGAAACCGTGGCTGATTGGTTGAAGATATTGTTGCCTATTCTATGTTCTTCATGCAACATCAACAACAAATTTTCTGAATTGATTTCTCTGCCTTCTATTTGTCTCCTAAGCTCTCCCTAAACTCTCTGTTTTCTCTATGACCCTCGACACTCCTTTATATACCCGTAACATCTCCCAAATCTTCCCATTTATTTCTCACAAAATTTTCTTTAAAAGAGAATAATCTCTGGGGAAATCCTCTCTCGCTGTCTGTTGATTCGACCAGGATTATTCTTGATGTTTCTTTCCTGAACAAGAAAGTTGTTTCCTTACAAGACTCAAGAACAAAATCTCAAAGAATATCTTCTTTAATTCAAACCACCGAGAATAAAACCTTTTCATTTTTCACGTAAATTGCACGAGCTATATATATTGATTCTGTTTGACTCTCACATATCCAAATTGTTCTCTCTATAAGGTAAGAAGATTGTTTTGTCTTAAACTCTTAGAGTGTCCAAATTTATCGCCCGAAAATTCTTCACAGATCGAGTAATAAGAGTTCCCGCCAAAAAATTAATTTGAAATGTAGGAAGTGGGTGCCCTGAACCAAAGAATGGGTGTCTTTATCAATTCAGGGTGCCTTTATCAATTCAGGGGTGCCTTTATAACTTTTCGAGCTGATTTTTCCATAATTATTTGTTTTCCAAATATACCTACAAATACATAAAGTAACACAATTAATACACAATTGAGACAAATCAGACACAAAAATGTGTCTATCAAACGCCCAGAGGGTTCAATGTACTATTCCACGTGTTTTCCTAATATCGGTGCCGGATGCAATTGGTGTGTGTGTTTTTCTTATATACAAAATAAAATAAAATCTAAAAATAAATATATACAAATAAAATAAAAAATTTAATGAAAAATCTAAAAAAAATTGAGGTATAATACTTACCTTTTTTGGTAGGCAATACAATTAATGTAAAAGATCACTTGCACATCAAAGCTAAGAAAATACCTAAGTAAAATCTAAAAGATAAAATAAAAAGAAATACAAATACAAATAAAAATAAATAAATCATAATTAAAAACCTAAAAAAAATCTAAAACCCTAACCTAAAAACAAGTCCGCGTCGGCGACGCCAAAAATTGATGTGATTATAAACAGTAGTAAGAAAAGTATTGTTCACTCGGACTTGTGAAGAAAGGTTTTAGACCTAATTCTAATTTAAACTAGCAAATATCAAAAGATAATTCCACCAATTTTCATATTCATGTGGTTCAAATATTAATTCTAGACAATTTATTGCTCATAACATAGAAGTTTTTGACTCTAATTCTTTGCCAAAGTAGATTTTTAAAACATTATATGTAAATTATAAGCATGGCGCATCAAAAGTACATACGACTAAGCATATTCCATCAAACAAGATCACAATTAATTAAGAAAAATCATAAATTAAATTAAATTAATGCAAAAGTCATAAAAGAATTGAATATATTTATCACACAATTGTGAAATATGGCTTCCTCCATTATCCCAGTGTTGGGTTTTAACTCATCACACTCAAAACACTCTCAAAAGATAGTACATAGCTCAAAAGTTCTTGAGAAGAAGAAAAATACAAGAAAGAACTAACCAACTGAGCCGTAGAGTGATTAAAATGATTTATTGAATAAACGACTCACTCTAGACGCAGTAAAAGAAGCACAAACTCAATGTGTATTAAACTTCAGATTTGTCTCAGTTATTATTCATGAAACCGTTACAAAAGGTGTTGAATTTAAAAGAAAAGGTAACGGAAATTAACAACAGTTCAGGACCTATAATAACAATTTCTTTATCTTCTTCATCTGTTCTCACGAGTAGAACTAATTTTTTTGTTGGATTTTTTTTTGCTTCTCAGGCAGAGCCAACCCCCCTTCAGCTCTCCATCGACCCTTCTATTTATACTACAACCTCAACAACTCCCATATCTTCTCTCGAATATTCAGTTTAATGAAGATAATTCTCGGAATAAAAATTGTTCCCTTCTCGGCAATATCTTCTTTCTCGATTTGATTTAAAGCTCGATGAGTCTGTTGATGTTGTTTCCCAAAATAAAACACGATAGATGATGATTTTGCCTTATAAAATCTCGTAAGATAGCATCGAGACTTGGTTTCCTTTTTTCACGAGATCTCCCTTATCATGAATCTGTTTGATATTTTGAGTCTTTTAATTTTGTAAAACTCTTCTTAAATAGGTATGAGGATATTCTTGCCTTAACATAACCACAAAAATCTCCTTCAGATCACGTGTACAATTTTAACAGATTGAGAAGAAAAAATTCCCGCCAAAATATAGTTTTAAACGAAGGGGAAGGGGTGCCCCTATCTAAACTGTGGGTGCCTTCATCAATTTGCTTGGGTGTCTTTAGAAATTTCTCTGGGTGCTTTTATCATTTTTTTGAGCCGATTTTTCAACAAATGTTTATTTCTCAAAAATACCTACAAACACATAAAATAACACAAATAGTACACAATTGAGCACTATCAATATAAAGAATTGAGACAAATCAGATACAAAAATGTGTCTATCACTATACCAAAACATTATCCAAGGAAGATTTTAAGTTACCGTGAAAGAAGTAGGAGGGATCTTGAAGAAACTTCACCAATTGTCACTTTGTGTTGTTAAATCTCAAAACTATTCATATGATAGATAACTGTCGTGTTTTTCAATTAGCCTTGGCATAAAAAACTATAATTCAAATTTCGGCCAAGTTAGATATTTTGGAAATTTTGCTGATGTCACCCTGAATTCAACATGGGGTTTTATGTACTCCTATTAGGCTTGCCTAAGTTTTCTTATAAAAAAAACTCTTTTTGTCTAAATTACCTACACTAAAAAGTGCAGCTGGACGGCCAATAAGGAAAGTCAATTCTAGTATGTGTTCTTTTTAATCACAATCAAAGTCCCTTTTTATTCATAACTCATTATTACTCAGCCATATTTACAAAAATTATATGTAGATACTAAGCATAGATTATCAAATAAATTATTATAAGCATAACCTATCAAATTGAATAACAAATAAAGAAAATCATGTTATTAATTAGAAACTCTACAAGAAAGTGACTTAGTGAATTAATAATAGGACTAAATTAAACTAAATCAATAAGAAATAATACCCATAAATCATGTAGTAGATAGCTTCATAATTGAGATTTAGCTCCTGTAATAAACACCACTCTCTTAATAATTTTATACATGGCTCAAAGTGTTTAATAAGAAAAAAAAAAGGAAAAAAAATAGCACATAAAACTGCTACGCTTATATTTGTTGGAAACAAGATTTCGTTACAGTTCATAACTAGGTTCTTTGGTGCTAAAAGGAAATAGAAAAGAACATTGTCATATAAATGACAGTTCTTTTGAGCAGTAAAGAGAAAGGAAAATATGACGTTTTTTTCCGACTTTTATGTGGTGTAGTATGTTCTTCTTCTTCCTCCTTCTCTTCTCAGATGCAAAAACTTTTCCAAACTTTTTCTCCCTCAATTTTTTGATCTTCCTTTATTTATATAAGTCTATGAAAACCTATTACTCTTCCTTATTCGATAAGGAGTAAATCTTCACCCCAACACTAATCCCAAACTCGTGTTAATCCAAAACAAATAATGAATTGGTTTTACAGCAGTTGCATCGAGTTTCAACAATTTTTCACGGCATGAATCTCTCAATATGACATGTTTCAACCTTTTTTAATTGTTTATTCATGTAGATATCTCAAAACCACCTTTTTAATCCCGTAAAACTCGGTTCCAAGCTTTATCAGAAACTCTTCACGCGTAAACTAAATTTCCCACCATTTTCTGTTTTGAATCAAAGTAGAAGGGGTGCCTTTATCAATTTGTTGGGTGCCTTTATCAATTTTCATCCCAAATTTGAGTTTTTGCTAAAATACCTATAAAAACATAAAAAAATAGAGTAGTACAAAAATAAGGACTAATAATATAAGAAATTAGACTTAAATGAGACATAAAAATATGTCTATCAATATGATTTGGAAGACAACGATTCTTAAATCATGGTTAAACATCACAATATAATGGAGTCATGCTTCACACCATCACACATATATATATAGCACGTTCGTCTTACTTATGTTTTTGTCCTTAGGGTTAAGTATAGAATATATAATATGACAAATTTAACCTCATATTATTTTTATTTCCTTGTTATATGTATTGGATATTTTAGTATAATTTTTTTTATAAAATACCGTTGCTTAATATAAAGTAGAGATATCATGATTCGTATCCCTAAAAATCCCTTTGCTTAACATAGAGTGGAGATATCATGATTCATTTTGTGTACTTGTTTGGCTTATTTTTACTAAAAAACCTTTTTATATTTTTGGAAGTTCAACATTTATCCTGAATTGATTCAAAAGGAGTTTATAATATCTAGTGAATTCCTTATGTCATTTAAAATTGCTTTGGCATAGACGAGCCATTCATCCGTAAATAATAAATAATTGATATATGAGATCTATTTTAGAGCATTTGACTCCTAATTATTATTTTGTTGCTCAACTATTTTCTGTCGTTCGAGTGAGATTTTCCATGCACATTGAGAAAAGGATGGAGATTGAGGATATTTGCGTCAGAACCCTAGATGGGGAATACAAATATTTTAGAAAGACGTAACGTAACACGAAGATCATATCATCTCTTACAAAACTCTAAAGTTAGACATTATTGCGATTAAATAATCATAACATGGAATAAAAAACCTATGTGACCAAAATTCCCATACAAAAACTCCTCCCATATTATCTTTTATAAACAAAAACCATTTGAATTAAAAATGAAATAAAAACCCCACTTTCTTTAATATTGGTTAAGTTTAGTTTTTACCATTTTTTTAAATGCCATCCTTACCCTTTCTTTCTCTTCTTTTTCATTTTTTCTTGTTCTTCTTCTTCTCTTCCCCACCACCATCACCAGCAACAGTAGCTTATCCGCCACCATCACCAGCAGCAACAGTAGCTCCTCCGCCACAACAACACCTTCGTCTCCTTCACCAACACCTCTCTCTCTCTCTTTATTTTTCTTTTATGTTCACCAATAATAAATTTTGTCACTCATATCTGCCACTAACAACACCTCCGTCTCCTCCACCAACACCACCTGTACCTCATTCTCTTTCTATGTCCAGATCCGCCACCAACAACAAATCCTCCTTCCCCATCGCTTCCTCCTCGTTATTTTTTTATCCTCCACCATTACATGACCAGATCCACCACCAACAACACCTCTTCTTCCTCCTTCTATCCTCTACAAACATCACCAACACCTCCAGATCATCATCATCGAAAATCATCATCAAAAAATAATGATACATCATCATTGTCGAAATTAGGGTTTTTTGTTGGTGAAATGTCAGAAAAATTGAAACCAATTTTTGTGTTGGTGAAATGTCAGAACCAAAACAATGATGAAACTTTTTTTTGTTTCATCATTTTTTTTCATCTGGAATAAGGTGGAACCAAATAAATGATGAAACTTTTTTTGGTTTCATCATTTTTTTTTCATCTGGAATAAGGTGGAACCAAATAAACGATGAAACTTTTTTTGGTTTCATCATTTTTTTTTCGTCTGGAATAAGGTGGAACCAAATAGATGATGAAACTTTTTTTGGTTTCATCATTTTTTTTCATCTGGAATAAGGTGGAACCAAATAGATGATGAAACTTTTTTTTGTTTCATAATTTTTTTCATCTGGAATAAGTTGTGTTGGTGAAATGTCAATTTTCGTTGTAGTGGTGGTGGTTGGTGTTGGTTCTGGTTTTCATTGTTGCTGGTGGTGGTGCTCGTTGGTGGTGGACCTGGTGGTTATTAGTGGTGCTCGTTGATGTTGGTGGTGAAAGTGGTGTTGGTTGTGGTGTTTGGTTGTTGTTGGTGGTGGTTCTGGTTTTCGTTTCTGCTGGTGGTGGTTGGTGGTGGTGCTCTTTGGTAGTGTACCTACTGGTTGTTAGTGGTGCTCGTTGATGGTGGTGGTGGGTGATGGAGGTGCTGATTGGTGGTGGTGGTTGGTGCTGCTGTTAGTTGGTGGCTGGTAGTGGTGGTGTTGTTGGATGATGGTGGTTGTTGTTGGTTGGTGGTGGTGAGTTGGTGTTGGTAGTGTTGGTGGTGAGAGAGAATAAAGATTAAAATTGGGGTTGATTTTTATTTTTATAGGGTTGAATTAATATAAAGGGTAGTTTAAGAGTGGGATTGATTTTTATTTTTGTTGGGTTGAATTAATGTTAAGGGTAGTTTAGACAGATTTATTTAAATGGGGTTTTTGTTTCATTTTGTTTTGATTGGAATTTTAGTGGTAAGAGTATAAAGTTGTGGGGTTATAACCCACAACCTGTTAAATAATCTCGTAACGTTATTGACATGTCTATTTTTTTTTTGAGAATATTTGTTTTAAGTGAAAAACACAAATAACGCTAAAAACATCATGAGAGAAAGATGAACAATACCACTTTGAACTCCCATGTAGTAGAACTTTATGTATGTGTGCTCCTACGTGTAAAAGTTGACAATCAACAACTCTAGTAGACTCCCACGTCTGTATACCAAAAAAATTGTGAAGAACATCACGAAAAAGATGATGAATAGTGTCCACGTGATTATCCACGTACGTGAATTATGATGGTGCATTTGTACTAGCAAAATTAACGAAGATGGTGATAACCAATAACCCACGTGGACCCTATGTCCGGTTTTTTTTTTTTACATGCACCTATCCTTAATTAAAACTATCTCATATGATGAAAATTTTGTTTGATTAACTAATGAATTATCATACGTGAATGGAGGTGCACATACGGTGCACAAATGTGAGGATTCACATAGGTTAAGAGTTATCATATACTCCCTCCGTTTCTAGAAAAATATTACTAAGTATTTTTTTAATTTAGTCTATTTTTAGGTCAAAATAGAAAAGTGATAGCAACACTTTTGTAGAGATAGAGGGAGTATTTCATTAGTTTTGTTGGCATAGATGCACATGCAAAGAATATAAATGTTACATTTTACTTAAGGGTCTAAATATTTTTCGTTTATTGTCTGTTTTTCTCGTGAGTTTTTTTAGGTCAAGAATAATTTGAAGATTTATTTCACGTGTACGCTTATGCATCAAGTTGTTTTCAGTCATTTTCTTTGATTTTAAGAACATCAAAAGTATTGGGGGTTTTAACGATAAATTATTGATGCGTGTCATAAGTGCAACAAATTACTTAAGATGTTTCCCATTAATACTAACAAGTAGTATAGCAGCAGTAAGAATCGTTCCCTCGAGGAGCTGTGTAATTGTTATTTTTTTTCAAATTCTTATGTAACCAAGGGGGAATTGTAGTGAATTAAACTTAAGTAAACTAACAAAAGAAAATACCATGTAAATAAAGATTATCAGAAGGAAGAAAGTACTCGTTAGAGGTTTCATCTTCCATCACCAAACCTTCTCGTCAATCAATTCGAGTTAACGTTTAATCTTTCTCATATCAATAAACCTAGGGCATCCTATCGCAAGAATACTCTGGAAAAACTCCTTGTATCATCAAAGGCGCAAAAGCCACTCTTTGAATCGTTGTTAATAAATCACTTGGCACAAGAGCCACTCAAGTTTAACCCAATGAAAGCAATGTTTTCTTGAGTTGAGGTTATTGTAAACAATTCGGCGCAAGAGCCACAGGGATTTAACCTAGGTTAAGCTTCTACACATAATCACATGGCAACATCCAGTCGTTAACAACTATGTTGTGCTACTTGTGATTAGAGTTCTTCGAAAAACCCTAATCTAGCTTTAGATATGAACACATGATCATTCATTTTGAAACTTAAACGAGCAAGTCTTCAATCATACATGGTGATATAAATAGTAGAACATAAGCAATAAAAGAGATCATTAACATTAAAACTAACCAGTCATATTGATTTACATGTCTAGGACTTAGGATTACATCCCTAACCAATAAAAGAAAGTTACCTACTCATGGATTTCTGAAAACCCATGGAAAATATAAATGAGAATAGGGAGGAGAAGAGGAAAGTGTTCATCCCCTAAAGGGGAAAACCGTAATTCGCTCCAAACTCCTTTGATTCTTTTGTTGTAGATGATATGATCTAAAAATAAAAAGATCTCTTAAAAAGAAGTAAATTGTCTCTTAAATGATTATCCCAAAAGTAGAAGTTCCCGTGCTTGAATCCCGGTCAAAATAGGTTTCCCAAAATACTAAAGTATGCCTAAAACAAGCACGTCCAATGCTTTAATCGTGTAAAATTGCAAAGGAAGCTAATGGGCTTGCGTCAAAAACTGATAGCCCAGTTCATTTCCATCTTTTTCTTGTCAGTTCGCTGGAACTGACAACCTATTCTTTTCTATTCTCTACCTAGTTCCCTCGATAAGTTTAGATGTCGAGGAAATAAATTCTTTCTGAGTTTTTATTATTTTCCTTTCTTTCCTTATTTTCCTTGATAGCTCTCGTCATCGAGATTTTTATGTTTATCTGAGTTTTGAAACTCAGTCAGGAACAGAGCTACACTAGGTATAGTGAGGACATTTGTCCCCCCTATGATTTTCTAATTGCTATATTAGGCTTGGAAAATTTAGGTATTCATAAATTTGTCCCCCTTAATTTTAGATATTACTTAAAAAGCCTTGAATCATATAAGATTCTTTTTTGTAAATTTCATGATTTGGTTTGAAAACTATTAGTAATAGGCTTGTATCATATAAAACTCTACTTAGATATCAAAATTATATAGGTTCGAAGTGAAAATTATCACGAATTATTAAGTCCAGTCATTAATTTAAACGTCTTACAACTTATCTGTTATCTTAGTGACACAATTTGAAACAAAAAACAACAAAATTGAACACCTAAAGAATTGTGGCCTTCGACCGCTAATTTTTAGGACATTATTATTTTACATATGTATATTTATCCCCCAAACAGTAAATCCTGGCTCAGTCCCTAAACTCAGTTAGCTGTATTCTCGCGGACTCTTCTTTCCTTCCTTTTTTTCCCGCTAAATCTCCCAACTTACAGCCTCACTTCTTCGACTGCCATAGAAACACCTCCATCAATTTTCCCTTCAAATCAATCACTAACGTCTTTGTCGTTATCATCACAGTCAACAACTTCATAAATCGATCCCCACCGTTAGTGACCGTGAACTGCAACACCAAAACACCACGACTCACCATTTTCTTTCCCAAGAACAACAACTCATCATCACCGTCATGACCAACATCCTTTTCTCATCATCACTGCTAACACAGATGTAAAACATTGAGCCATAATAATCACTGCCACCATCACAGATTCTTTGCTCGACTCCTCCTCGAGTTCCATCACTATCAATTCACTGACACACATAACGGTAACAACTCTGTTCAACCATCTACTTGATAACAATAGAGAATGAGAGAGAACCTCTCTTGAATCTTGACAGAAGAATCAAGTTTTCTTATTAGCTTAATGATAGAGATTACAAGCTTATATAGGAGAGGTTTAACTGAAAAACAGACACACACGTACAGAGGACTCGTGTGATGATTATGAGATTCTGATTGCCACATGTGCGCACCACAGGTGTGGCTTATAACAGACTGAAAACAGAAACACGTGCAGAGCACATGAAGAACTGAAGCCAGTTAAGTCTATTTCAGCTAAACCTGAGATGCTGGTTCAATACCCCCCCTTCAAGCTCAAGGGTGTAGGAACAACATTGAGCTTGGATCGCAACATCTGAAATCTTGGGCCATGCAAGCCTTTGGTGAAGATATCTGCTAGCTGTTCCAAGGTATGGACATAGTGAACACCCAGACTTTTGGACTGAACAAGTTCCCTAATGAAATGGTAATCCAGATGAACATGCTTCATCCTGGAGTGGAGCACTGGATTAGATGCTAGGTTGATTGAACTGATATTATCACAACCAAGTCGTGGAATACCAGTAAGAGGAAAGTGTAGATCCTTTAGGAAATAACAAACCCAGACTACCTCAGCTGCACTATGAGCTAGGGTCCTGTACTCAGCCTCAGAGCTGGACCTAGCAACTGTTGTTTGCTTCTTAGAAGACCAGAAGATCAAATTAGACCCCAAAAACAGACAATAACCACCAGCAGATCTCTTGTCATCTATATTACCAGCCCAATCTGCATCTGCAAATCCCAACAAAGCAGTGGAACCTTTGGTAAAGTGAAGACCATAATAAATTGTGCCCTTTAGGTACCTCAGAATTCTCTTAGCAGCAATTAGATGTTCAATTCTTGGCAGATGCATGAACTGACAGACCAGATTAACTGCAAATGAGATGTCTGGCCTTGTCCAAGTTAGATACTGCAATGCACCCACTAGAGATCTGTACTCAGTTGGATTGTCCAGCAAATCACCTGAGTCTTTACTCAGACTTTGAGATGGTGCAATGGGTGTCTGACATGGTTTGGCACCCTCCATTTGATGCTTGTGCAGTAAATCAACAACATATTTGGTCTGTCCCAGAAAAAGAGAAGTGGCATTTCTCTTGACCTCAAGACCCAGAAAGTAGTGCAAGGGACCCATATCCTTGATTGGAAATTCACTCTGTAAGTTACTAATAACATAAAGTAGAAAAGTTGAAGAATTACCAGTGAGAATAATGTCATCCATATAAACCAGGGCCACAGTAATCTGAGTTCCAACTTTGTGTATGAAAAGAGAAGAATCAGTTGTTGAATTTACAAACTTAAGAAGTAAAAGAAATGAACTTAACTTGGCATACCAAACTCTAGGGGCTTGCTTAAGTCCATAAATTGCCTTGTGAAGAAGACAAACATGATGAGGCTTTGTGTGATCAATGAATCCAGGTGGCTGTGCCATGTAGACTTGTTCTTGCAATTCACCATGCAAGAAGGCATTACTCACATCTAGATGATGTACTTCCCAGTTGAACTGTACAACCAAAGACAAAATAAACCTGATTGTTGTAGGCTTAGCAACAAGACTGAATGTTTCCTCAAAATCAGTTCCTTGTTGATGATAAAATCCCTTGGAAACCAATCAAGCCTTATGTCTGGCTATAGTACCATCTGGGTTATGTTTAACCATGAATACCCACTTGCATCCAACAATATTTTCAATTCCTGTGGAATCAACTAAAGACCAAGTACTAGCATCTATTAATGCCTGATATTCCTCAGCAGAAGCCACCCTCCAAACTTCCTCCTTGTTAGCAGCACTGATGCAAGTTGGAACTGAGACAACCTTGCCTAGAAGAGCCACATCAAGAGGATAAGCAGTAGAAAGATAAGATTTTGGTGTTCTAATACTACTTTTAACTCTTGTAGTCATATTATGAGCATTCTTGGTAGGAATAACATCTATTGTGGCAGATGATGGAGGTGCTACAAGCAAAAAATCAGTGGAATGTAGCTGGGAATGAATAGTGTTGTATGATGATGGTATAGGCACTGAAGACTCTGGACATGCAGAAGAGTTGAGCAGTTTATAGGGAAAGGAAAACTCATCAAAAGATACATGTCTGGAAATGTAAATGGTGCCAGTAGTAGGTTCCAAACACCTGTAGCCTTTGTGCTGTAAACTGTAACCAAGAAAGACACATTTTTTGCTTCTTGGCTCCAGTTTATTAGATGTGTAAGGCTTGAGCCAGGGAAAACAAGCACAACCAAAGACTTTTAAGAAATCATAGTCTGGAGATTTGTTGAAAAGTTTTTGATATGGTGAGAAATTTTCTATGGATCTTGTTGGAAGTCTGTTAACAAGAAAATTGGCAGTGTGAAGAGCTTCCATCCAAAATGCAGTAGGCAAGCCAGATTGGGATAAAAGAGTTCTTGTGGTCCCTAATAGATGTTTACGTTTGACCTCTGCAACACCATTTTTCTCTGGTGTATGTGGACAGGAAAGCTCATGAGTGATGCCCTTAGAAGCACAAAAATCTTTAAGGAAAGATTTCAAGAATTCACCACCATTGTCAGTTCTGATTCTGATGACAGAATATGACAACAAGTTCTCAATTCTGGTTACAAAGGTCACAAAAGAATGTTTAAAATCAGATTTGGATGACAGTGGAAGAATCCAACAATGTTTTGTGTATTCATCAACAATATTTGCATAGTACAGACTGCCTGACATAGAAGCAATGTGACAAGGACCCCATAGATCTATGTACAACAACTCCAGAGGTCGTTGAGCAAAATTACAAGACAATTGAAAAGGAAGCTTTTGACTCCTGCATAGTTTGCTGTCATTACAAAAGAAAGGCTTATTGGATATACCATATAAATGCAACAAGGAGCAAATTCTTTGCATAGTTTGAAAGGATGGATGACCAAATCTTCTATGTAGAAGAACTGGATCACTTATTGTGGTGGCAAAGGCATGATGAGCATGGATGAATGAGATGGAATAGAGACCATAAGAGGTTTGATCATTCACAAAAAACCATGGGAATCAAGTGTTAATGAGCAATTGTTGTCAGATGTGAACTTGTGAATAGACAACAATTTGTGAGATGATTGAGGCACTATGAGAATATCATTAAGAGCAAAAGAATGATTAAGAATGTCTCTGTTAGAATTACCCTTGTGCGTAATGGTCATACCTTCACCATTGGCTGTGTGGATGACTTCATATCCATCATAAGGAGTTGCTTCTTGAAGTACCTTTGTAGCAGGTGCAATGTGATTTGTAGCTCTACTCTCAGCTATCCATTCTTCATCATCAAATATATCAGCAGCAGCTAGCATAGCAGTAAGATTTTATGGAGGAGATCTTCCTTGATAGGAGAAGTTTAATCTTTGAGTGTAGGTGGTTGCAATATGACCAGCAGTATTGCATATCTGACAAACAGGTCTGTCACCAGAGTATAGACCTTTGCCAGAAGTACCTATTTGAAAAATTGTTGGATTTGGAAACCTGTTGCCATTGTAAGGTCTACCTCTAGAGAAGTTTCTTGAATTTGAGTAAGAATTTCTGGAATAACCCCTTGAAGTGTTGGCCAGAAAGTCTTTGGAAGTGGTTTCTTCCTTGAGAATTTTAGATCTCTCAAGAATTACTGATTCCTCACTTAATATATTGTTATGTAACTCAATACATGTGACCGGTGGATTCATGTGCCTCATTGAGGTAGCAAAAGTAATGTATGAATCATTCAAAGATTTTAGAGTAATGACAACAAGTTCTTTGCCAGAGATGATTTCATCTGCAACTGCTAGTTGATCTGACAAGAATTTTATCTCATTTATGAGAGTTGGAATAGATTTGTTACCTTGTGTATTAGAAAGAAGTTTAAATCTTAGCTGTATGGAATGAGTTGAAGATGGTCTTCCAAATATGTCTTCAATACTCTTCCACAAATCTGCAGAAGAAGTGGATCTAGAGAAGTATGCTATGACAGAATCAGAAATAGTAGAGTTAATCCATATTGTAATTGTGGAATCCTCATCTAGCCAGTCAGTGTAGAGAGGATTTTCGATTCCATTTGCTTGATTTCTTGGATTAGTAAACTGAGGAGGACATTCTTGAGTACCATCCAGAAATTTCTTGAGCTTGAATTTCTGGATAACATGATTCATTAAGTTTCTCCATGTGATGAAGTTGTCATCCTTGAGCTTTAGACTAACAAAATGTGTAAGTTGATTTAGTGGAGCATTTGTTAGAAGATTAGATGTAGGATTCTCCATTGTTGTTAAAGAAGAAAAGGTTTCAATCATATGCAGAACTGAGAAATAGAAAAAGAAAGAGCATAGTTAAACAGAAACTTGAATGAGAAGAAGAAACTTTAAGCAGAAGCTTGAATCAAATTTGATCGGACAAGAGTTAATCAAGAACTCTGTTGCTGAGCTCTGATACCATGATAACAATGGAGAATGAGAGAGAACCTCTCTTGAATCTTGACAGAAGAATCAAGTTTTCTTATTAGTTTAATGATAGAGATTACAAGCTTATATAGGAGAGGTTTAACTGAAAAACAGACACACACACGTACAGAGGACTCGTGTGATGATTATGAGATTCTGATTGGCACATGTGCGCACTACAGGTGTGTCTTATAACAGACTGAAAACAGAAACACGTGCAGAGCACATAGAGAACTGAAGCCAGTTAAGTCTGTTTCAGCTGAACCTGAGATGCTGGTTCAATACTACTCATCTCGACTCGAGTTCCACCATCATCAATTCACTGCCAAAGCCGAATCCATTAATGGATGCAAGGAATAACAAAGCTTTTCTTTCTTTAAAACTTACTTCCGATCATCACCCAGATATTTTAACACCTCCACCAACTCGCTGCACCCTTCAATCCCAAAATTAGGTATCAACAGTCGCTATGATCATGATGATCAATCACGACAATATATCTTCTTCTTCATGTTTTTCGGCCAAACTTTATGTCCATGTTTTACTCCATTTTCTATGAGCCAACACATATCGAAACAAATCTTGAAATCCTCACAATCCATCGCCGTAACTGCTACCCACAAAACAACCCGAAACAGCTCGACCTAGATTCGTTGTTTGTAAAATGAAGAAGAAGGTGGTACCCCTTATCTATGCAGTTGGACCGTTAACATAAGAATCCATTAGTATAATCACATGCGCCTTTAACAATTTTATTTTAAACTTGTTTAACTGTCAGTTCCGTGAAACCGACAAGTTTTACTCCTCGTTTCGTCCATAACTTCTTCATACGAAGTCGGAATGAGTTCATTCTTTCGCCGTTGGCTTCGTTTTCTCGTTTTCTTAGGCATGATGAGAAAAAATCCTGGATTTGACTGAGTTTCACTGGATATTTGGTAATTCTTCCTTTCTAACACTTAATTTTCACTTCTTTTAGAGATTTAACCTAACAAAAGTAATAATAATATAAGGTAATACACACAAAATATAACAAATAAGTGTAATTAAACGACACTTAAAATATGTAAATTATGCATTTATCAATCATCTTCTTCTTCTTTTTTAATTTTTTTAATTTTTTTTAATTTAGTAAAACATAATAAATTTTTTTATTTTATCTTATTTAATTTTCTTTGATTTTTTTTCTGTTATCTTGTAAAGTAAAATGGAATTTTACATTATTGTGTTGCTCATGATTCAATTTGGATGTTTTTAGTTATCTTTAAAATTAAATAACAATAAAATTTTAAAATTTCCAAAACTCAACATCATAGACTATTTGGTGTCCTGTGGGTTCAATGGTGAATAGTTTCATCGGTTGGATTTGGGAAAAATAAAAAATTGGGAAAAATTGGTTAATATGAGTGGAAAATTAATTTTGATGGTTGAAAAAATGAATTACCTGAGAAAGTCTCCAATAGAAAGTGGAAGTTTTATTTTTTTTTACAACATGTAGGATTTTAAATCCCGTTTGAAATAAATCCATCTTCAATAGTAGGTCCTATGAAGTAGGATGGATGGCAAAATAAATACAAAGGTCTTCAAGAAAGTCTTATTTAGACCTTTGGAATGACCTCCATGTCATCAATTTAACTAATTTTTTCAATTTCTTTTAATGTTTAAAATTAAAATAAGCCAATAGAAAAAAATAATTAATTTACTTCTTAAATTAGTTAAAACCACCTATAAATATTAAGATTAAAACCTTACACTATTGGAGATGGTTTATAAGCCAAAAAGTAATATTTTTCCAAAATGTATAAACTTTCATAAATAAGGTCTAAATAATACCTTCACATGGGATTTTTAGAAGCCACTGTTGGAGATGCTCTAAAACAAATCCCTAAAATGCATGGAGGAAAAAAAATTACTCGGTCAAACTATAATTTTCCATTACTCGTGTGGTGTGCTACATGAAGGAAAATCTAATTTTTATTCATAACCCGTACAATTTCGTGTGCTGACCATTTTGGTTAGTATCACCTTAAATTCAATTATATGCATCTAAATCTTCACGGTCAGGCCTACGAGTCGAGAACCCATTTTGAAAATCTAGAATGTTATACTAGGTATCAGTAAGTGTATCACACCTCACATAAGAGTCCGATACACGATATTAACTACTTTGCATGTTATATTTTAATTCGTTTATTACCTGTATTACTCATAAAGTTCTCAATATTTCCACTTAATAACATAATTATTCACCCCGTAATTCATGATATGCATAAACTAACTCAAACGACATCAAAATTATATTATAATAGAAAAAAAATACCGACAAACTGTGTAGCATTGCAAACTATATAAGTAAGCATGATTATTACTCGTTGGATGTTCATCAATTTCCCATGTCTTGTTCTTTTGCCAAAAAAAAAACAACAACAAACAATTCCTTACTTATTTTCCAAAAAAGCAAAACAAGAAATTATGATCACAGATTCAAGATTATAATGCATAAGTAATACTAATTGCCATGTTTTGGGAGCATAGAGCTCTCGTTGGTATTGTCATAATTTTTTTTTCTTTTTAAGCAGAAAAATAATTTCATTCCATTAAATAAGAATACAAACCACCAATCCAAAGACCTAACTATCGATCTTTCTCAAGGAAACTACATAACATACTGGTTGGGATACTCTGGCAGATTTGTGACCTAATACTAACCATAACTACTTTAGCCAGCTTATCCGCGACTTGGTTACATGACCTTCTTTCAAACACAACATTAAAAGACTCTAAATTCCTAAGGACGGGCTGACACTTAAGAATGATATGTTGGTCCTCATATTTAAAAGTCTCCACAACAACATTATAACCCTTAATAATGTTAATATTATCACCTTCTCCGATTACTATCTGCAACCCTAAATCCTTAATCCATTGAAGAAACTAGAGAATAACCAAAGTTTTAGCTTGTCCAATATATATTGCTCTAGTTGAATAAGCCATTTCCCCAACGAAGTCACTTGAAAAAACTTGAATGATTAGAGATAACTCTGGTATAGAATTTTCCAATAAAATTGAAACATCCATGTTTATTTTTATTTAGTCCATATGGGGGTTTTCCCATTTTTGATTATGGGGTTTAGTATTAATAGGGCTAGGGATCATGTTATCTGAGATGATATTTTTGTAGTGATTTATTCTACAAATGGTACCCCTAAATTTAGAGTTTTCAATTACTGACCGGCCCGCAGATTGACCCTAACCCGACTTGTTTTAACCTGGCCCAACTCGGCTTGTTGGTCAAACGGACCGAGTTAGGGTTGGCATATATGAACCCATCAAAAAATAAGCCGGGCAAGGGCCAACCCACGGGTTACCCGTCAACCGGCCAGTTACTTCCAAAATTATTAATTTTAGGGATTTTATGATAATTTCTAGGGTTTTTGTGCTGGAACTAATAGTTCATATACCTCTACTCATGGAGAAAGAATCGCAATAAATGCAAAGAGGGGACATCTTGTAGATGATGTAAACTCACAATTTAATTTGATCTTTACTCTAACCAAAATTTTACTGTTTACATTCAAAAATACAACGTATCCAAATCTTGATAAGTAGTATTTCACATCCAAACATATAAAATTAAAGTGATTCACAATTTCGAACAAATAACTAGTAGATATAGATAAATGAGAGAGAAAGAAACTTCATTGAAACAAAATGATTTCATTACATTGAAAGAAAGAAAGGAAAAAATATTCATACAAAAAGGGTAGTAGAGACAGGATGGCATTCCAGACATGACCACACATTGTCTTACACGTGTGAATGAGGTGAAAGAGAGAGTGATTAAGTTGTTTTAAAATTACCCTCCCTCAAACTGAAGCGTGAAGAACAAAAAACCTTCAGTTTTTCTTTAAGAAATGAAAACCTTAGTGCTGCAAGAATCTTTGTAAAAATATCTGCAACTTGATCAACTGATGAAACAAAGTAGACTCTTAAGGCTTTATTTTGAACAAGTTCCCTGACATAGTGAAATTCCACAGTAATGTGTTGCATATGGCTATGAAACACACGGTTAGATGATAAACTGATGACACTAATATTGTCACAAGCTAGCTGGGGAGGTAATGAAAGAAAGATATGTAAATCCTTTAGCAGCTGACAAATCCAGATAATCTCTGTTGTAGAATGATCAAGAGATCTGTACTCTGCTTATGTGCTAGACCTAGCTACTGTAGGCTGTTTCTTGGCAGACCATGAAATAGGATTTGGACCAAAAAATACATAGAAAACCTCCAGTTGATCTTCTGTCATCTATTAAACCTGCAACCCTTTTTGAAAAAGTAAACCATGATCAATTGTTCCCTTGATGTACCTTAGAATTCTCTATGCTGCTGTAAAATGAGTAGCAGTAGGAGCACTTATATGTTGACATACTTGATTGACAGAGAAGTTAATTTCTGGTGTGGTCCATGTTAAGTATTGTAAAACCCCCACTAATGATCAATACTCAGTTGGATCATTGAGAGTTTCACCATTTGTAGAACTAAGCTTGAATTGGAAGGTGCAGGTATAGAACATGGTTTAATACCAGTCATGTTGTGCTTCTTCAAGAGATCAACACAATATTTGGTTTGGGAAAGAAAAAGACCATCAAAATTTCTTTTAACCTCAAGACCCAAGAAATAATGCAAAGAACCAAGATGTTTAACAGGAAAATGAGTACCAAGCTGTGTAATCAGAGAGTTACAATAAGGAGCATCTTAACCTGGGACAATAATGTCATCTACATAGATAAGAAGAATTGTAATTCTTGAACCAATTTTCTGAAAAAACAAAGAAGTATCAGCTTGAGAAATCTTGAACTGAATAGAAGTTAATACATCTGCCAACTTTGAGTACCAAGCTTTTGGATCTTGTTTTAATCCATAAAGACTTTTGTGAAATTTTCAAACATAGTGAGGCTTATCTGGATCAACAAAGCCAGGTAGATGGGCCATAAAAATTCTTCTTGGAGATCTCCATGTAAGAAGGCATTGCTAATGTTTATTTGAGATAAATGCCAATCAAATTGTACAACAAGAGCTATCGCTAACCTGATTGATGTAGGCTTGATGACAGGACTGAATGTCTTAGTAAAATCAAGTCCCTCTTGTTGATGAAAGCCCTTAGCTACAAGCCTTTCCTTGGTACTTATCTACACTCCCATCAGCATTGTACTTAATCTTGAATACCCACTAACACCCTACCATATTTTGAGAATCATCTGGTGGCACAATGGACCATATGCCTGCATCAATCAAGGTACTGTATTCATTGTTCAAAGCAACTTGCCATTTAGGAGATTTGATTGCTTGAGTATAACAAGTGGGAATTGGTGAATTTTCTGCACATATAAGAGCTGCAGGGAGTGCATGTTTAGTGGCCTGTAACATTTTTGGTTTGAAAATCCCAGATTTGCTCCTTGTTTGCATAGTGTGAGAAGTAGTGGATATTTATGAAATATCATAAGTAGTTGTAGTAGGACTAGTAGTAGTGGTTGTAGTATTATTATGATTGTCAAAAGTAGATGCAGGATAAAATGTCGTACTAGATGTGGATAGATTGTTAGATACATCAACAATAGAACTAATTATGTCAAGAGGAACAGGTAACATATGAGTATCAGGATGAGAAAGATCTATGCTAGATGTGGAAGGATGAGAAGGAATAGAAGATGAAGTAGGTGCAGTATATATAATAGAATAAGGAAAAGATTCTTCATCAAAGATTACATGTCTAGAGACATATGTAGGCTCTAAGCACCTGTATCCCTTATGTTTGATTCTATAGCCAATAAAGATACATTGTTTACTTCTTGGTTGTAATTTGTATAGGGTTTTAACCAAGGATAACAAGTACATCCAAAAGACTTGAGAAACATACAGTCAGGTGGTTTGCCAAAAAGCTTTTGTAAAGGAGAGATATTGTTAATAGATCTAGTTGGTAGTCTATTAATAATGAAATTGGCAGTATGAAAGATATCAACCCAATAAGATTCAGGTATACCAGATTGAATAAGAAAAGTTCTTCCTAAATCTAATAGATGTCTATGCTTAGATTTAACAAATTCATTTTGTTCAGGAGTGTGAGGAAATGTGATTTCATGTTGAATACCATGAGAAAGATTAAAAGAATCTAGTTCGGTGGTGAGAAGTTCACCACCACCATCAGTTCTAATGATGATAATATTGGTATTTAAACAATTTTCAATATAAGCTTTAAAATGAAAGAACACATGCTTGAAATCACTTTTATTATAGAGAGGATAAATCCAACAAAATTTAGAGTAATCATCTATGATGTTGACATAATATCTGAATCCAGTGTTGGATAATGCATGAAAGGGTCCCCGTAGATCCATATGCAGTAGCTGTAATGACTTACTAGCATTGATTACAGAATTAGTAAAAGGGAGTTTATGACTCTTTCCTAACTGACACCGAGAACAAAAAATAGGTTGTTTGATAACAGTTCCTAGAGATAGAGTAGAATAAACTCTTTGAAGAGTGGTAAAAGTAGGATGGCCAAGTCTTTTACGCCATATTGCAGTTGATGTCTTGATTGTTGAGAGAGCAGTTGGAGTAGGCTTGAAATGAATGGGATAAAGACCCTGCTCATGAGGCCCTTGTAAAAGAGTCCTCCCTGAGGCTTGGTCCTTGACAGTAAACCATTAGAATCAAAATTTAATGAGCAGTTGTTGTCTTTAGTGAACTTATGAACAGAAATCAAGTTATGAGAAGCCTTAGGTACTACAAGAATATTGTTGAGATTAAAAAAATGAGAATGAGTACATTTTGAAGTAGAACCTAAGTGAGAAATTAACATACCTTGACGATTAGCAGTAGTAACCATATCAGATCCAGAGTAAGCAGCAGAAGTATGTAGATTGGTAGGATCAACAGTTATATGATTTGTAGCACCAGTATCAGCATACTAGGGGTTGTCTCCCATGATGTTGGCAGATGCAAGCATAGCAGTGAGATTTCTTGGTGTATTCTGACCTTGATATGGGAAGTTTAATCTGTTGTGACATTCAATAGCAAGACGCCCAAATCTGCCACAAATATGACAAGCTTACTTATCACCAGAATTGAAAGAAGCAGGTCTTGGTATAACAGAGGCAAATCTTGAATTTCCATGATTAGAAGAAACAACACTACCATTGTGTTGATGAAAGACTCCTCTGAAATGAGGATTAATAGGTCGTTTCCCTCTATAGTTAGGACTATGACCACCTCTTGAAGGTGAAAAATGTGGTCGAAAGCTAAATGACTGTGTGAGAAAGGCTTTAACATTAGAATCAACTAATAAAGATTTGGATCAATCACTGGCTACAACTTCTTCACTGATAAGTAAATTATGTAATTCTCTCATAGTGACTGGTGGATTTCTTACTCTTATAGATATTGAAAAAGCAATGTAGTCACTATTTAAGCCAGATAAAGTAGTAACAAGTAGTTCACTGTCAGATACTGGAGATCCAGCAGCAGCAAGTTCATCAGAAATCTTGTCTAGAAGATTGAGATACTCAGTGATAGAAAGGTTACCTTGTCGTATAGATTGAAGTTGAGTTTTGAGTTGAATGACGTGAGTAGCAGATATACGTGAAAAATTCTCCCAAGATTGTTCCAAAGAATATGAGAGGAAGAAGCACCAACAAAATAAGGAATAACAAATTCAGAAAGAGTAGATTGTAATCACAAAATAATGTCTGATCTTCATCCATCAACTCAGTGTAGTTAGGATTTTCAACTCCATTGTTTTGATTAGTTTTAGATGTATATTGAACAAGACATTCATTAGTACCATCAAGAAATAATGAGATTTTGAATTTCTTGATAAGAGGCATAGTAATGCTTTCCAAGTGTTGTAGTTATCATTTTTTATATTTAATTGAACCATATTGGTAAGTTGATGAATATGAATGCTTGTTATGTTGTGTGACGCCATTGAAGAAGATATAGAGGTAAGATCTGAAATTTCTTGAATCATAAAGAATGACAGAAAAACCATTTTTGAAGGAGAATCAGTAATTTTTTTTTAAGAAAAATAAGATGAGGATGACAAGAATTAGAGATTGAGTTTGATATGATATTAGAAACGAAGGATCAAACCAACATAAATCATGATGAAGATTTATGTATCTGATACCATAGTAGATACAGATAAACGAGAGAAAGAAGCTTTTATTGAAAGAAAATGATTTCATTACATTGAACAGAAAGAAAGGAAAAATTATTAATATAAAAAGAGTATTAGAGACAGGCTGGCATTCCAGCCATGACCACACATTGTCTTACACGTGTGAATGAGGTGAAAGAGAGGGTGATTAAGTTGTTGTAAAATTAATAACAATCATGATTAAATCTTAAACTAATTACATTCATCAGTTACTGCTTCACATACTGAATACCCATGCTATTAAACGAATAGAAAGATCAAAATATAAACATCAATTAATTGATTTCTTATCACTGATTCCCTAGAATATACACATAAAAAACCAAAAATGAGATTTGAGAGAGAACATAAGAAAAACATGATTGGGGTTAAGGTATTTGATGTATACCCATGTCAATATACACATATATCAATATTTGTTATCTATCATCACTCATTTTAACACACAAATAAGGATCTATATTATGTCTCTGTTAGGGTCGAGCCTCCCATGCATCCATTATTTTTGTTGATTTTATATAACAGTAACCAGTCCAAGGTTCAAAGCTCCCATAGGTAATGATTTTTTGTGATTTTACAAAGTTCCCTATTAGAACTAGGGCCAACCCGTCAACCCGCCAAAGCCAACCCGTTTAGGGTTAAGGTTTTAGGCTTGTTCTTAAATAGTACTAGGGCTAGGGTTGACCCTAACTGGACCACGGGTTGTCAAGCTAGGGATGGGTTAACCCTAACCCGACCCCTTTGAAAACTCTACCTAACTATTTGGTTTTTGTTCTCAAATATTTTTTCACATATGGATTTCTAAATATGCCAATGAGTTATAGCTGTAAGACTTATTTGATTGCTAGAAAGAGGATGAGGATCATTTTTGTGGTGGAACCAAGACTTTATCCAGGTTTGAAAGGAGTTTTTATGCTTAATTGAATAATGTAAGATAGGATATATGTTGGTCCAAACTGCTTGAGTATAGTAACATCGAAGCAAGAGGTGAGTGTTGGATTCTTCTTGGTTATTGCAGAGAGGGCATAGATGATCTATGTCTCTAATAAACTGATTCATCTTCTTGTTTACATGAAATATATCTTGAATGCATTTCCGCACAAATTTTTGGATTTTATGAGGGACTTCCATATGCCAAAGCTTCAATCAGTCGTTCTTTTGCATTTGATTGTCATTCTGCCGTTGAGTCTGAACTTTGGTTAGTTTTCCGTATACTAAATTAGTGGTGAAGATACCACACATTATTAATATCCATCTCAGTTTATATTTACCTTCTTTAGGAATTCTTATAATTAAGTTTTATTGACTTGATATTGAGTGAAGAGAGAGTTTAGATTTACAATATTCCAATTTTTAGTATCCTTGTCAATGAGATCAGAGACAAGCATATTTTTGTTGTTGCAAGTTTGTGATTGTTCTATGAGACTAGCAGTACATCAAATGTAGGTATCTAATTGTGATTCCGAACTTGAATATTTGATCCATCTCCAACCCCATCTATAATATTGTTTAATAATTCGAAGTCCTTCAACAATACTTTTTCAAACTCATGTTCCTTTCTTCTCTTTGTTAATTTAGAATGGATCTTTGTTGTTGAATTATCTGGCCTTTAATATTGAACCCACATATGATTCATTAACATTTTGCCTATTCTTCCTAACTAAATGCCTAAAATCATTACATATTAAATTAATGGGAATCAATACTGGAATCATACTTCCTATTGGCACGACTACGACTTTACTCAACTTCAGGGACCTCAAATCCATAGGCTACTAGGAAGCTCTCCAATGAATATGAGTCACCAATCGAACGGGGACTAGGCAGCAGCTATCAAAGGGAAACGCTAGGTAGGGTCCTAGGACAGTTCCTTCAGTTGCTAGTTCATTTACTAGGGTGCCTAGCTAAGATGTTCTCAGGTCTGGAAGCGTAGGGCCTAGTTCTGTTCCCAGGTAAGTTTCCGCAATTCGAGAAAGAAGATAAGCTGTTCTAAATATAAATTAAGATCCTTTAAATCCAAAGGCAGATCCAAGCTAAGACGGTCTTTTCCTTCTTTCAGAGAGGCTTTTCAGAGAAGAAAGCTAAGCTTCAAAAGGTAAATAGCAATTTTCATGCCATTCTTGCAAGCAAAGCTTTGTTGAAAAAATTATGTCTTTAATACCTAGACCACCTTTCCTCTTAGACTTGCATAATATATTCTCTCCAAGTTTTTATATAAAAGCCTTTATTTTTTTTTTCTTTGTTCCGCAAATAGTTCCTTTGAATTCTTATCATTTTATTATGAGTTTTTTCTGCAAAAAAAGAACATTCTCATCTAATGAGTAGTCTTGATTTGAGTTGTTCTGCCATCTTGACTTATGAGTCTCCCTTGCCATGCTGGAAGCTTATGTTGCATATTTTCCACTATAGGATAAAAAACACTTATCTTTTCTTCTAAAAATAAAGAGATCTATTCCTAGATACCTTTCATCTAACTCCATTTGGGACAAACATCTTAGAAACATACTGAAAAGCTTCTTGACTTAGAATTTTACTGAAGAAAACATTATATTTCTCTAGATTCACAAGTTGACGCGAAGAAGAAGTAAAATGTTGAATTATATGAATTAAATTGTTGATAGAATTTCTTGTAGCTTTGATAAATAACATGCAGTCATCTTCGAAAAATAGATGTGAGATTTTTGGTCCTTGTTTTGTTGGTTGAATGCTTCAATAAGATTCATATTAAATGCATTAGAAATCAATCTTCCAAAACCTTCCATACATAAGATGAAAAGATAAGGAGATATGGGATCTCCTTGTCTGAGTCCCCTAGTAGAAATAAAAGGATGCATTGGGGAGCCATTAAACATCACTGAGAATTCTGATGTAGATATACAAGTTGAAATGAGATTGCATCGCTTTTCCAAAAATTCCAAATGAACCATAGTTCGTATAAGGTATGATCATTCCATTATGTCAAACGCTTTACTTATATCAAGCTTGCTACCCACTACCCTATAAAAATCCTAGTTTTTTTCATATAATCCACCATCTCCAGTGCAATAACAGTATTATCATTAAGTGAAAATATCTAAGAAATCCAAGTTTGATCCATCTCTCCTAGAAACCCATCGTTAAGATGGTATATATATCTAGCCCATAATATAAGATTTTTAGTTAAAAATAGTAAATTTTAAATTGACTTTATGTTTTCACATTTTTGGCATGACTAATCTAACCCTTATCCATCTCTTATTACTAACAGTATTCTTTTAGAAAAAAATCCATTGATTTACGGTCATTATTTGTGGACACCAGTTTCCCTTCTTATTGTTTTTTATTTTATATTTTCAAACTGTTATCATCATAATAAAAACTACATTATTATACATCATGGTTTATGATATATACTTTTGAAGATATTCTGAACAAGTCGTATAATACATTCCTTAACAATATTCTAACTATGTTGATAAAAGGCTGTTTTGTATCCATCCGGACCAGAGGATGCCTAAGCATTAATTTTGAAAACAGTTTATCTAATTTCATGCGTTGGCGTAACCTTTCAAAAGTAGTTATTTCACACAAAATTTTAACAAAACCAAAAACAACATAATAGATCTTTATCATACTGGCTAAATTGAGACCTACCCTTTATCTAAGGCCTACCCATAAGTTAAAATAGGTCATTATTAAGTAAAATAAAAAACCCCTTATCCAAATATTTTTGTTAATGGTTAATTTTCCCATGATTAATTAGTGATTGATTAATTCAGTTATTGTAAATTAGTTGGTATTTGAAATTGGATTATAGCTAGTGTTAGATGGCAAGAATTAGAGTAAAGTTTTTTTTGAAAGTCTGAGGAAGAAGGAAAACTAAGGTTTTGTAATTTCTGTAGAAAAAATAAAACTTTATAGTGTCGACGTTTATTCTAGCGGTGAAGAAGAAGTGGGTGCATGTACATATCGATAATTAGACTATCGTGATTTTGATCCTACCGATTTGGCTATTTGTTGGATGAACAAGAACGTGTAAACCAAAGCATATTTGAGGATACTACTCAATCAAATAAAGAATCAAATCGTGAAAATGAAGATTGTAATGCTTCCAACCGTTAGGTATACGTGCTAAGGATCTCGAAACATGTATTTTAGCTTATAATCGCCAAAATTGAATTTTTTTTCTTCGAATTTTGAGTTAATTTTTGGCCTACGTATTACCCAGAATCGGCTGGTACATTAACACCACACCCGCCGATTGTACATCTTCTCATAAATTATGAACCATAATTGACAGATATGGTGATGAACAACAATCGAGTGTAGTTCAGATTTGGGGGAATTGGTAGGTGAAAAATCGGCTGTTATGGACTCCCATATCGACCGATTGTGTCACTTGGATATTTTTCAAAAAATAATAAGTACACAATCGGCCGATGTATGTTGTTCAATGAGCCGATTGTAATAAAAAAATTGTCCAGAAAAACTGCTCTTTGCTGAATACTAGAATCGGCACACAAGTCAGTTCACGTGTGCCAATTGTAAACTTGGGGATTTCCCAAAAAAATCATGACCAAATAGAATCGATGGATAAATATGTTTCTAAAGGCCAATTGTTAAGAATCGGTCAACACGATTGTTCTTATCCGCCGATTGTGTGGTGATAGACATATTTATGTGTCTTATTTAGTCTCATATTTATATCACTTTCTCTCAGCTTTTGTA
Organism: Papaver californicum; assembly: GCA_023531435.1. Classification (NCBI taxonomy): domain Eukaryota; kingdom Viridiplantae; phylum Streptophyta; class Magnoliopsida; order Ranunculales; family Papaveraceae; genus Papaver; species Papaver californicum. The sequence goes on from JAJJMC010017603.1 coordinate 390,841, forward strand.
TTAATATTGTCTTTTTATTATGTTTGTAGGTATTTTTGAAAAATAAAATTTTATGGAAAAATAGGCTTAGAAAGTGTTAAAGGCACCCTAAAATTGATAAAGGCACCCCAAGTTGATAAAGGAACTCAGGCAGTTGATGAGGGCACCACCTTCTTTTCCATTTCAAAGTTAAATTTGGCAGGAATACCTAATTTCAACCTGCGAAGAATTCAAACAAGATTGTTGGGAGAATTTGAAGTGTTTAAGGCAAGATTATCCTCTTGCCTTGTATATAGGATATTGTACACGATTTAAAGACAACAAAATCCAAAACAGAATCGTGTTAAATGAAATCTTGATTAAAACAGGGTAAAAAATATATCTCACGTGAAACATGGATATTCCTTCCTATTTCACTTGAGTTTATTCCCTTCGTTAGGACAAGCACAACAACAACGTGTTTGAAAGAAAGAGAAAGAATCAAGAACAATATCTCTGAGTATTACAGAACGAAGAAGGAAAATTCTGTCGAGATTTTATTTCATAAAACAATATAATCTTCGAGGATTTGGAGAAGATTTGGAGAAAATTTGGAAGGTGGGATTGGTGTAGTATAAATAAAGAGATTTATAGATGAGGGGCCTGGCGGGGGGGGGGGGTTCTGGCTCTGCCGGAAACAAAGAAATCAAAAATCAGACAAATTCTGCTCATGATGAACAAGATGAAGAAACCGTGAAGAAAAGATTGAAAAAACCGTTGCCAAATCTTTAAACTAAGCAACGTTTGTCTTCACTTTGCAACATTTATCTTCAGTGAAACACTTTTCCCTCTGTAACAGTGTGTTCGCAACGCCTACAAACGTTGCGAATTTCCAGTTTTCATTATTTTCACTCTTTTTCATCATTTGTAAACACTTTTAGCCGTGAATCATTATTTTGAGCAAGTGATTAATATGAGGAGCTAAACCCCTTTGTTGAGGCGACGGAGGAAGCCATTGTTCCAATAAAAGTGGTATATTTCTATTTTAATTGATTTTTACAATTTATGTTTTGATTATTTGCTTTGATTAAAAATTGATTTAAGGATTTTTATTTAGCAGTTGTGATTTCTTTTGATAGTGCATGCTTATCCTAGGGTTTTTGATGTTCTATACTTTAGATTTACAATTGTTACTTTGAAAATCTACTTTTGCAACATATTAGAATCACTTTAAACGTAAAGAATTGCATGAATATTGATTAGATTGAATCACTTTAATTGGTTAATGGTGAAATCCATAACCTCAATATTTGTGAATATTACTTTCATCTTTTGTGTATATTTTCTAGTTTAAAATCAGGTTTTAAATCTAAAATCAATCTTCACAAGTTCAAGAGTTTGAAACCCATTCTTACCGCCATCTACAATCCACATCATGTTGGCCTAAATTTTGGTGTATATTATAGATTGTTCAAGCGTTCGGCGACGACCAACCTGAACCCGTGTATTTGCTGGGGATGATACTTCTGCCCACTACTATACTGGTTTGGTTTGGTTTAGTAAAACAAGGACGATGCAAAGCAATGGTATGTGGACAAAGGCATAGAGATCAAATGTGCATTAGTCTTAGGCCATCGTTCGAGTCGTGATTGTTTAGAAATTGTTTGCGAGAAAAGTGGCAAGATTAAAAGTCACAAGACAAAGGACAAACCGTATGTGATGAGGACGTCGAGGGTATACATGAGTAAGTCAAAGAACCATGACTGACCGTTTAAGATTATAGTGTATAAACTCAATGGTATATATAAGCTTTTTAAAGTGAAGAATGGTTCTCATAATCATGATGATTTGTAATCTCTTATTGGACACTCTCCATAAATAAAATAAACTTGCTTATTACACTAGTAAATTGCATAAAATGAGACTCTCTTTATTTCTCCGCACGAGATTCAATTTTCGATGCAGCTTCGAAATGAATAAACGGTTCTCCTTTCCATTTGATATATTCATCTTTTACTGCAGACCTGTCCCCTTTGTGTCTAGCTAGAAACTCATTGTATTTATAGAATAATTTTCTAACTGCTAGTGTATGATAAGAAACATACTCATCCCCATGTCGTTGTTGTGGTTTCTTATACTTACCGTCCCACTTGGGCATGACCTGTATTAACAAGATTCCAAAATAGACTATCATTCTGGCTCTTTTCGGGAAGATCTATCACGATGTAAAAATTTCTAACCCATTTGGTATTTCTCTTAATATCTGCATCTATTTTCTTTTATTTGATTTGGTTGTTAATTTGTTTATTTATTATGAGTATCTATTCTTCCATAGCAGCAATTGACTTGGTAATTGACGATGATGGATTTGACATTGTAGTATGATTTCTTTGAATGAAGTAGTGAATGATGGGTAAGGATTTCTTTGAATGAAGTAATGTAAGATGAAGAATGTTTTATCCTACTTATATACATAAGGGCCAAAGTTTTAGAAAAAACTATCTGTTGAGCCGAAGTTTGAGCATATGCAAAGAAAAGTAACACATATGACGTAATTAAACCATTTACATCGAATTTACTAATTCGAATTGACTCATTCATAAGACGTAATTAAACCTTAGTTCCTTCACTCATAAAACCAATTAAACTTTATAGTCATTACAATCCAAACCTAACAAGTCCTTAAAAAAAGAAGCATACACTATTGTTTTCGATATAAATAAACATCCATAAATTAGACTATTTTCAGCACCTTCTCATTTATCATCTTCAACAACAAAATTTTCAGCACCATTTACATTAGCAACATCATCTACCCCAACATCAGTAGCACCACCATTATCTAGATCATCTAGATGGAACATTGGACCAAATTCTCTTCACAGAGCAATGGATTCACTTATGCTTGTTGCAACACTAATAACCTCTTCAAGTTCCTCCAAAGTGAGTTGAATAAGTAGGTTCATGACTTGCTCCAACTTTGTCTCTCTTCCAAAAGCAAACTTATATGGGGTTCGCACAATCTTCTCCGACTTTCTATGTATATCACAGTCACAGACAAATCTATAATTGGCACTCCTCTTGTGATTTTTATCAATGTCTACAAAGAATAAATTGAAGAACAAAGATAAGTATGGTTAAAGAGAAAAAAATCTAAAAATTCAAAAACAAAGATTATATATATTACTACTAGTATCAATTGACAACAACAACTACTATTAGTTCTAGCAATTAACAATCACTATTTCAATTAACAACAAATACGTAAATCCTAAAATGAACACAACAAAAAGTGTATAAGACAATGTTTATCCACCGATTCCAACTATACAAGGGAACAAAAAAAACAGTAAGTAAGAATCGTTGGATAAGACACATATGTATCCACCGATTCCTACTTACTGATAAAAGTCAAAAAATTAGCATATCCAGAATTGTTAGATATGAAAAATCGTATCCACTGATTCTCATCTGAGGAAAGTAAAAAAAATAAATGAAAATAACAGAATCGGTGGATACGATCTGTCGTATCCAACGATTATATATATGTTTTTTGTTAAGGAAGAAAATGAACGGAAATGGCGGATAAACATGTGTATTATCTACCGATTCTCATTTGGAAAAAGTAAAATAAAATGAAAAGGTAGAATTGGTGGATAAGGTCTGCCGTATCCAACGATTATATCTAGGCTATTCATTTACGAGAATATAAAACTAAATCGTTCGATGTGGATCTATCGTATCCATCGATTGTGTTGCATGTTGATAGAATTCTGATGAACCTATTCATAATAACCGCAAATCGCATGGCGTCTAACTAGTAGACAACGGTAAATACAGGTCGAACCCACAGGGAGCAGGGACAATACTGCTATCAATATCTCTAATCAACTAATCAAGAACAATATTTTTGGATTTTTTGAATTATGAATGAAATAATAAAATAAACTAAACTAATAAAGCAACTAAACAGAGAGAGTCGGTAACCAGGTTTTTAGTATCCACCACTATTTCTATTTAATTAATAAAGTGAAACATAACTCCTGAATATTTATCTATTGTTCGTTCTATCGACATCACCTATAACTCCATGTGGTTTCAGCATAAAACCCTAGCTACAAAAATAAGCAAGACATGGCTATGGATTTCTTAAAACCCATTCAAAATAATTAACAAGAGTAGAGAGAAAAGATTAAACCCTTATTTGTGCCCTTTCAACTTCAGTAGTTCTGTCTTCCTTCTCGAAATCTGCTCCAGAAGACAACAACCTCCAACCTTCCCCAGAAAAACTCCAGCCGTCACTCCCTGTACAGTTCTCTCCGCCTGAAAGCTTCCCAAAAACCCAGAACCAATCTCCCCACTCAATTCCGAATTCTTCTTTTCTTTTATATCTTACCTTTTCAATCTCATACCACCACGTGTCTCTTCCCCAACACATCATACCTAGCAACTGGCATCCATCTTCTCCTTTTCCTTCTACAGTTCGTCTCTTTTCTCAACTAACAAAAATATGACAGTTTCTAACTTTTGTTTGCTCACGTCAGTTTATATTCGAACCAACACCTTTCCTTTCCTTCACTGAAACAACAGCCTACTCCCAACTAAGTATGTCCCTCCTAGCCAACGCCCACACTTTTTTTTTTCTTAATTTCCGCACCCACTCTGACCCATGTGTTTTCAGGCTTCCCTTCTCTGTCTCACGCCAATTCTTATTCCAACCAACACCTTTTCTCCTCCATCCATCCACTTGTACCACATACTCCATTTTCTTTAGCGCAGATCGAACTCAAGAAGTACGCCCTTACATATTTTAACATTTTCCAAATTCACTTTCTTGACAGACCCACTTCATGAAACATGGCATGAATATCGCATCACAGATTTGGAGGACCGATCCAGCAGTTACAATTGTTAGATCATATGTCGGTGTTGCTGGTGTTGATATTCGGGTGCCAATAATTATTGCAATTTCAGCCATGTTTATTGTAATAATGGGAATTATACGGTCAACCTATAAACACAATAATAGTACAATTATAAGTACTAACAAATATAAATTATGCGGTACAAATGTATAAATTATATCCATATCAAATACCCCAAAACCTATATTTTGCTAGTCCTCGAGCAAAACTACTATGAAAATAAAATAAAATCCTAACTTACTTTCGCAGGAATCGCGACTACATTTAGCATATGTAATAAGCCTTTAAACCCCTAGGTGTCCCTAGTGGACGAGTTTTGTCTCGTGAGGGTTTACAAGAGATATACCCACAAAACTTTTACTCCAAATTTTAGCTACCTGTGAATGATTGAGGATATACACGACACAAGCTATTTAGTTGGCATACTAAATTCATCGGCTATATGAATCATTACCCTGTATAAATCCAATTGATGTACACGAGTTTGCACTCAGCGTACTAAAATTTATATAAGAATGCAAAACTCTACTCAAATAATCATCAAACGTTCCAAAATTGGATGGAAATTATCAACATTCATATTGCTCGGAATCAATCAAATTCAAATACAAGGATAGATTAGAAGATGGATATAGAAGTGAATGGTGCATATGTTGACTAAGGTGAACGATGTTTCCCAAAATATTAGTATAAAGTCCGGGTCGGATGCTCCTATTTTTATTATTGTTATTTATATACATAATTTATTTTAATATTTATTTATTTTTATTTTTTTTTCATCTTTTTTTTACGACTACATGATTAGATCTTTTGAATCTAGCGCATGCTCCTTTTCAGCAGATTATATGATAGTTCCCATGGATCCTGCATTCCACGCTTGCTTAGGCGACGGAGACAGAGAGAACATACACATATTGCTATTAAAGTGTCAATTTTTTTGACAAAATTAAATTCTAATGCATCCGAGCTACGACCTTATGGCAATACTAGGGCCCCACCAACTCACTTAGAAAATATAAAATTGCAAAAATAAAAACAGAAAGTGATATGGTTATGATGATTCCGAGATACACTTGTTCAATAATTATCATGTTATTTCTAACACCTGAGTGCATCCAAATATGAGTAGACCATTTAGCTGGGCATACCAATTCCTATAGAAAAAAGCTATGTTTCCATCTACCTAGAATGGTTAGTTTCATCCTGAATTGTTCACAAGTTTCTAAATTTTGGAGTTTCTTATTTGCATCAATTTTCTGAAACTCTACCCCCAAACCTAAACTTAACATTGTCCTCAATGTTTCAAACTGTGCAACCTAGAATGTCTTGCAATATAAATATAAATAAGAAAGACAAATATAAATCAAAGAGAAGGGATTTGAAGATTTTACCTGATTGACGCAAGAAAAGCAGTATTCTCTGTAACACACATCAAACGATAGTAATAACAAAGAACACTGAAAATAAAAATAAACAAAAAACGTAAAAAGAAAATAAAAACAAGAAAATAAGAATCTACCTATTGAATATGTACAAAAAGGATTCCCATACACTAACAACCTGAAAATTTAAGGATCAACCCAAAATACCATATTTACAAATGACAGCTTCACATTTATATTATGGTAACACATAGACAGTGAAACCATCAAAAATAGAGGATTATCCCCAAACAAAGTTTTTACTACACCTGAGAGTGCGTAAAGAACATAATATGGGGATAATATTGGGATTGGGGAAGTATTAATTAGTTCATGCACAATGTCAGGAACAATTAAGTCCTTTGGGTATTTGGATGTGAAGTAATCCAATAAAACTTTTGAAGCACATAATTCTAACCCTAAATTAGATAACTTTTGGAAGTCTAGGGGTCTAGAAACAACCTCTAAGTCGTTAAACTTAAATACAGTTTCCTCGGAATTAACACATACATCATCACCAGCTTTACGTTGCCATTTTCCATAATCCAAAACGGTTGCAGAATCTAACAACACATTAACTTTTTCAAAATGCCTATCATCATCGTAGTAGGCTCCAAAATGGGACAAGCAGGCCTCTAACATATCATTAACACTATTGGTGCTAAAAGTGTTCTCAACTAGAGAATCAATCAAGCAAACAGACTCTATATATACAAAGAAAATAAAAACAAAAATTTATACAAAATAAAATTGGTACAAATTCATGAAGTAAACAAACAAGCAATCACCAATTCATTCATTCCATAAATCGCACCACAAAAGAAAAGAATTTTTTTTTCTCTTACCCTTATAATTGGAACAGAAGAGTTCAAAGAACTCAACTAAGTATTTCCCCACTTCGAAAACAGTACCAGTACCTCGTATCAATATTCACAATTTAGGGTAATGAGCGTCTAACCTGTCCAAATCGTTCAATATATAACTCACAAGCAAGAAACTCGTGAGTATTTTGCAGCAGACGAATGTTGTGAGCTAGACGACCAGGAGCAACCCCAAAAGTACCTGAAACAAAATTCTAAGACACAAAACTAGTCAAAAAGAACTAAAAATTCTAAAGATAAAATAAAAATAAAAATAAAAATACTATACAAAATAAAAAAAAATAAAAAATAAAAACCTAAACTATGATTAGAAAATCAGAAATATTAATTACAATATTTCATAACTACTCCCCGGCAGCGGCGCCAAAAATTGATAGGATACTGCGAACCTATTTATAATAACCGCAATCGCACGACGTATAGCTAGTAGACAACGGTAAATACGGGTCGAATCCACAGGGAGCGGCGGCAATACTGCTATCAATATCTCTAATCAACTAATCAAAAACAATATTTTTGGATTTTTAGAATTATGAATGAAATAATAAAACAAACTAAACTAATAAAGCAACTAAACAGAGAGAGTCGGTAACCAGGATTTTTAGTATCTACCATTACTTCTATTTAATTACTAAAGTGAAACATAACTCCTGGATATTTATCTATTGTTCGTTCTATCGACATCACCTACAACTCCATGTGGTTTCAACATAAAACCCTAGCTACAAAAATCATCAATACATGGCTATGGATATCTTAAAACTCATTCAAAATAATTAACAAGAGTAGAGAGAAAAAATTAAACCCTTATTTGTGCCCTTTCAACTTCAGTAGTTCTGTCTTTTTCTTCCTTCTCGAAATCTTCTCCAGAAGACAACAACCTCCAACCTTCCCAGAAAAACTCCAGCCGTCACTCCCTGTACAGTTCTCTCCGCCTGACAGCCTCCCAAAAACCCAAAACCAATCTCCCCCCTCAATTCCGAATTCTTCTTTTCTTTTATATCTTACCTTTTCAATCTCATACCACCACGTGTCTCTGCACCAACACATCATACCTAGCAACTGGCCTCTACCTGCTACTTTTCCGTCTATAATTCGTCTCTTTTCTCAACTAACAAAAATATGGCACTTTCTAACTTTTGTTTGCTCACGTCAGTTCATATTCGAACCAACACATTTTATTTCCTTCACTGAAACAACATGCTACTCCCAACTAAGTATGTCCCTCCTAGACAACGCACACACTTCTCTTTTTCTTAATTTTTGCACCCACTCTGACCCATGTGTTTTCAGGCTTCCCTTCTCTGTCTCACGCCAATTCTTATTCCAACCAACACCTTTTCTCCTTCATCCATTCACTTGTACCACGTACTCCATTTTTTTAGCGCAGATCGAACTCAAGAAGTACGCCCTCATATATTTTAACATCTTCCAAATTCACTTTCTTGACAGACCCACTTCATGAAACATGGCATGAATTTGTCGCATCACAGATTTGGAGGATCGATCCAGCAGGTACAATTGTTGGATCATTTGTCGGTATTGCTGGTGTTGATATTCGGGTGCCAATAATTATTGCAATTTCAACCATGTTTATTTGTAATACTGGGAATTATACGGTCAACCTATTAACACAATAAAATAGTAATTTTAGTACAATTATAAGTACTAACAAATATTAATTAGGCGGTACAAATGTATAAATTATGTCAATATCACATGTTCATGAAGAACATAACCAAAATCAGTGGATATGATAGATCTACATCGACAGATTCTGGTAATTTTTCAGAATTTTATTTCGGTAAAAGTATGATTTAACCGTATATATCAATCGAAAATGCTATTAGAAGAATGGGTTCATAGATATTTACCTTAAAAATTAAAAGGGATGGAAGATCTAAGTAGATAGAGAAAAAGTTGATTTTTAGAATTTAAAAAGTTTAGATGGAAATAAAAAGTTTGTTTTTGTTTTAGGTTTTTGAGAGATTTGAAAAGTAATGAAAAAGAAAAAGATTTTTCTATTTATATTATGATTTTAGTATTAGGGTTAATTATGAATAGATAATAGTTTGATATTTTTAACTAAAATTATACATCCTTTATCATAATCTCTAGTTGTAAATAAAATTGGATAGACTTTTTAAATAAAAGACAGGCCTAAAATAAAAGAGGTTTATTATCATAAATTCGAAAGAATGTTTCGGTCCGGCATTATACATATGGGTGACTTTATAAAACACGAGCATGTTCACAGTTGTAACCTTTTTTTTCTTTTTTCTTAATTATTTATTTATTTTTGGTATTGGGGCCAAACATTTGATTATTTATATTTTTGGACTCCACGGTAGAAACGTTGATTGAGTTCATTGCTTCAAATTACTTAGAATACATGGCTACACGAGCCATCCTATTTATTTATAAATTCCCACCCTTAGTTATTAACTATTAATCAAGTCAAATGACAAGTAACTTTATTGATAAAATCGACAGACAGGGTTGTTTCCAAATACTATATACTAGTTAATACTCGATGCCTTTCATATAAAAAAATAAAATTAATGGTCGATGCCTCTTGGATTCAACTGAAAGACAAAATATTATAAAAAAACGAACAGTACACAACATAAATGGTTTCATATTTACATATTTTGAACGACCATCGAGGTAGACCGGTCGTTGACATAGAACCATAGATTTTTCTTTAAGGGTAATGTGGTTGCTAAAATCTCTTTCGTAGCCTAATTTTTTTTCTCCAATTTTTTCCGTTTTCTTTTTTAAGTTTAATATTCGGGTCATGGGTTATAAGCTCAAAGGTGTCACTATCCAACTACATAAAACCCAACAAAACAAATTTGACAAAAAAAACTCATTATAAACCAACTGTCCATATTACCCTTGCTTATTATTCATCCCAACTTCATTAACTGATCACGCCCATCACACCCACTTAACCATGCACGCCCACCTTCCCTTGATTAACGCCATTATTTCCCTCTTAACTTCTATCATCTACTATTTCCAAAATCAAACCGTTTATCGTTTCAAAATCATCAGAGAAAAACACCTGAACCAACATCATCGTCATCATCAATCATATCAAAAAATCATCACATTAATCTCCCTGAAAAAAAAGTCATCACTTAAATCATCATCAATAGTAGAATTTGAGTCATAATCAACAAAAAATTGTGATTCTAAAACGATTGTTGATCATCAACAGTAGAATTCAGTCTTCTACTTTTAACTCATCATAATCTACCTGAACTTTCTATTCAATTCTGTGACAGTTTAAACCTAAGAAAAATCACTGAAGATCATTAAATATGGTGAAGAAACAAGACAAGAAGATGAAAAAAAAACTCAATACACCAGCTAAAAAACAAGAATCTAAGAAAGGTAAATCGAATTTTATGGTTTCATCATATTCTGTGATTGTTTATGGTTGAAAATCAAAATGCATTTGGTTAATAAGGTTTCATCAATTCTGCATGTTTATGATTTTTAGTTTCGCGATTTTGGTTTCATCGATGTATTTGGTTAATAAGGTTTCATCTCTTTCGAAATTACAGGTTTCATAGTTAGGTTTCAGTTACATTTTTTTGAAACTAGGTTTCATTGATTTTCATCTAGGTTTCATCTGTTTGTAGCAACGTTTAGGTTTCATCTGTTTTAATCTAACTTATTGTGATGGAACCCAAATAGGTTTCATCCTATTCTGTGTGTGGTTGTGACCAACAGATTTGGTGTTTTTTTACTTAATTGGTATTCTTATGGAACCAAAAATGGTTTCATCCTATTCTATGTTTGTGACCAACAATGTTGGTGGTTCTTTATAAATGCATGTTTTGATGGAACCAAAAAAGGTTTCATCTTATTCTGTGTTTGTGACCAACAATGTTGGTGGTTCTTTATAAATGCATGTTTTGATGGCCAAAAAAGGTTTCATCCTATTCTGTGTATTGTTGTTGCCAACAGTGTTGGTGTTTTTTAGTAAATGCATGTTTTGATGGAACCCAAAAAGGTTTCATCCTATTCTGTGTATGCCTGTGACCAACAATGTTGGTGGTTTTCTACTTAATTGGTATTATGATGGAACCCAAAAAGGTTTCATCCTAATCTGTATATGTTTGTGACCAACAATGTGGTGTTTTTTAGAAAATGCATGTTTTGATGGAACCCAAAAAGGTTTCATCCTATTCTGTGTATGTTTGTGACCAACAATGTTGGTGTTTTTTTACTTAATGCATGTTTTGATGGAACCCAAAAAGGTTCCATCCTATTCTGTTCTGTTTGTGCTAATGGTTTACTTATTCTGTAACCGGAAAAAAAATAATTCCAGATCCATACAGGTGCTCATTACAACATTTGTGTACAGAGGCACCAAAAATAAAAGCATTGATACAAACTAAAGAAAAACACATGAAGGCACTTGTTTCATGTCCATTCTGGCGTTTCTTCAAACCGTTCTTCGATGGTACCCTTGAAGCAGAAAAACTAAAGAAAACGACAAGAGCAGTTCAGATGATCTTAGGGTCATTTTATAGAAGTATCAAGGGTGATAAACCAGATTGTTTCAAATTGATGAGAGCAAGGAATATGATACTACAGACAACACCTGAACAGTTCGCTGTCATCTTTGGTCTACAAATGATGAAGAATGTAGATATACACCAAGATGTTGAGCTGAAGAAAAAGGTGAACATGTTTCAAGTTGAGTATTTTAAAGGAGATAAGAAGATGAGGAAAACTGATATTGTCAGAGCTATGATGGAAACAGCAGCAGATGAAACCAACGCTGAAGACTTCGTCAAGCTATTCATACTCTATCTCTTGGTTTCGATATTTGTCCCAAACAAAGGTGGGCAGAATCTGACATCAAAATACTTGTACCAAGTATTTGAGATGAATAAAGTGTGTTGGCCTGATGTTTTGCATGAAAATCTAATTGAGTCAATAATTAAAGATGAAGAAGTTGATGAAGTATCAGGTTGCGTCATTTACCCACTGGTAAGTTAATATTTGTTTCTTTTGATTCATAAAATTTTTGTTTTTTATTTTTCCCGAGTTTGATTACTAATTTAAATGTTGAATTGTGTATTGTTTTTTACAGTATTGGTTTGCTGAGATGCCAAACATAACATTGAGACAAGATGGGAACGAAATGTACGCAAGGTTTGTTAGATGGAACCTTGATGAAATAAACAAGCAATTGGTGAATAATTTTGATGATCTCTCCAACAAACCATAAATTTTCTCCAAGGTAAAAGCAACAACAATTCTTGTTTGTTTATAATTTTTAATGTCTGCACCTTATTCAAGATGAAAAAGCAAAACTATGGAACCAAAAAAGGTTTCATAGTTTATTTAATACCAACTTTTTAATCATAACTTTTCTTGTATTCCACAGATGAATGTGGGTTACCATCAGGATCCTTCATGTTAGAATATAATGAACAAGAAATACGCTTGGTCCAGCATATAGAGGAAGAGGAAATTCAATTTGAAGAGTACATAGATGGTGAAGGAAATGAAGAGGAAAATACAGATGTTGGTGGTGAAACAAATTTTGAGGATAATGAAGAGGATAATGAGATGGTTGGTGAAAGAAATGAAGATATTGGTTCTGAAAGAAATGAAGAGATGGTTGGTGAAAGAAATGAAGATATTGGTTGTGAAACAAATGAAGAGACTATTGGTGATAGAACTGAAGTGAGTGTTGAAACTGGAAATGAAGATACCACATACAAGGAAAAATATAAGTGGGCAAGAATTTTGATTGAAAAGCTTACAAGCGTTGGTAACAATGGGCTTTCAGAAGAAGATCAATCAATTCTCACAAAATATGATGTTGAAGATAAGTTAGAACTAGAACTAGTGAGGAAGACTTACATGAGATAGAAATGTAAGCGAGATGAAGCAGAAACAGTTTCATACACTGAACACGATATTGAGGAATTGATAACCAATACTATAAAAATTGTGGATACAATGGTAAAACAAGATGATGTGAATGTTGAGGTTAAAGAAGATAGAGAACAAAAGTCTGACAATGATGAGGTGATAATTTACTATACTTTGTTTTGTTTTGATTTGATTTGATTTGATTGTTGTCATTGAATCTAATTTTTCTGAAATCAATAAATATTGCAGGTAATGAATATGTTTGAAGAAACAGAACAACATGATGTAGTGGAACCTGAAAAGGTTTCAGCCCATGAAGCAAGTTCAGGATCAACATGACGCAGTGGAACCTGAAGAGGTTTCATCTCATGAAGAAGTCCAGGAGAAGAATGATGCAGTGGAACCTGAAAAGTTTTCACCTAATGAAGAAGCTCAGATCCAACATGATGCAGTGGAACCTAAAAAGGTTTGTAGATGCAGTGGTTGTATGTTCATGGAAGAGAGGTTGAAACTAATAAAAATGTTACCTAAAAAGGTTTCAGCTCATAAAGAAGTTCAGGATCAACATGACGCAGTAGAACCTGAAGAGGTTTCAGCTCATGAAGAAGTCCAGGAGCAGAATGACACAGTGGAACCTGAAAAGGTTTCAGCTAATGAAGAAGTCCAGGAGCAG
>JAJJMC010017603.1:404612-424415 GCA_023531435.1 Papaver californicum
TAATGAAGAAGTCCAGGAGCAGAATGATGCAGTGGAACCTGAAAAGGCTTCAGCTAATGAAGAAGCTCAGATCCAACATGATGCAGTGGAACCTGAAAAGGTTTCATCTCATGAAGATGTTCAGGAGCAACATGACGCAGTGGAACCTGAAGAGGATTCAGCTCATGAAATTCAGATTGAAGAAATTTCGGAGTTAACTCCGAACACAATTGAAGATTTGGAGGTGGCTGAGAAGGTAGAATCTGAAATCAAAACGAAGCAAGCCAAGGACAGTATAATGGAAGAAGTTTCGGAGTCAACTCTGAACACAATTGAAGATATAAAAGTGGCTGAACAAATTGAATCTTCTTTGACGAAGAGTAACTTGAGGAGTGCAATAGAAGAAGTTTCTAAATTGACTCCAGACACTGTAGAAGATATCAGAGTCGCTGAGAGAGTAGAACTAGAAGCGAAGAAAATTTCTTCATCAAATCCAGAGACACAGATTGAAGTGTCAACTCAAAGCCAAGGTTCAATTTATGAAACTATTCTTCAGCAAATGGAAGACGAGTATGCAACCAAGACTTCTACATCAAAGCCAAGTAGTAAAGGCATGTGCTACTACTCTGTTGTAAACATGGCAAATGATGTAATTGCTTTAGAAGATGATGTGCCTCATTTCAAGTTGGGATTGACTGAAACTGACAGTGAGAAAGAAGATGGTGACGACATCAGTCTCGACAATAAATTGAGTAACATAATCTCAAGGATGAGATAAAACAAAAGGAGAATGCAAGCACCTATCAAGATGCAGGATTATACACCTGGAGATGCTAAGAATAAGAAAAGAAAAAAGACTCGGTGTGTGAGCAGAAATCAAAAGAAAAAGTTGGAGAAAAAACAATAAGAGAAAAGGGAAGACAAGTTAAAAGCAGTGGATAACTTAAAAATTATGCAACTGCTGGATTAAAATGAAAAACAAATTGTGTGCAGATATTTTAAAATGCACAATGAAAGGTAAGTGGCATTCATACCATTAAGTTTTTTGGTTAAATAATTTAAGTGTTTTAGTTTATTTTATTCTTCTTAAATATTAAATTTGCTTATCAACAATATAACAACAGTGACATGGATTGGGAGAAGGACGATATGGGCCTGTACATTACAGGAAAAAATATGAACGCCTTGATAAGAAAAGGTGACATAGAAGGAGATATGATTGAGTTCTACATGCTCAAATTGCAAAAAAACATAGCAAAGAACATCAAGAAATCAGATGGCACTCCTAAGTACAAAAGAGTTGTTTTCCTAAGCACATATGTCTATGTAAGTTTCATCTAACTTATCTTATACAAGTGTCTTTCTGAAAACAATGAAACCAATTTTGGTTTCATCAAAATATGGTTTCATCTGTTTCAATTACATTTTTCTGTAAAAAAAGGTTTCACTGATTTTCAACAATGCACTCATTTTGATTTTTTATTGAATTTCAGACAATGCACTCAATCGGTAAAAGTTGCCACACTGCGATTGAAGCTTTCATTGATAAAATGGACTACACTCCAGAATATGTCTTCGTTCCAATCATAACAAAACTAAGTGAAAAGACATATCACTGGACATTGTTAGTCTTTGATAATGAGACTGGAGAATTCTCTCATTACAACTCAATGACCTCCACTGAAGATGAATGCAAAAAAAGTGCTGAAAGCATGAAGGAAAGAATGGTGTCAGCATTCAGAAAACATGTATCAAAGCTCTGCCTGGACCCATCAAGTCAAACAAAAGAATTTATTTTGAACACCCCTTTCTGCTGTCAACAAGATGTGTAAGTACTTTTAAAAGAAATTGTGATATCTTCATTTTAATCCCTTTTTGTATTTTTCAATTTAAAGATATTGTTTTGTTAATTTCAGGAATGATTGCGGACTTCATGTTTGCTATTACATGAAGAGCCTTTTAAAAGGAAATTTTTCATCCAAAGAGCACATAAAACAAAAGGTACAAAATATGAGGCCAAAGTTGGCATGCAAGATACTCATTGACAAAGTTGAAGACTAACACTCCTTGACAAAGTTGCAACTTAAAGTGGAAGAGAAAAGAAGACTGATGGTCAAACCTCATGGTGGTTGTCTGTTCATGGAAGAGAGGTTGAAACTAAGAACAATGTTAATCAATTAGTTTCTAACAAAAGTACAAATGGTTGTCCGTAAAAACATCTTATTCAATGTTAATCAGTCTTTTGATCAATCACTACTCTTAAGTTATAAAATTTGTTATGATATTTTTCTCTTAATCAAGGATGAAAATATTTTTGCATGATTTGTTTCATCTTATTACAGTATGATTTTTGAGAAATGTTAATCAATATTTTCTGTTTCATCTTATTACAGATGAAAAAAAACTATGAAACCAAAAAGGGTTTCATCATTTGTTTTTATTTCATCTTACTACAGATGAAAAAAAACTATGAAACCAAAAAAGGTTTCATCATTTATTTTTGTTTCATCTTATTCCAGAAGAAAACAAACTATGAAACCAAAAAAGGTTCCATCGTTTGTTTTATTTCATCTTATTCCAGATGAAAAAAAACAATGAAACCAAAAAGGGTTCCATCAATTTAGAGGTGTTTCATCTTATTCCAGATGAAAAAACACGATGAAACCAAAAAAGGTTTCATCATTTTAGAGATAAAAAAAACATACGCTACAGGTCTTTCATGTGACAAAACTATGAAACCTATTTTGGTTCCAACAAATTATAAAAATCCTGTAACTCTGAAAAACTTAATCTAAAAATAAAAAAACATGAAAGACCTGGAGCAAAATGAAATTTTAACTGTAAAAAATATAGAAAAAAGAATAATAAAAATATGAAGATTGAAACATATAATAGTCTAAACAAAAAATGAAAATGAAAAAGTCAATGAATTGTTGTCAAAATAAATTCACATCTGCCGCGCAGGGCATGTCCTTCGGTTATGGGCACTCAAAACATGGCAGCTACCACAAGTTCTCATATTCTTATTAGGAACTGAACCTGTATTAGGAATTCTCTTCTTCTTCCTTGGACGACCAGGTTGTGGTAGAGCATCAGGACCAAGAACAAGAGATTTTGGAGACACAACCGTAGGCTTTTCAACTGTGGGAACAGGATTGATTGGTCTTGCATAGGTTTCACGGTATAACTTTACTGTAAAATAGAATTCAACATACTTATACGGGTTTTCTTCATTTAGCATGATACAACGGATATCGTGGGCACAAGGAAAACCGTTGATGCGCCAGCGTTTGCAAGAACATGTTCTTCTTTCCAAATCGACCTTTTGTGTTAATGTAGAATGAACTTCAAACACATATTGCGACGACTTGGTGACAGTGTATTCACGGCCGTACATCTTGTTTTTGTACAACTCAGTTTCAAACTCTAGACACAAAGTTTCTCGCCACTTCAATAATGTTGCACATTCCTCACGACGCACACACATTTGATTCATAAGCTTCACTCTGATCTCATCAACCATAATGGCTATAGGCTTCTCTCGCTCTTCAACGATCCAACTATTGAAACTCTCAGCAATATTCGAACACAACCTACCATAACGACGACCCGGGAAATAAACACTTTCCCATTTATTAATCGGATCTCTACTCAGATAATCTTGGAACTTCTGATTTTTGACCTGCAACCAATTCTCCCAGTTCTCTGAAAATTTTATATGTGTATTAGCATACGCACATTTTTCAAACAACTCAAGCACATAATTGTTATAAACCTTACTGAACTTCGGCAAGTATGTATTGATATTGTTCTTCATATGCCAATAACACCAACCATGAACAGCATCAGGGAATACATCAGGGATTTGATTCACCAAACCAGTAACTTGATCACTAACAAAAGTAAGTTTTTTGCGCATATGAGAAAGTACTTGCTTCAAATTCTCTAAAAACCATTTCCAGTTGGCGTCATTCTCCGAAGAAACAACAACATAAGTAAAAGGATAGATTTCTGAAAAATAGAACAGAAAAAAAAAGTGTCTTATCACATAAAAAAACAATGAAACCGAAAAAGGTTTCATCCAATTAAACTACATTTTTCTGTAGAAAAAATGTCTCAGCATATAAAAAAAATGATACCGAATAAGGTTTCATACATATCAATTACATTTTTCTATAAAAAAAATAGGTTTCGCTGATTTTCAACTTGGTTTCATCGGTTTGTAGCATGATGTTAGGTTTCATTTGTATAGGATTAAATAACAAACCTGTTTATCAACTAAGAAACAAAATAGAATGTTTAAGAAAATTACCGTCATTCCCGGTTAGACCTATTGCTGCCATGATATGACCAAGGTATTTTCTCTTCAAATAGGCTGCATCAAGGAATAACAAAGGACGACAATAATTGAATCCACGAATGCATGCTCCGAAACAGATAAACAATCTCTGAAATTTTTGAGTCCCATTTTCAACTTCCAAAACAACACGAGATCCAGGATTGGTTTCAGTCAATTTGTTGGTATACCATTTCAAGTACATAAAAAATAATTTCTCGTTCTCTCCCCATGTAATATTCAATGCATGCCTCTTCCCTGCATATGCATAATAACGACTAATGTCAAAGCCGTACTCTCTTGTAAACTGATTCATAATATCCTTTGTCTTCTTTTTTGGATTCTGTTTAATCTCTTCAAGAATCAAGCTACTAATAAGTTTCTTCGACAAATGTGGTCTGTTTACAACTCCACCACAACAAGTATGATTCTTATTTAACTCCTTGATAATAAAAGGACTACCTTCAACACCATCAATAAAAACAGCATATATATGCCATTCACATTTATCTTCTTCCTTCTTAGAACAACATGCACCAATCCTCACCTTCTCATTCCTTGTCATCTTAAATGAATATCCAGATACTGCATGATATTTCAATAAATCAGAACGAATTTGTTGAACACCTCCATTAAACACCTGATTAACACCCTGAAAAAAAGGCCAAACCAATGCGCAGACTTCAACGGTTCTTTAAATTTATTAAGGACATCATAATCAACTATATTTGTAAGTGTTGAATGCTCAAAAGATATAATTCCTAAACTTCGTGGCTGCTCATATGATATGGTTCCTGAAATTTCTGAACTACAACTAGAGGACTCATCTCTATGCCTTACATGTAACTCAAGAGATGGAAGCTTATTAAACAAAGTAAATAAAGCAACCGATTGGAGATCAAAATCAGAATTGATAACCTTTTGCTGATCACAAACTATGTGGAAAATTTCAATAGAAAGAGAAGAGAATTGACACCAACTTGAACATGCACTACCCTTCAAATCACAAACAGATGCTTGTAGACCAATACGAAAAGATAATGTATCATATTTAAATAAAATATAACAGCGAGAACAGATTCCATAACCTACAGAAAAAAGTATGAAACCGAAATAAGTTTCACTGTATGTGAATATAAACAACAACAAACAACAAAATTTAAATATTAACATCCACAAAATAGCAAAAATATGATTCCATAACTTACAGGATAAAGTATGAAACCAAAATAAGTTTCACTGTATGTGTATATAAACAAACAACACCAACGAAAATCAAAAATTAACATCAACAACATAACAAAAATGTGATATCATAACCTACAGGCAAAAGTATGAGACCAAAATAAGTTTCACTGTATGTGTATATAAACAACAACACCAACAAAAATTAAAAATTACCATCAACAACATACAAAAATATGATTCCAATAATATACAGAAAAAAAAGTATGAAACCGAAAACGGTTTCACTGAATGTGAATATAAACAATAACACCAACAAAAATTGAAAATTAACATCAAAAACATAACAAAATTCTGATTCCAATTATATACAGAAAAAAGTATGAAACCAAAAACGGTTTCACTGTATGTGAATATAAACAACAACACTTGCAACAACATTTGAAAGTTGGATTTCAGTTTCAGAGGAATGATTGAACTAATACAAAAGCTTGAACAGACTGAGAATATGATCAAATAACAACTGAAAAATACAGTAAGAATTATCAAAACTGAAAATACAATAATAATCATGAAAACACATAAAAAAATAGTTACAGTTCCTGTTCTTCACTTGAACAGAAAGGAACACAATTTTGAGTTCGGTTAATCGAAAATTTGATAATCAAAAATTAAAACTTACCTGATGAAATACATTTGAAGTTAGAAGACGGAGAAGAGAGTGATGTTCGAGAATCACTTAAACAAATACGAACTCGGTTCTTCAAATCAACAATGGGTTTGAAACTGTTTGAGATGAATCGGAGAAGATAGAATTTATGTTCGTATTTGAAGCTAGAATTTATGTTCTTCAATTAAGCAGAACCAACAACGAACTCAAATATTAACTTACACAACAAAATTTGAAACAGGAACTCAAATCTTCAATTAACTAGGAACAAAAACGAACACAAATCTTCAATTAAATTTCATGAATCAGATTTGGAGAAGAAATGTTTTGTTGAAACCCTAGCCGAATTTGGAGAAGATGTGCTTCGGTTCTTCAGAAAATCAGATTTGGAGCAAAAATTTTCTCTCATACGAAGATTATGTTTTAAGATTTTGTTTCCATTTAAAAGTTATAGATTATATAGGAAGGGAAATTCGGGTATATAGAAAATAATTAAAATCTAAATTTAATTAGTATTATGTGAAATGGGGTTTTTGTCTTATTTTTAATGAAAATGGTTTTTCTTTATAAAAGATAATATGGGATGGTTTTTTGCATGGTAAGTTTGTTCACCTTGGTTTTTTATACCAAGTTTTGTTTAATATTTATAGAAATTTAAAAGGATCCCATCAAATCTTATCTGTCCAGCTGTTAGTCTTATCTACATCCTATCATAATATTTATCCCGTACAATTTTTATATATCCCGCAGGTTATAATGAGGATATTTCTTGTTTTTATTTGATTCTTTACATGATTGCGTTCTTCTTCAGTCTCATCTTTTCTCGTAGATATTTTCCGTAGACTTGATATGGAATAGATAAGCTTTGGACCGTTAATCTTTTCTCAATTTATTGTATGTCAGACACGTTTCTGTCATGCTTTGAATTCTTTTCTGTCATGCTTTGAATTCTTTGTCCCGCAGTTTGCATGATTGATACATGTCTCTCATGTAGTATTAATATCAGTTCTACGCCATCTGTTACGTTCTTGTCAACTCTGAGTCATTGTCCCGTAATTTGGTGTCTCTCATGCAGTACTGAGGTCAGTTCTGCGCTATCTGTCACGTCAGGTTGGCTGTCAGTAGGAATTATTTTGAACCGTTGATTTTCCTCAAGATATGGAATAAATTCCTCTTATGCTTTGATTCAATACTTCTCGAGTTAGTATAATATGACAAGTCTTTCTTTGATAGCTAACACGTGTATGGCAGAGATTTGGTATTCACAATTTACCTCTTTTCTTTTGTATTCTACGAAGGGCAGAATTTGGAAGAAAATTTATCACGTTTTCATCAATCTCCACGCCACCTTTAATAAAGTTTTTTTCTCTCTCTTTTATTTAATATGATTTTATTTTTTTGACGATTATTTTTCGAAATCCCCCCATAAAGTTGAGTCTTATCAGATTCTTCAGTTATTATCCTTGTTCCCTTTGTCTTCTTCTTCATAAAGCTCCTGCTTAACTTTATTCTCTTTTCAGAAACTTTTTCTCAAAGAATTTTAGAATATGATTAGTTCAATTTCTGCCCCAATCTCCTTGAAGATTTCTTTTCATCGAGTATCCATTTTCTTCTAAGTTCAAGCTTTTATCCAGATAAGACTTTTGATTTCACCATTGTTGAAGGTAAGAACTTTGTCTTTATTTCTGGTTTCATAATGATTTTGATTTTAACTTTATGATTTGTTTTGGTTATGATTTATTCTAGTTGAATATTGATGGTGGGTACTTATGAAATAATGATTTTAAAATATTTTGTAGATTTAATCTGTTGATTTTTCCTTATTTGAGTCACTTGAACTTTGATGATGAATGATTAATGATGATGATAACCTTAAAAGGTTTATGAATTAATTCCTTTTCATTTGATGAGTGTTTTATGAAATTTTGCTTAAATATTTTCTAATTTTTGATGACCTTTGTCCATGTTCCTCATATGTTCTTGCCCCTGTTCATTATTAAAGTTGAAGATGATTTAATTGTTAATTATATTTTCCTCTGTTGATTGTAGATTGAATTCATCATGTCAGGAGAGAAAGATAGTAGTGTCTCTAAATCTGCCCCGTGCCAAAGTAAACAGTCTTCAGAAAAGAAAATAACTCGATATTTTATAGAAAAACCGAAGGTGGGAGGAAAATCTGGTCTCTCAGGTCCTTATCCTTTTAATGTAGTTCATCCCGTGCAAGCTTTACCAAGTGTTCCAAGTACAATTAATGTTGCGGCCAAGAAAACTTTTTCCCACATGAATAAGCAGGCCAGTGATAATTTGATCTTCAGATTTGAAGATCTCAATGAGTTTAAGAGAAAATATAATATGATGGACTTAAAAGTTTCTTTCTACGAACCCGCTGAAGGTGATGAAATAATGCTTGATATGATAAGGATGTTCCCATATAGCACGGATAAATTGTTGATAGCCGCAGGCGCATTGGATGCAGGTCTAGAGCTTCCTTTATATAAGAGTGGAGATTCTTTTCAGTATGAAGTTCTTTCGGGTCGTAGTGGAGTATATTATCATTTTACGGGCCGTTCCACTGCTCAATATAATAGAAATTGATGCGCATGTTAAATGAGTGTCACAAACGTGGCAAAGGAGAAACTAATATCAAAAGCTACATTCCTAATCCTGCGGAACGTAAATATTATACCGTAGATAATTTCCATGCTATTTATGTTGATTCCATGGATGCGAAGAATTATAAGAAATGAAGTATTGGTTTGGGCCGTAGAGGTGGTGAAGGTTTTCGTCTTCTTTGGGAGATTGATACTACCAAGGAAAAAGTTATTCTTGGGAAACAACAGATTTTGAAAGAAAAAATTCGTGATGACCATGATTTCAGGTGGTATTGTACCCCTCTAGTAATTGAAGGTCCCTGGGTTTATGGCTTTGTTCAAGATATTGTGGTTCACAATCTTACTTCTGGTCCACATGTCTATTGTCCCTTGCAATTAAATTTTGATGGTTTTTCTTTCCAGTATGATGAAAGGGTACGTATAACCTCAACATTTAGTTCTTATGTTTAACTTCCGTCTTTGAAATTACTTAACAGTGGTCGTCTTATATAGCCTCGAGTGGAAGATGAGTCTGAGAGTGATGCGGGAAAGAAAAAGAAAATCTATTGCTGCGAAAAGAAAGGTATTAATTATCTAGACAAATCTTGCATTCCATATTGAAATTTTATTTATTGAATTTTCTTCTTATTAATTAAAGGTTGTATCTATTGAGCGGGAAGAAGGGGAAATTCTTGAGCCCGCAGATGATGAAAGGAATGAAGGTCTTAGCTCTGACAATGATAAACATGAGAAAAGTGATGAGGGACAAAATGTTACGCTCTAGTCAACATACCAGGAGCGAGTTTTTTGTATTTAACCCGTACGTTTGAATCCTGTAGGTACCCCTGAGGGCCTTGAGGGTCAATCTGCTGAGCCCGTGGGTTCTTCTGTTGATGCGGGAGAGACTAGAACCGAAGAGTTAACGAATCAGTCTATCTCATTGGTTGATGGTATTGGTTTTGGTGCATCTAATTCTCATTCTACTGCTTCGTTGGTTCATATTAAAGAATTTGATGTCCGTTCCACACAATTTTCACCCCATAGAAGGTGATTCTACTGCAGTTGCATCTTTGGCGTGAACGTATGCGATCCGCTCCTTATGAATCAGTGAAAGAAGCTTGGTTAAGGGATCAAGGAAATCCTGTCCATTCTTCTTTTGATATTAATCTTCCTTCTTCCATTTCGGATGTAATTGCCCTTGCGTATGGTGAGGCATATTCTTTCCTTAGCAAACTATCTTACAGGTATATATATATATATATTTATTTTTTTGGACTGAACAATAAAAAAATACAGCTTGCTCGTGGTCAAAATGCTACCTATGTTGCGTATAAATTCTTCATGGGACGATCAATGAAGATGAAAGCAAAGTATAGGCAGGTTGAAGCAGAATTGATCAAGGATGAAGAAGAAAATGCCAGCTTGCGGGCAGAGTTGTTAGCTGTGGTACAAAATGCAAATGAACTGAAGCGGGATAGTGAAATTCTTTGTCAACAATTATTGGATCTTCAGAACCAAGGTTCATTATTTTTCTCTTGTTATTTTCATCAATTAATTTTTATTTTTCTCTAAATCATATTTTATGGGATCAGCGGGGGGTTCAGATCTTATAAATAAGATGCGTAATAGAAATCAGAGGCTGACTAATCATGTGATTGAAGTTAATGAAGAGATTGTGGGGGTTAAAGAGAGATGTAATACGCTAATTGATGATTTGGAACGTGCAAAAGTTAAGCATGAAGAATTATATACAAAGTATCTCATATTGCATTCGGATATGCTTCATAACAAGGATGAATCCAGTGTGGCTCTCTCTTGGACAAGAAGTAATGTTACTGAGGCATAGATGCGGGTAGAAAAGTTGGAATATGAAACCCATAGGCTTTATATGGAACCTAAAAATATTCTTGCGGAATTTTCTTCTTACGGGTCATTCCATGATTCTCAGTATTCTTCATATGTTGCTCAACTTATTAAGGATATAGATGATGCGGTAGCAGATGCTTATGCTAAGGGAAGTACATTAGTAGAAGCTCGGTCCGAAATTTCTAGATTATTAGAAATTATTCGTCTGCATGAAGTTGATATTTATCATTTTAAAAAAGGAACGGAAAAACTCATAAATGAGATGAATCAGTTATGTCACAAAGATGGATTGAAACATGTAGAGTTAAATCCATGTCGTGAAGATCTTCGTCGTCTTATTGATAATTATCAAAAACTTTCAAAGGAGTATGATTATCTTGATGATGCTCGAGATGCAATAATACATGAACTAGAAGAATCTGAATTCCTCATAAGATATATCTTATTATATAACAAAATTGCAGTTTTATACAATTTCCTACATTACATGATCTTTTGTTTCATATTACACTACAGGCTTCGAGGAAAAATTCAGAAATGCGACTGTAAGAGTTAAAGAAGTTGAGGGACAACTCGATATTTCAACATCTAGAGTTAGAGAAATTGAAGGAAAACTCCAACTTGCGTCTACCAAATCAGAAGAGGTTGAGGGACAATTGAAGCTCGCAATTGCCAAGATTAGTAAAGTTGAGGGTCAATTTAAACTTGAAATGATTAGAGCTGATAAGGATGAAGGAGATCTAAAGCTTGAGACTACGAGAGCCAACAATGCCGTACATGATTTGGCCATTCAACAAGGAATGGCCAAATATTGGGAGAATCAAGCTACTTCGTTGAATGCACGGGCAAAAGAAGATGCGGGTCAGGTGAACGAATTAAATCGTGAGCTTGGAATTGCACACGCCAAAGATGTTTGGATAAAAACCGAAGTTACTATAGGGGTAGCTAGAGCAATAAATAATACTTTAGATAGAGTGGAGGAGGATGGATTTACTAAAAAATATGTTCGTAAAGAAATTCCAAAACATCCTTTTCCAAATATTGATCGTTTTGTCCCTCAATAATTACTTTTCATGTCTTGACACTCATATGAACCTCTTTGCTGAAGTTAATCTTTAATCTGTACAATGTAGTACCTGCAATATTTTTAAATATGTACATATATATATATATAAACTACAAGACATAAAATATACCTTGAGTTACCTTTGAGGGCACAGTCACATAGTCAACTTCACCTTGGAAAAAAGGAAGTTAATAATGCGGTCCCAATTGTGAAAGCAGTATGTTCAGGGAACGATTGTACCTGTTTTCACGATAAGTAAAATATCATGTTAGGAATCTCTTGCTTACAAAACATCCATTGGTCATACACTCATAGACATCTACATGGATTTTCTAGAAAGATATCATTTGCCATGCTTTACTAGTATGAAACGATATGATTTGTTAGCATATTCTCATGATATTGAAACTATTATTGCAGGATTCGTCTTCATTTACATTTTTTTTACGGATAGTATGGTTTGAGGTATTGTGCATTCCATGGGTACCACAATACTTCTCCATTCATGTTTCGCAGATGGTATGACCCCTGTCCCGCAATATCTTGAGTGATGTAAGGTCCTCCCCATGTGGGTGAAAATTTCCTTGCCTTTTTATCTCTTTGGTATTTCAGGATTTGACGTAGCACATATTGCTATTCTACAAATTTACGCAACTTCACTTTCTTGTTATATTCTCTGGATAATCTTCTTTGATAGTTTTCCATTTTTTGCAGTCAGTCTCTCGTCTTTCTTCTAAATCATCCAACATTTCAAGCATCAAATTTGTATTCAAATTCTTTTCCCAAGCTTATGTTTTTGTAGTTTGTAAAATGATTTTTGTGGGGATAACTGCTTCTGCTCCGTAAGTAAGAAGGAATGGTGATTCGCTAGTTGCTTCTCTCCTTGTTGTACGATAAGCCCATAAAGTATTGTGGAGTTGTTCACACCATCTTTTATGATGCCCATCTAGATTATTTTTCAAATTAATAGCAATGGTTTTATTTGTTGCTTCAGCTTGACCATTACTTTGGGGATAAGTAGGCGTGGACTTGTTCTTTTGAATATTAAATGCTTCAAAAAGCATATCAATATTTTTACCTTGCAATTATTGTCCATTATCAGAAACTAGAGCCACCGGGATTCCAAATCTACAAATTATGTCTTCAAACAAGAACTTAAAGACATCAGTATCTCTAGTTCGAGCTAGAGCTTTTGCTTCGACCCATTTAGTGAAATAGTCGATTGCTATAATCAGATATTTTCTTTTCTGTGTACCCTCTACTAATGGTCCAACTATATCTACTCCATATTTTGCAAATGGCCATGGGATTAATACAAAATTGAGTTCTGTTTCCGGAGCTTTGATCCTTTTAGCAAAGCGTTGATATTCTTTCCACCTCCTTGCGAGATGAGTTGCATCTCTATTCATATATGGCCAACAATATCCTTGCATTCTTGTCTTGATTGCAAGTGAACGTCATCCACTGTGATTTCATGCGTCTCCATAATGAATATCAGTGAGGATGTGTTGTCCCTCTTTTCTTGTTAAACATCGAAGCAACGGTCCAATAAATGATTTGCGGTATAAAATTCCATCCCGAAAATGATAATTCACAGGCTTGGATTGAATTTTTATTGCATCTTTCATATTTGCGGGTAATATTCCATTTTGTAAATATTGGTATAATGGGAGCTTTCAATCTTCTTCAGGCTGTGATTCATCTTATGATCTATGTGGAAGTGTTGCATCATCTTTTATGGCGTCATCTTCAAGATCTTCATCCACATCTTCTTCCAGATTCTCTATTGATTGTACTCTAATTGAAGGTTCATATATTCGTCCAATTTTTATTGCCAATGTATTTTGATCTTTTAACATTGATGAGATATATGCCAAGGCGTCATCATGACGATTTTTTTCTCTGAAAAATATCGGAAAATGATCTCCGGGATTTATGATGCTAATTGTTGAACTAAATTCTTGTATGCTATCAAATCTTCGTCAAAAGCTTGATATTTCAATTCAACTTGTCGAATCACTAATTGTGAATCATTTGTAACCCGTACATCAGTTATTTCCAATTCAGTGATAAGTCTGAGTGCATGAATTACAACCTCATATTCCACTACGTTATTTGTATGCTCCTCAAATTCTAAGTGGAATGCATGCACTATTCTATCTCCAGTAGGAGTAGTAATCACAATTCCTATTCCCGCTCCATCTCTATTTCACGCCCATCAACAAATATTTCCCATCTACGGGAATTAACAGAATCTAACACATCTTGCGGATAATCTCCATCTTCTTCTGCCCCGACATATTTTGGATTTCGGATCCATCATCCAATAGTAAGCCCGCAAGAAAATCTATTAAAGCTTGTGATTTTTGTGCAGTTTCTCGAACAAAATATGGAATTGCTCCAATTGTGCATTCCATTTTACAATTCTTCCTACTTTTTCCATATTTTTTAACACAGATTCTAATGGAGCTTTATATGGTACCCGAACATAATATTTTAAAAAAATAAGTTCGAAGCTTTTGTATGGCGAAAACTAATGCAAGTACCAATTGTTCAATTTTAGTATAGTTTCTTTCAGCGGAGTTGAGAGTTTTGCTGATGTAATACACTGGTTTTTCCACTTTCTCATTTGTTCGTACCAATACTGCACTTATACCATCTTCTGTTGCAGCAGTATTAAAGCTAACACCTCTTCTGGCTCTGGTTTTTGTAATGCTAGTATTGTTGCGACATAAGTTTTAATATTTTGAAACGCTTGCTCGCAATTTTCGTTCCATTCACATTGCTCCTTTCCTTTAAAGTGTCAAAAAATGGTTTACATTTATCAGAGGACCTTGCAATGAATCTGTTAAGTGCAGCTAATTAACCATTCAATTTTTGTACTTCTTTGACATTTCTCGGAGATGACATATTAATAATTACTTGTATTTATCCCGGATCGACTTCAATACCATTTTTAGTAACCAAGTATCCCAAAACCTTTCCTGATGTAACTTCAAAAACGCATTTATCCGGGTTGACCTTCATTTTGTATCTGCGCAGAGCTTCAAAAATCTCTTTTAAATCCTGTAGATCATCTTTTGAAAATTTTCTTTTTACAAGCATATCATCTACATAAACCTCCAATGTGCGGCCTATCCATGGCTTGAAAATTGCATCCACTAATCGCTGGTATATTGCCCCGCGTTCTTTAGTCCAAATAATATTCTGGTGTAACAATATAAGTCATGTGGGGTAAAGAATGCAATATGTTCTTGATCCTCTTCAGCTGGCAATTTGATTGTACCCTGAATGTCTATCCATAAAAGATAAAGCCTCATATCTTTCAAATGCATCCACTGGTTGATCAATGTTGGGGAGCGAATAACTATCTTTCGGACATGCCTTGTTTAAATTGGTGAAGTCTATACAAATTCTTACTCCACCATTTTTCTTTGGTACAAGTACCATGTTTGATATCCAAGTTGGGTACCTCACTTCTCGAATAAATCCCGCATCCAACAATTTTTTGAGTTCCTTTTCAACTGATAGATGATATTCCGGAGCTACCTTGCGTATGCGTTGCCGAAATAGGGTCGTTCCTGTATATATACGCAATTCATGATGAACAATACTTGGATCAATGCCTGGCATATCTCCCATTTTCCAAGCAAAAATGTCAACATATTCTTTGAGTAGATTAAACAAATCATTTTCCCCTTCTGATTCCATTAAAGTTCCAATCTTGATCATTTTTGGGGATTTTTCTGTTCATATATTGACATTTTGGTTTCTTCAACTGCTGAAAAAGTAGGTTTGGGGGCTCCTAAAAATGAAGAAGCTCCCTTTAATTGTCATTTGGGTATGTTTTCAGTTATCTTAACCTTTGACACATCTTCTTGTGATGTGAAATCCACATTTGTTGTATTTGATAAGCTTTTTCTTGCAGTTTCGGCCATGTATTGATTGATGGCATCCTCTTTGGCTTTGATTTTTTTCTCATTCTTTCTTTGTTGTTGCGTTTGGGTACGTTTCTCATTCATATGTGTTTCTGTGAGAACGCAGGCTCTTGCTATATTTTGATCTTCTTTAATCTCCATTCTCCTTGCGGTGTTGGAAACCAGAAGTACTGATGATAAGTTGCAATTACTCCTTTCAAACGATGAACCCAATGTCTCCCGATAATTGTATTATACGGGGATGGTGCCTCTATTACACTGAATTTAGTAAGGATGATTATTGGTCCCACCATGAATTCAAGTAAGATTTATCCTTTTGGTTTGGAAGCTATCCCATTGAATCCATAAATGATGTAGCATGAAGGTGTAAGTTGATCGTCCTTAAGCCCCATTCTTTGAAATATATCATAGAACAACACATTAAGTGAACTTCCTCTATCCATGAGAACCTTCTTTACATTCCACCCAGACATCGGTAAAGTGAGCACTAATGGGTCATTGTGTGTTTCAACTTCTTGATCAACTTCACTTGCTGAAAAGGTTAATGGTGCCGCCATCCAATCTTCCCTTGTTTCTGCGATTCTACCCGCAATTTTAAAAATTTCATGATCTTCAACTCTTTTGCTTAGTCTTCTATCAATTGCTCTATTTACAGATAATTGACTTGATTCTATGTAAGAAATTATATTGATAGTTCGACTATTCTCCGGAATATTTATAGTTTTATCTAGGCACGGTCTTGATGGTGGATCAGGTAAGTGAAGAAACTCTTTTAGTTATCCTGCGTCAATTAACTTTTGAACTTGTATCTTCAAGTTTTTGCATTTATTTGTAGAATGAGCATAGAAGCAATGATATTCACAGTAGTCTTTGGAATTTTCTATCTAAGGATGTTGCCTTCCTTTGGACCATGGCCATTCAAAATCTTGTATGTTCTTAATTGAATTCAGTATCCGAGAATATCCAGTATTGAGTTTAGTGTATACTCGGTCTTCAAATTGTTTATTGAATTTTCTGTCATTATCTACTCTGCCCCGCTTGGAATCATTAGAAAGAGTTTCGCCCGTGACTCGTTTTCCGGAACTTGATGCTGGTTCAACGGAACTAGTCCTGTGTATGGGTTTTTGATTTTGAGAAATTGCTCTTGGATTCTTCCTTTGTATATCTTGAAGTCTTGCATGTTTCTCAATAATTACTCTTAGTTCTCCTTCAGTCGCTGAGTTTGCATCTTGAATATCTATGAAGAGCGGGCTCATGTGGTTTGATATTCCCTACTTATAACAATTAATAGTGATATACGGACTGATATTGCCTGTAGCTTGAAAAATTGATTGCCAGAGGTCCGTGTAATCCCTAATAGTTTCTTCAGACCATGATGCAGGAGCAAATAATTTATCCATTCTACCATTCGCGAGTTTTTTATACACGTACGTTTCCAGAAATTTACGGGCCAGCTGTGTATATGAATGTATTGTTCCTTCTGGTAGATTATAAAACCTAGTTAATGTGGATCCTTTTAAACTAGAGTGAAAATATATGCACATGATGACATCACCTTGTTCCCATTGGGACGTATTTCGATTTTAATATTTTAAAAGAGCTGCAGGATCTTTGGTCCGGTCATAACATTCAAAATTGGGGAGGATACACTTTGGTGGGATGACTGCAAATGCGAGATGTGGTGCAAGTGGTGTTCTGCTGGCTTCTTTCAATACTTCATCTAGACGTCCACCTCCTTGTTTGGTTTTTAATGATTTAATTTCTTCTTTCATTGTCTTCAAATCCTTTAAATATTTATTCCACTTTTTATTTTGTGGTGCTTTTGTCTCAAAATCATAATAATCTGGTTTATCTTGTTTATAGAACCGACTTTGTCTATTCTGTCTCAGATGATCATATGTATCATCAATTGGTTCAACTATCATTATTCTTTGGTCTCTGTTATTTCCTGATTTACTCTTTGAGGGTATTTTAGAATTCATTTCTTGTCTATGTAATTCTGAAATTGGTACTTAAGTATCGTGTCTAATCTTATTCCTGACTGCTTAATTTTCTTGTGTTAAAAGAGAAATTATCTCTGCATACACCTTCTGAGTTTTACACATTGCATTCGATTCCCCAAATAATTGAGTGAAGGGATTAATCCTGTTATGAGATATGGTTGTTGTGCTGTCATGTTGTTGTTGATTGGTTGATTAGTGGGGATATTTGGTTTTATTATTATATTCACTTGTCTTTGTACTGTCTCCACTCTGTTTGTCCCTTGAATTTGATTATCATTTCTCGGTTCTTTTGTTTGTATCAGAATGATGACCGCGACTTCAATATCTTTATTTTCTCTGTCTTCTTGATCTTTAATATTTCTCGTAGATTCTACAGTTTGATTAACCAGATTTCTTACAGTGTGCGTTGCTATAACAGATGATGCCTTATTAATCCTTGCTTGTTCTCGGGTTGTATTATTTTCAACTATTTCGATTTCCCCAATCTCCTTTTGATTGTTATTTTGTTGAACCTCATCATTCGATTTTCAATTTACCATCTTTGCTACTGAACTAATTTTTCTGTTTGACTTCGGGTTAATACTCTTGATGCTATAGGGATTTCTTTGTTGACGTTCTGATTGTTGATTATTTCTTTTGATATATCCATATCTATTGTCAATCTAATCAAATAAAATCAATGATTCAGGAAACATAATATTTATGATATGCGTCTGAAATGATATGATTGATGTAAATTCCAATTTAAATACAAATTTAATTGAAATCGGTGTATAACTTCTAAAAAATTGAATTCGATTCAAACCGAAGAGAAAAAAATCATTTTTCTGTATTGAATATTGTGAGATAAAAGTTTGATCAGAAAACTTTAAATTAACGATTAAATGATTGGATTATATATCAAATAGTTTTTAAATCTATATTGTAGAAATTTGAATGTAACGATCAGATTTTATATCAGATAAGACAGATTTACAAATTTATTTTATAAAAATCAAATCTAAATAATTGTATAAAAGGTTTAAAAATTAGTAAATCGGGAACAGGTAGAATAAATTCTTTACCTCTTCCCTGTTTCTAGTGCCAAATTGTGGTTACTAAAATCTAGCAAACAACCATATAAATTAATTGTTGATTAGACAATATGATTAAAAGAGTAAATCATTTAATATTGAATTGATTACATATGAGATAATGAATATGAAAAACGAATGTTCAATATGTTCTTACCTCATATCTCTTTCTTAGCCTAATTCATTTTCTCCAATTTTTTCCGACCCCTTTTTCTGTATAGAATTCTAAGAGGGTCCTATCAAATCTTATTAGTCCATCTGTTAGTCTTATCTATATCTTATCATAATATTTGTCCTGCACAATTCTTGTGTATCACGTAGGTTATAATGAGGATATTTTTTGTTTTTATTTGATTCTTTACATGATTGATTGCGTTCTTCTTGCGGTCTTATCTTTTCTCGTAGATATTCCCGTAGACTTGATATGGAATAGATAAGCTTTGAACCGTTAATCTTTTCTCAAATTATTGTATGTCATGTGATAGTTTTGTAATAGTGGTAAATAAAGTATCGTTCGCTCGGACTTGTGAAGATTGAATTTAATAAATTAATTTTAAACTAAAAAATATACACAAAATATGAGAATAATATTCACAAATACTGAGGTTATGGATTTCACCATTAACCAATTAAAGTGATTCAATTCAATAATTATAATTATGCAATTCTTACATTTAAAGTGATTCTAATATGTTACAAAAGTAGATTCTCAAAATAACAATTGTATAATAAAAGCATGGAACATCAAAAACCTAGGCCAAGCATGTACCATCTAACGAAATCACAACTATATAATAAAAATCATTAAATCAATTTTTAATCAAAGCAAATAATCATAAAAGAAATTACAAAAATCAATTAAAATAGAAATATACCACTTTTCTTGGAACAATGGCTTCCTCCATCACCTCAGTAAAGGGGTTTAGCTCCTCATGTTGAAAACACCCTCAAAAGATTGGTACATAGCTCAAAGTGTTTACAAATGATAAAAAATAGTGAAAATGATAAAAACAACGAGTTTGCCACGTTTATAAGAGTTACAGACTCATTGTTACAGAAGAAATGTGTTTTAGTGAAGATAAATGTTGCAAATGAA
>JAJJMC010017603.1:424425-444173 GCA_023531435.1 Papaver californicum
TTAGCAACATAATCTTCAATCTTTTGGCCACGGAAACTTCAACCCTTTCGCAACAGAATCTTCATCTTCTTCATCACGAGAATCTTCTAGATTTTTGATTTTGTGATTCTGACCTCTCCATACCCCCCCTGTTCCTTTTATAGCTTCTCTATTTATAGCAGAACAAACTCATAGCCTAGAATCTTCTCAAATTGAAGTTCAAATCTCGGCAGTTAATGGAGATTGCTTCAGACATGCTTTTCTTTGATGTTTACTTCCTTATAACTCAAGAAGAAGATCTTCTTACCTTACTAAAACTCGAAGATATATATATCCTATCCTTATTTAGACTTTGAGAATATTTTCTTTTAAACCAATTTCAAACCAAGAGTAACTAATTTCCCTGTTTTAACTCTTCCACGAGATTTTTGTTGGTTTTACGTGTTTCCATGATGTGCAAGTTCCTTTTAATAAGGCTAGAGTATATTTTTGCCTTAACTATTGAAATAAAAACTAAAATCATCGAACAACTTTTCTCACAGATGAAAACAATGCTTTCCCGCCACTTTTTGCTTTTGAATTTTGAAAATAAAGGGGGTGCCCCTATCCAAAGTACAACTTCCTTTATCAATTTTGAGGGTGGTTCCCTTATCCAAAATGAGGGTGCCTTTAGTAATTTTTCCCCGGGGGTCCAAACATCACTTTTCGAGCCAATTTTTTCACAAGAGTTTATTTCTCCAAAAACACCTTCAAAGACATAAAAAATTATAATAAGTATAAAATCGAGTACCAACAATACATATAATTGAGATCAAATCAGACACAAAAATGTGTCTTTCATCTTGCGGGAATGATATGTCACGCTTTGACTCCTTTTTTGTCATGCTTTGATTTCTTTGTTCCGTAGTTTGCATGATTGATACGTGTCTCTCATGTACTATTAATGTCAGTTCTACACCATCATTCACGTTCTTGTCAAGTCTAAGTCATTGTCCCGTAACTTGCGTGTCTCTCATGCAGTACTGAGGTTAGTTCTGCGCCATATGTCACATCAAGTTGGTTGTCAGTAGGAATTGCTTTGAATCGTTGATTTTCTTCGAGATATGGAATAAAGTCCTTTTATGCTTTGATTCATTACTTCTCGATTTAGTATAATCTGACAAGTCTTTCTTTGATAACTAACACGTGTATGACAGAGATTTGGTACTCAAGATAAAGTCCAAAGAAAGGACCAAATGTTAAAATTAGCCAATTGGGGTTGACCAAGGGATGGCCAAAATGAGCAAATTGTACAAGCAAATGTGCTATTTTGGTGATTGCAATACATATTTGGGTGTTTGGCTATCGCAGTCATCATATAGCGATCATATTATAGCAATAACAATGAGCAAATGTGATTTATTTTTTTTGAATCATAAGCTACTCGTTGTGATATTGCCGACGACTAGTTAATCTAACTTTTGTAATTCAAACTCATTTATATACAAGGTCTTTTAATCCCGTGCAATTTAAGCCCGTGTAAATTGTACGGGCTAGTTCATCAAATAGATTTATGACTAAGGAAATTTATGTTTTAAGTTTTTTTTTTCTTTTTCTTAGAGTTTATTTTATTTTGGGAAAATTAAGAAATGCCCTAAAATGAGGGGTCATCTTGGAGAAATATCCCGGATTTTTAAAATTTGGGAAAATACCCCATTCTGTTAGTATTTTCGTTAACTATAACATCCCTATCCATTTTAGCGCTGATATACATACATAATTCAATACAAACATGTCAAAATCTGAAATTTCTTTATCAATTTCAAAAAAAAAATCAATTTCAAACAACAAACCCCAAATTTTTACATACAAATTTTGACATGTGACGATTTGCACACGTACATTTGACGAAAATACTAACAGATCA
Source organism: Papaver californicum (assembly GCA_023531435.1). Classification (NCBI taxonomy): domain Eukaryota; kingdom Viridiplantae; phylum Streptophyta; class Magnoliopsida; order Ranunculales; family Papaveraceae; genus Papaver; species Papaver californicum. The sequence continues at coordinate 426,311 of JAJJMC010017603.1, forward strand.
GGCCATTTTCCAAAATTTTAAACGTCTGAGGCATTCTCCAAGATGACACCCCATTTTAGGGCATTTCTCAAATTTTCCCTTTTATTTTCTTTTGTCCGTAACCCCGTCTTTCTGAAAAAATGTTGTTCAAAAAGAATGACATAGTTGCTTTCACAAACGTAAACCATTATTTTGTACAGAAGATCAGAGCAGATACTGATGTCATATAAGCAACATGATATCTAGCATTTCTTAATGCAATTTTAACCATCGAGCTGCGCACTGCTGACGCTCAAGCTGTGCATTACTCCCATATGCTAGAGTTCACGACCTATTTTCCTCGTTTATTAATCAAAAAAATTCTCAATTTTTTTGGCTTCGCATAATTCGAAAGTAAGCGGTGTTTATAAATGACCAAAATCCATAAGCTTTTCGATTCCCAAGCCCAGGGGTGTCAAGTTATTGAATCTTCCTTAGTGATTACTATATTCATTGTAATCTTCTTCTGAAAATAGAAATAAGGAAACAAAAAACCTATTCAGCAAATTTGAAAAAATCAGAAAAAAAAAATCAGAACATTAAGCAAAAAGAAAAGTGAATGTTAATACTGTAACTTAGTGAATAATTTTGAGAGACCATACTTTTATTTTTTATCATTATCAATATTTATAAGGTGGTAACTAATTAAAATTGTATCAACTCAAAGCTCAATTTAAACACTCTTTCCATACACCAAAATCAACCAAGTATATGGCTGTCCATGGATGTGAAATTTTACAACCAAAACCCAATCAAAGAGGAAGAAACTAATCTACTTACAGATAAAGATTGTTTTTTTTTTGCATCATTGATATGGTGGGTCTGCGGTAAATTTAAAATAATCATCATACTTTTATCGGGTGTTCTTTTTCCCATATTGATTTGGGCTTTCATGCTTGAGATTTTTTTACCAGATTTTCTTCTTTGAGATTTTTTCACAAACACCTTAAGAGCAACTGATATCCAGGATTTAGAGATAGAAAGAATTAATTAAACCCAAATCATTCCTTTTTTACATTCATTCTTGTAAACCCATCGAATTCTCAAGCCTTCGTATTCAAGCTAAACCAAAGATATATATATGCATAAAAATGAATTCTACACGATCAAAAAAAGAAAAGAAAAATGAATTCTACTTACCAAAGCAGGGATTTTCATGAATTTTTCGAACCAAAATTATAGCATCCTTTAAATCGTTATAGGATAAACAACACAATCTACACCCGAATTTTTTTTCAACAATATAAACATAAATTAAAAAATCTCAAAACTGTATCAATAAGAGGTTTTGGACATTTTTTAAAAAATGAGTTTTTTTAGACAAAGATTTAAGGGAAAAAATTCAAATGGTTAAAATTGATCAGAATGTTCAGGTTTATATAGAAAATCAAACCCATGAATTGTTTGATTCATTCCTAACGGTGTAGTCCCTTAAACCAGTTCAATTATGGACGCAACTGTTAAGTATATGAAACTGTTTTGCATGTATCTTCTCGTTTTCAAAACTCAAAGTCTCAAACGATGCGTCTTTTTGCTTTTTCTTTTAAGCTTCCGGGAATGGGGTATGATTTGATGACGTGGCATTCTAATTTTTCAGTATTTCTGAAAATGAATGTTTGGCCGACAAATGGGATCGAAGGATCCTCCTTTATATAAAAAAGTATTGATTGATATATACTTTAACCTTATTTCAACTCACCTCTCTACATTTTTAGTTTCGTAAAAAAAATATTCTAATTTTTAATAAATTTTCTCTTATTTCATATTAAATTTTTCTTCTCACAATAATTTCCTAAAAAAAAGAACGACATTATCATCCCAAACTCCATTATCCCAAGTTCAGCCTAAATTGTGTTAGTAAATTAAAGAAGCACGACACGTGGAAGAGGATCAAGTAAAGAAGCATCTAGATTAAAAAAGGTGAGAAACACAGGATCACTATCAAAGATATCGAATATCGAAAAGACATGAGATGTTTCCTGAGCGAAGAGCTGCATGAGTGACACATAAGATCGAGAAAGCTGAACACCAACGAATAAAACAAACAGCATTGATTGATAGCTGTTCGGGAAAGCAAAAAGTTATTAATACTATATTATTTTATGATCGAGAAAGTAAAAGATAATAATTACTCTATTCTTTTAAAGATCGAGAAAGTAAAAGGTAATTATTATTATATTATCTTAATGATCGAGAAAGCAGATTATAATAAATACTCTATGATCGAGGCCACAGAAGTCTTAAGAGATAAGGAAACACGTGTCGGACATATAAAGTATCGAACCAAGAAGCTGTTAAGAACGATCTGTCATCTATACGATCGCACCAAATAAAGATAAAGTACAAGGACGATAGATACATCGAAACAAGATGGATCGACCCAGAAAAGAATTGATCCAGAATCGATGACTAAGCTGAAGAAAACGACACGTGGTATAAAGAGCGATCAGAAAAATAGATCTATAAATAGAGAAGATCAAACAACGAATAGGAGGACGGAAAAATTAGGAAGAAAAAAACCTGAGAGAGGGAGGAGAAGAAATTTTTAGGTACAAACCTATGTGAAGTAATTGTATAATGTTTGCATTTCTGTATTGAATGGAAAAGTGTAAAGATTATAAACCCAGAAATTACAAAACCTAGATGATTTATTGTATTGAGCTTAAACAATTTATGAAAAAGATGATTCTTTATTACTTAAAAAGATGTTTCTTTGTTACTCGTTTACATTTATTTAACTTGTATCCAAGAGTTTGATTGGTTGTTTAGCAAAAGGAATTTTTGGCTTAAACAAATTGCATGGTCTTAAGTATATTATAGAAGAAGTGTTTATAGAAATTATGTACTACATACAGTGGATCCTATCAGTGGTGCACAACAACAACCCATACATTTTAGCAAAAGATTCGTGTGAAATTATGGGCAACCCCATAATGTGTGATTATTCGGGGTTATTGAGTCGTTAATCAGTAAAGAAGCGGACTTATATGTAGCCCAAATGATGCCAATTGAAGATTCAAAAAGGGCGGTGATAGGTGTATAATCTACATGATTTTAGTGTCAATTACATACTTGTTTTAGTTATGTTTCTTGTATTATACCTTATATTACTCTTGTTTTCTATTTTGTTTCTCATGCTAGGACGATTCAACCAAAAGAACTGGAAACATCTTTAAAAGTGTTAAGGAAGTGAAGTACTACATATGAAGAAAAAAAAACAACTGAAAATCACTCAAATCCATGAATTCTTCTCACTATCTTGTAGATAATTGAACTACAAATCCAATGGCGAAAGAATGAAGTAATTCCGACTTCGTATGAAGAAGTTATGAGCAAAACGAGAACTAAGGGCAAAATAATCATTTCAAGGGCAATTACTATGGGCACTCCGTTGTACGTTAAGGGGTATCTGAAATTCAAATACTTATATCAGCAACATCAATTCTGATCGGGGCCACCTTCTTCTTCTTCTTATTCGACACAGAATAGACAGAGCTAACTCTAGTGGTTCTTAATGACGCTGATGGCCATGGTATGTGGGTTCAAGAGAGTGTTTCAAGTGTGTTAGGATCAATCATGATAGAGTCAATCATGGGAGTAGAATTTGAACCGAGAAGATAATTTTAGGTTAAATTCCATTGATTGATGATGATGATCATGGCTGTGATGGTGACTGATGATGCTTGTTTTTGAACCTGAAAGATTGCAGCGAGTTCTTGGAGTTGTTAAGAAGCTTGGGTCATTGTCTGATTCTCGAATTTCAGTATTGGATAACAGAGAAGGTGTTGTTACTTCGTGCTGCCATTAATGGCTAGAAATGACTATTAGACATGACAAATGTGAGTCACACGTGTAGTCCACCTGGCATCCACCCTGTCCACAGTCTGTACACATGTGTCTGTATATAAACAGTAGCTCACTTAATGAAAATGAATAAGATGTATAATAAATTTTTATGTGAAATCTGTTATGGTATCAGAGCGTCTTCTCGTCAGAATTCAAGATTTTCTTTGTTGAATTTTTAATACTCAGAAGATAAAGCAAATACCGATTGAATGTAGAAGCTATAATGGCTGTCTACAGTCAAATTTCTATTTTCAAGATTTTGATAAATGCAAACGTATTAGACGCATGGGAGACAACTTCTGAGTACAACATTTAATACCTGTCAGCTCTTCTGGATAAACGCAAAAGCAAATAAGGCTTGGGAAACATCTTCTGAATCTTATGAACATAATTCACTTCACGTAAGTTTTCAAGAAACTTTCATTCACGCATGCCTCTCCTTCTTTCTTGATCAGAGAGACATTAAATGCACAGATCAACTTATTAAGCAGCTTTATCAAACGATTATCTCTTTAATCTTATAAATGAAAATCAAAAGAGAAACTTAAGCTTTTGTTTCTTCTTTCTGCTGCTCATTCTCTCTGATCAATCTACAACCAAGGTGTTTTAGTTTTCTAGTATTAAGAGAACACAGATTTACTCTTAATATCTTTACACCAAATATTCTTTGTTTGTAGTTTCATTGATCACATTCAAAAACAATTCTTTCTCTCCTAAGTCAAGAATTCTAGTTTGATTATTTCATCAATTCTTGATCTTCTTGCTAAATCAAAAAACAGATCTACACCTTAATGATCAAAACCTTCCCATCATCTTCATTATCTACTGCTTCTCCTTCAATGGAAACTCATTCTTCATCTTTAATCTCAAAAATACCCCTAAATCAGCTCATCAGTTTTGTTCCTATAAAACTTAAGGAAGAAAATTATCTCACATGGAAGAACCTGATGAATCCAGTCATCCAAAAATTCAAGATCCAAAAATATCTTGATGGATCATATCCCTGTCCACCTCAATTCACCACTCCACGAAATCAACAGAATGGAATTGAAAACTCTTCTTACAATGATTGGTTAGATAAAGATGCAACAATCATGATGTGGATAAACTCAACAATATATGAGTCTGTCATTGCATATTTCTCAAGATCCAAATCTGTTATAGAACTATGGAAGACTATAGAAGAGCGTTTTGGTAGAGCATCCCCTACTCATTCAATACAGTTAAGGACAAAACTCCTCTCAATCACGCAAGGTAATAAATGGATTTCTTCATTAATTGGTGAAATAAAATTACTATCTGATCAGTTAGCATCTGCTGGTGAAATAATCTCTGATAGCGAATTAGTAGTGATAACATTAAAGGCTCTAAATGATGAGTATATACCATTTGCAACTTCGATGAGACACATGAATCCGCCAGTCTCATGCATTGAACTCCACAACAATCTCATCACTGAAGAGTTGATTATCAGAGACAGACAGAAACTTCAATAGGAAGAGTCCTCTAAAGCCTTTCTAGCACACTCAGGGAGGGGATATCACAGAAATTACTCTGGATCCAGAGGAAATTTTGGTCCTTTCAGAGGATCTCAACGATCTACATATAACCAAAGATATCCCAATCCATCTTTCTTTCCAAGAAATTTTGGTCCCTTCAGAAAATTTTGGTCCCTTCACAGAAATTACTGCAGGAGAAAAGTCTTTGTGTCAGATCTGCAATTTACCAGGCCACATAGCAACAGTCTATACACAACGACTAAACTTTACTTATCAAGGCAGAGCTCCTCCTTCCAACTTGACTGCAATGTTAGCTGCTGCAGATATTTTTGATAAGGAAGAGTGGCTAGCAGACAGTGGTGCAAATAAACATATAGCTTCTGATGTCACAGTTCTACAGGAATCAAATGCTTATGAAGGATCAACAACTATTGAAACAACTAATGGTGCAGGTATGACAATAACACATCAAGGTAGATCACATAAATTTACAAATGAGCACTATTTGATCTAAATGATATTTTGGTTGTACCATAGGCATCTCATAATTTACTGTCAATTCATAAATTTACAACTGACAACAACTGTTCTTTGGTTTTTGATTCTGATGGGTTCACTGTGAAGGACAAGACCTCAGGGATTACTCTTTTCCAAGGACCACATAGGAATGGACTGTATCCAATCAACTTCAGTACTACACGGCCATCCCACATTATTCTAGCTTCACCAACTTCTGATCCTCTACTGCTTCATAGGAAATTTGGACATCCTTAATTTCAGACTGTGCAGAGGATTTACGCAAGGCTTTATCTATCCAGTATTTTCTCCAAACCCTTCCACTGTGATGAATGCAAACTTTGTAGATCTAAGAAATTACATTTCAACTATCTAGGTCATTTGATGTTAGACCATTAGAACTACTTCATATAGATCTTTGGGGACCATGCCATGTATCTTCATTATCTGGAAAATTCTATTATGCAAACATCATAGATGAATATACAAAGTTTTGTTGGTTGATTCCTTTGTCTACTAAAGCAGAGTTCAAATTTGAATTTGTATCACTTGTCACAAAATTTGAAAATCTACTTTCTACTACTGTGATTGCAATTCAACGGATAATGGGGGAATTTTTGAATCAATTCTTAAGAAACTTCTGTGCACAGAAAGGAATAACTCATCAACTGACCTATCCTCATACACCAGAACAAAATGGGGTACCTGAGGTAAAACACAAACATTTGCTAGAAATTACAAGAAACTTCTTGTGTCAGTCTCAGTTACCTACACAGTATTGGTTAGATGCACTAAATACAGCAAACTTTGTTATCAATATATTACCAACTAAGTCAATTGATTACTTATCTCCTATGAATGTATGTTTGGAAAGAAGCCAGCATATGAATTGTTCAGGGTATTCAGATGTTCTTGTTTTCCATGGCTGAAACCATACATAACAAACAAATTAGAGCAGAGAAGTAGACACTGTGTTTATATTGGATATATCCCAGATCACAAAGGTTATAGGTGCCTTGATCCAGTCACTGGAACAGTCTTTATTTCAAGACATGTGATTTTTGATGAGACACAGTTTCCTTACAAAACACTAGAATCCTCTATCAGTACTACTTTGTTGCCAGAAATGACAAGAGATGATCAGAGACCTTCAACAGATGTGTTAGCAGTAGATAGGAAATCTTTAACAGATGCACAAGACACAGTTATGAATATGCATCAGATGTTAACAAGAGAAAAAACAGGAAACAGTAAGCCTAGAACATGTCTGTCAACAAAGTACCCTTTGAGTGAAGCTTTACTGAGTATGGACAATATCAACTTGCATTACTACTGCTCATAAGAATCCAGTCTGGAAAGAGGCAACCAAAAGTGAGTATCAGGCTCTAGTAGATGCAAACACATGGTTTCTAGTAGATCCACCAGATATACCTGTCAATATAGTGGGCTGCAAATGGGTGTTTCGTATCAAATACAACACAGATGGAACAATTGCAAGACACAAAGCCCGTCTAGTAGTTAAAGGATATCATCAACAACAGGGCTTAGACTATGAAGAGACCTTTAGCCCAGTAGCCAAACCAACAACAATTAGGGTTGTACTATCTATTGCAGTACAATTTGAGTGGAAGTTTCATCAATTAGATGTCTCGAATGCCTTTCTTCATGGTGAACTAAAGGAAGAAGTATATATGGCCCAACCATCGGGTTACATTGATGAACACAGGACCAAAGCAGTTTGTCTTCTAAACAAGGTGATTTATGGACTTAAACAGGCGCCAAGGGCCTGGTATGAGAAGTTAAGTACAAGCCTATTAGAACTACACTTTGTTCAATCCAAAGCTGATACATCCTTATATGTTTATAAAGTGGATGACATAGTTACAATAGCTCTTGTATATGTAGATGATATTGTCTTGACAAGAAACTCAAGCCCACATCTACAACATGTGATCCAACAACTACAAAGGAAGTTCCCTATAAAGGACTTGGGCCAGCTAAGCTATTTTCTGGGCTTACAAGTAAAACGAACAGCAACCAACTTATTTCTGGGTCAATCAAAGTATGAAACTGATCTACTTCTCAAGCACAAGATGGATGGTTCCAAATCGTGTAAAATACCAATTGCTACTTCAACCAATCTTAGACAGGACATGGGAACACAGTTAACAGATCCAACAAGTTATCGTTCATTAGTTGGTGCGCTCCATTACTTGACATGGACACGCCCAGACATAGCATTTGCGGTTAATCTTGTATGTCAATATATGCATCAACCAAGGACAGCACATATGGAAGTTGCGAAACGTATTCTGCGGTATGTGAAAGGGACGTTAGATCATGGGATAGTATTCAGCAAAGGGTCAACAATGCTAACAGGCTATTCGGACGCCGAATGGGCTGGCTCAGTCGATGATCGGAGGTCCACCAGAGGCTATGTTATCTTCCTAGGTTCCAATATAGTTTCATGGACCTCACGAGCACGGAAGCAGAATACCGCACACTAGTACATACATCAGCGGAGTTAGTGTGGCTGTGTACTCTTTTACGCGATCTGCATTTTTACCCAACAGGAGTTCCACGCATTGGATGCGACAATATTAGCTCCATTAGTCTAGCTTCAAACCCAGTGCTCCACTCTCGCATGAAACATGTTCACATCGATTACCACTTTGTACGTGAACTGGTTCAGGATAAAGCTCTGGAGATATTCTATGTACAGACACTACACCAAATAGCGGATATCTTCACTAAACCACTGCCATCATCAAGTTTTATTCAACTTCGAACCAAGCTAAGAGTTGATTCTCAACCCATACGCTTAAGGGGGGATATTAGACATGACAAATGTGAGTCAGACGTGTAGTCCACCTGGCATCCACCCTGTCCACAGTCTGTACACATGTGTCTGTATATAAACAGTAGCTCACTTAATGAAAATGAATAGGATGTATAATAAGTTTTTCTGTGAAATCTGTTAATGACGATCATGGCAAAACCTGTGGAAGTGAGAATGAAAGAAGAGAGGGTCTTGAGGAAAAATTGAATATGAACTCGAGATGGGATTTCAACTGTTAGTAATGGAAATGGTTGTTCGAGTCTGTGTTGATGAATTTGTTGGATAATGGAAGAAGACGAGTTGTTTTAGAGAAACAGGTGGAAAGATGTCTGAGTTTTAAAAGCGAGAATGATGATGGAGCTCGATTCTAGTTGATGTTGTAGCTCGAGTCTTTGGACGAGGAAGAGAAGAAGACATGACCGATAGTTTGGTTCTCGAGCATGGCAGTGTGGTGTAATGGGTATTAAAGATCCAATCAAGTTATGTTGTTTTTTTTCGAGCAAAATCAAAGGAGGTATGTGAAATGGGTTTGTTCTGTATATTGGCTGAGAGGATTCGCTGGTGGGTTTGATGGTGGTAGCAGCTAACTCAACAGAGAACACATAAATTATGTGAAATAGAATATAAAAGTGAAAGGTATCAGTTGAACGAATTATGGTTCAAGCCGAGAGATATTGTTGCTCGAGTTCGGTGATGGGTTGAAATAGAAAGAGTGCGAAAGAATAGTGCGGCTGTGATAGGCTCGAGTTAGGTGAAGATAGTTGAAAGTTTTTTAGAGAAGTCAGGGAAGAGAGTTTGAGTGAAATATGGGTTAGAATGGAGAAAAAATAGGATCCAAATAAGCGTGTACGAGAGTTTAGTTGGTTGGTGGGGTGGTGGGCTATTGAGACTCCTAATCAAAGTGAAACTCCAAAAAGGCGGTGAATTCTCTGTATAAATAAGGTCGTGAATACACTTTGGGATATAAATTCATATACAAAAACATAAATAGACAAAAGAAAGACGCAGAGAAGAAAAATAGAAGAGTTTTTTTCACGAAGGCTATGCTTAACAAGGACAAGCGGGAGATGCACTGGAGCGTGGGCTTATGTTTCCCACTTCTTCTGTTTGATTTATTTTTCTTTAATATTTATTTTTTCATAGATTTTAGTAAAACTATGTGTAGCTAACTTCTTTTATTGGTTAAAGATGTAGTCCGAAGTCTAGGACATGTTATTTAATTAAAACATTCATTCTTTATCTTTATAATCTTTTTAATATTGTTCATGTTCTACTATTAATAACGCCATGTATGTTTGAATATTTGTTTGTTTAAGTTACAAATTGAATAACCACATACTCACATCTATAGTTAAACTAGGGTTTGAGATCCGGAATTGTCGAAAAATCCTTGTTATATGTAGCATATCATAATTTCTGATGGGATGTTGCTATACATTTATGTGTAGAAGCGTGACCTAGGTTAAATCAGAGTGGCTCTTGCGCCGGGTTGTTCAAAATAACCTCAACTCACAAATACCATTGTTTTCATTGGGTCAAACTTGAGTGGCTCTTGCGCCAAGTTATCTAGTGAAAAGGATTCAAAGCATGGCTCTTGCGCCTTTTGATGATAAGAAGATTTTTGCCAAAGTAGACCTGCGATAGGATGCTTTAGGGTTATTGATTTTGAAATAAATTGAATATTAAGTCTGATTTAATTGATATCATGTTTGATGACGGAAGATGAACTCTCTAACTAGTAACCTCATCATATTATTTACAACTTTAATTGTTTTTATAATTTAATTTAGTTTATATCATAAAACCAACCCCCCTATTTACATAAGTATTCAATAATACAACCCATATCTCCCTCAGGAACAAACTTGTTCTTACTACTATACTGTAATCCATATTTGTGAAGTAAAGAACTTGAATTAATTTTGCTTGATTGACAACCATCCAGGCAGTGAAACCGAGGTTGATGTGGTAAGAAAATTATGAAATTTTGGATTCAAAAATTAAATTTGTTAACTTGAGGTGATCTTTGAAATAATTTATTTTGTAAACCGCAGCAACGAAAAACTAGAAAGTTATGGCAAAGATCAAAAGGAAAAAGTTTCCAACATGAAAGTTCTTTCCACATTATTAAGGAGTTGAACATATTCAATTTCTGATTAATTAGATAGTTTTGTTCCTCCAACTACATCACCATACCAAACTACACCTATTTTCAACTTCATCCAACAATTTCACCATGTTCACCATATTGCTCACAAGAAGAAAACTCATTCCCAAGTTCCTACTGGCATACCTCATAATCCCCCACCACATTCAAATTCCAATCTCATGTTCATAGTAGTTCCAAAAAGTATAAAGGTACATGTAAAAAAGAAGGAAAATATGTGTTAGAGCATTGTTCGGTTCACCCCGAAAATGTTGGTATGTCAAGTTTAGATGCCAAAAATCACGCTTGAACTATTTTCTAAAGTCAAACTTCGGTTGTACAGGTAAGGATGGAATACTTCAAGTTACCCCTTAAGAATTGAAAACGAAGACTGGAGATTAAACGAAGACATCATCCGCCGTAAAACTAAGTATTTGAAGATTTGATTTCATTCCTATGATTATCATCTTCTCTATTTATCCATCTATCTGTGAAAGAAACGAAGTATCAAGTAAAGTTGTGACTTTAGTAAGAGAGACTTGATCATTTTTTATGATCAAAGTGTTGAAGGAATGAAATACACGATTAGTGTTCTACTAACTCTTTGTATGATTTTTGAGCTTAGGTTTTCCTAACTTTTGAAAACCTATGGTCGGACAATATAGGATGTTTAATTCCTCACTGTTGAACTTTTGAAAACTAAGAAATGTAACTTTTGGAAATTGCATAACTTTCAAAAGATGTTACTCTGAATTTTTGTAATACTTTTGGAAATTAATTCCATTATTTTGGAAGTAGATGTGTTTTAACTAGAGGTGCATATCGGTCGATCGTCTCGGATTTTTTCCAAAACCGTCCACCGAGCCGACCATTGATCGATTCTGAAAATTGAAACTGTAACCGAGCCAACCAAGTTTCGGTTCGTTTTTAAACTGATCTGAGTCGGCCCGGTTCGGAAACGGTTTATATCGATTGTTACCGATTCAAGTCCATAAAAATAAAATCTCATCTCTTTCTCAATTACAAATTTAATTATAAGATTATATATATGTTAATTACAAATCCATCTTAAAGGTTCATATAAAATTGTACTCAAATAATCAAATTATACAAACAATGATTTCTATTACAGAATCACTCTACAGTACAGGTTCAAAGATTCATATAAAATCAAGTAATCAACTGAAAGACTAAACCACTTCATAGCATTTTTATTCTTATGAAATTAAATACAAATACTAAGAGTTGCAATTATATTTCCCAAAGATTATACAACTGATTTTGGAAAAAACTCAAATCCAAAACACAAGATAAGATATTCATACCTTCTTCTTCCTTTCCCATCTTACAAATCCATAACCTCTTCAAAAGAATGTTCGTTGAACTTCACTTCAAACCCTCATACACAACTAATTCACCAGCATCATCTAAACCCTAATTTTTAAAATAAAAATTAAATTTAAAAAGCTAGGGTTTCAATTGTATAACAAAATTGAACAATAATCATAATATGTACAACAATAACAATAAACCAACATACTTAATAAACAAAAACCTTACAATTATTGAAACCCATAACTTGAATGAACCAATTGATCACAAAAACACATCTTTTTTGATCATAAACACATAACTTGAAAAATCAGTAACAAGAAAAAATTGATGAGAGTCGTTTGTTGTTAAGGATAATTAGTGAATCATTGATGGGGAAGAAGAAGAAGTTGTTGGTACTGTTGATGGTGAGTGGCGGTGTGCTGAAAAGAAAAAAAGGTTACGTTTGAACAGAGAGAAGTGAGAAGAAGAAGAAGAAGAGTAGTTGCAGCTGAGTGAAGAAGAAGTAGTTTTAGGCTTAGAACTTTAGGGTAATGATAATATATTATAGATAGAGGTATAATATTGAATTTGATCAATGTAATGGAGGGATAGGATTGTATCTAATTAATGGTTCATATCAATCGGTCTATACGATTCGGTTCAGCTGGTCTTTATACTTAAACTGTCCACCGAATCGTAACATCAACGATTACGATTTGATAAACCGTAGACCGAACCGGCATCAATGGTCGGTTTGAATAAACCGGCGGTTCGACTGGTTCATGTGCAATTCTAGTTTTAACGCTTGCTGCAATACTTTCGAAAAATTAATTCATTAACTTTTAAAATTTAGCTAGCGACCGTGTTTTGCTCGCTGCCAAGGTTCTGGAAGTTGCATTACTAACTTTCGAAAGTGAACTACTTTAGTATAACTCCCGAATCTGTAAGGGAAGCACTTTCGAAACCTCTAACACCAAAAATCATGACTTATATCTTTAAGTTTGTGATTCGATGAAACCTTCGTCACGTAAGGCTATGAAGTTTTAAACAAGTTCTACTTAGTCATTCATAGCTATGTTAGTAAGATAGAACTGGATCTTATTTATACCTAAGAATGATCATTCTTGATTGTGTTAAGTATGTATCTTAGTGATTTAAGGTAAAAACAAATAAAGTGAAAGCGAGGGAGTAAGTTGAAGTTTGTATGAGTACGAGAGATCAAAATCGAACAAGAGTCGCCTAAACAAGAAATGGTTATTAAAGTATTGCTTCGGGAGGGAAGCATATAAAGTATGGAGATCAGAATGTGATGTGTTTTGCAGTGTGATGTGGTTGAACTACTTGTAAAGGATTTTCTGTGTAAGACTGATATAAAGCTTCGGTAATCAAAGTTAGAAGTATTTGTATAAGTCCGAGATGATTTGTGAATAGGTTGAGGAACCTATTTATAGTAGTAGTACACACTGAACTCGTAAGTAATGGACGTTATGAAAGAGTTGAAGAGTGGAAAAATGGAGACTATGGAGAACATGGTGAAGTCATGCCCGCAATATTAGGGAATACTGACAATTACACGCCCACCACTCCATTCACTCTCTCAATGTTCACACGCCTTAGTTACTTTCTATGAAGGACCAAAACATTTCGCCTTCCAGCGCTATGCGTTGGGCAGGCCAGAACTCTCCAATGCGCCACTCTAAAGTAATCGAACCTGATGGCTTACCATGCAAATGCAAGTCAATTTTCCCTTCCAAACATGCTTTGCAATCATGACACTCGAAACATAGTTTCCATACCGTTCCAATTCACCCTTGTTTTGCAAAGGGTACAAGCCTATAAAATCCAATGATGATGCCATCGATATGTATCACCTAATTACCATCGTTTTCCAATCCTAAGTCATGCCTTGTACTAGCACCTAAGCCATTGCATACCAATTTTGTTTTCTTTTTTTTCCTCAAACTCTGCTTCGACTATGTGCTGAGTGCATGCACCGACCTTGTTCTTTCCAATAATGCAGAAGCCAGGTATATAACATCCATACCGTATAAATTGATAAGAAGTATGAACATCCATAAAATGGATTGCAACTACCTCATCAAGTGTGGAAACAATCATCTATTGCTTCGCACTGCCGAGCCAGATGATATAAGTTAGGAAAATGTCTCAATCACCTCTAAGTTAGATGGCATGAGCGACAAGATGCTGCAACTCAATACAATGTATTTCGGCTTCCTACGTACCCTCCTCCGTAGCTTGAAGGGATTAAACGTGACCGTAGTTCATCCAAAGGGTCAATTCGAATGGAACAAGTAACTTAAGATTATTAAGGAAAAACCAACATCGATGCCAATGGCTAATCGTTTCGAAAGCGCTTTGTAGGCATATACAATCCGCATCCAAAAATTTCCAACTTATGTGGCAAGGCCAAAGGCCATGTAAAGCCTAGTCCATATAGGCCAAGGGACTTTCACAAGATATATACTAGATTGTGCATATTAATGCCACTTAGTATGCAAATATCTATTCTCGAGTAAGTAACATGGATGAATGATGCTTTTGCATAATTCAAGCTCTATCGGCTAAGCATCAAAGCTAAACATAGCTATCTTGGTTAAGCGTGGCTAAGCATGTCTAGTATGGCTAAGCATTAATAACCCAAATGTATCTTTCCCGTTAGCATGGCTAAGCATTGATAACCCAAATATGTCTTTCCCGTTAGCATGGCTAAGTATTGCTAACCCATATGTGTCTTTTCCGTTAGCAACGATTTCTCGTTAGCATCGCTAGGAAATTTCTCTTTCTCGTTAGCACCACTAGGAAATTTTTCTTTCTCGTTAGCACCGCTAGGAAAATCCACTTTCTGGTTAGCATAGCTAGACAAATCCGCTTTCTAGTTAGCATAGCTAGGCAATTCTGCTTTCTGGTTAGCATAGCTAAGCATCATCATTTTCCAACCAACACCTCCTCCCTATATATGTTTTGCTCGTATTTATACAAGTAGATAAAAGAAAGGGAGAGAACATCCATCGACTGCACGCTAGGCAAATCCTCTTTCTGGTTAGCATACCTAAGGAAGATCCGTTCTTTGGTTAGCATAACTAGTCAAATCCGTTTTTTGGTTAGCATAGCTAGGCAAATTCGTTTTCTGGTTAGCATAGCTAAGGCAATTCCGTTTTCTAGTTAGCATAGCTATGAAAATCCGCTTTCTAGTTAGCATAACTAAGGAAAATCCGTTTTCTGGTTATTATAGCTAGGCAAATCCGTTTTCTAATTAACATAGCTAAGCAATTCCACTTTCTGGTTAGCATATCTAGGAAAATCCACTTTCTAGTTGGCATAACTAAGGTAAATCGGCTTTCTGGTTAGCATAGCTAGGTAAATCGGCTTTCTGGTTAGCATAGCTAGGAGATTTTGCTTTCTGGTTAGCATAGCTAAGGCAATTCCGTTTTCTGGTTAGCATAACTAGGCAAATCCGCTTTTCTGATTAGCATAGCTAAGGCAATTTCGCTTTATGATTAGCATAGCTAAGGCAATTCCGCTTTCTGATTAGCATAGCTAAGGCAATTCCGCTTTCTGGTTAACATAGCTAGGCAAATCCGCTTTCTGGTTATCATAGCTAGGCAAACTTGCTTTCTAGTTAGCATGGCTAGGCGAAAGTATCCCCTCCCTATATATGTCTTAATAGCATTTCCACATATTTGGAAAAGGAAGGTAAGGGACATTCATTGACCGTACCATGACTAAACATGACTATTTTGCCCCTCGCTCAAAACTTAATGAATAAAGCTTTTCACTTTAATTATAAGATGAACGTTTTTTCCATGGTGTGTAAATTATTATTTTACCCATTAATGACCGTTTTGCCCTTGTGTGTAAAATTATTGTTTTACCCCTGAGTGACCGTTTGGCATTGGTGTGTAAAATTATCATTTTATCCTTTTATCAAAAATACGGGTGTTACACTTTTCCTTTGTGAGTGTATTGTTACATCGTACATGTTGTAGACCGCCAGACCAAAACCCTAGTGAATACCCACCATGTGACATAATTGATGTCTCGTAGTAAATTAGTAATAGAGTTAAGTATGGTTATTGTTAAGTCGGTTGAATCATAAGAGTGGCTTACTTGGTCAATCAGTTCACCCAAGACTTATGATGATTGACTAACTAGCTAGACTGATGAATATTAAGTCTATGGAAACTAGCAAAGCTCGTAGGGACTAGATGAATCAAGTAAGGCACGTACTTGACTATCTCTTATGTAAAATATTGACAAGTTCAAGTGAGCGATGAGCTCATGTAATATGATGGTGTCAATTCACATTAATGGTTAGTGATATGGGCACATGTGCCTTTGCCAGTGAATGGTGCCAGACGTTGGCATTTGAGTAAGATGGGTACCCATTGTCAGTGTAAGCACTACATGGCATCAACGTGACATGATGAATGATCATGAAGGATTAAAAAGACGTTAACATCAATAACATCCTAATACAAGCATTTGAAAACTGTGCATAGGCACCAATTATTGATGATGCATGGCATTAACCTTAGTTCATTGGTGATTCGATCTAGTGGCATCGATTAATCAATGATGCAAGCTAGTGGAATCACTCATTGGATGACGCGAGCTTGGTACATTGGTGATGAAAGTTCATGGCATCTTTGTGGGAGTTGAGGTAGGCTCATGGCATCACTCTATGAGTGATAATATTGTGATGCAAGCTTGGCGCATCATTCTGGGGTGATAACATTACTCTTTTGGTGATATAATTTCGTGGCATCATTCTGCGGGTGATGCGAACTCATTGTATGATAGAGATGCAGGCTTTGGCTCAGACATCAAATTGAGATAATGATTTTCCGTGACGCTATATAGAATAAATCATGCATCAAGAGGCGAAAGGTGCAACCATTGACGCAAGAAATATGTGTAGCACCAGCGCAAGGCATGAAGCAGCAGCACTGGCACAATCAAAGAGTGGTAGTGGGCGCAGAAGGCTAGCAGCGTAGTATGGGAACAAGGGGTAGCAGTGACAGCACGGGCACAAGACTAGTACCTTCAGTGTGGGCGTAAAGGCTTGGTTGCAGCCAGTCTAGGCCATGTGCTGGCGCTGGCTTGGTTGTTGCTAGCCAACAAGGTTGTTGACCCATGCAAGCCTAAGTTCTTGCGTTATATCTGGCATGGTTGCCCAAGTTGTTGGTGTTGAATGTTGGTGCATGCGTGATGGCGCGGACTTGGATAGTGCTAGCCTGGGTTGTTGGCGTGCGTGTAGGTGATGCCACGACCATCATTCTTCGATGCAATGACTCGTCTATGCATTCAAAATTGGCATGGGTTTGATAAATAGTTATGCAATATTACATATGCAAAGTCTCATTCATGCACAAATTAAGTTCATACAGATATGTGATTATAGTAAGAAATCAATATTGCTCAATGAGAGTCTATATATTGATATATAAGTATGGAAAAGTTCAAGGAATTCGGCCGTGAAATTATTGTTCTTGAACATGCTGAAGTTATTCTATACTAGTGGGTAATCCATCTAGGAACACAGTATTCGAAAACAAGGTCAAGGAAGAGAGTGGCACAAGAGTATGTTCTGAACACACACACACACACACACACACACACACACACACACACACACACACACACACACACACACACACACACACA
>JAJJMC010017603.1:444183-489413 GCA_023531435.1 Papaver californicum
ACACACACACACACACACACACACACACACACACACACACACACACATATATATATATGTTTTGTATATTTAGAGACCGTTTGGGAAGAATCGCAACGAGTACCAGTAACATTCTGAGAGTCCAACATTAATGGATATTCAATACAAAAATAGTTACTGAGCCATACGATACAAATATATAGATAATGAGGTATATAGTAAATATATATGTGTATATATATATATATACCGAATACCGAGAGTTCAGCAGGGTAAAGCTATAACACATAGATATATATACCAAAAGGGGATGCAGGGATCACATGAAAGCCCCTATTACCATTAGTAAAGTGTATATTCTTAATTTCCTTGTGAAACCAAAATAGATATACATATTATATATTTCTGATACGGGACTAGATACAAATTTATAAAATTTATATTTTTGATACGAGACCATGGACAAATTCATAAATTATATATTTCTAATAAGGGGCAGAAATAAATTTATAATTTTTGCCTTTAGCAAAAACCCACCATCAACATTTTGTTGAATTAGTGACAACTAATAAGGACTATATATTAGTCAAGTATAAGTTGTCTACAAAAACAATTGGGAAAAAAATCGTTTAAGATGATTGTTATTGATATTCTTAGCATAAACATTTATGAGTTTGTTCTAACTCAAGTCATGTCATAATTTATAGAGCCCTTAATTAGTAAAATACATTATATGCATGAAACTATAAATCAGGTTAAATCTAGAGGATATCTTGAACATTAAGAAGTGTTAGATTTACTAGCATACTATATTGAAAAGAATATCTTTGCATTTATTGCAAGTGAATTATGCATGGTTGTATATCCTAGAAAATTTAACTAAGTAAAATAAAATGGAAGTAAATATGAAAATGGTATGGTTATTTTCAAAATTTACTTAGCTTAAACACAAATCAATCTTTGCTTGATTCCTAAGCTAATAGCCTTGGTTGAAAACTATAAACAGGGACTCTCTGCAAGAATTACAACTTATCACATCCAACGAGTATTTGTGATTAAGTTGTTGAATAAAAAAACCTATTGACCTTTGAACCTTCGGGTCAGGGTGTAATTTGAAAGTTTCTTCGTGATTATGAAACCTGGAAGTATCTCTACCTCGGTAGATGAGAAAATTGTATTTATCTTTTCACTTTCATTTACTTTATGATAGTTTCTTAACTTTCTTGATGTAGTTCTTATTTATTGTAAGGTCTTTCTCTTCTGGTATGAGACCATTCAAACACTATCAAGATAAGTTTCCAAATTATGCAAACACCCGTTGGAATCCGACTCCGAGGATAGAACTCACCTTAACGTATTAGCAGATTTTGATATGTGAGACCATTATTGAGTTTGTACACGACGTTGGTCTGGTTTACCACCTGTGTTTATAGTCAGGGAATCAAGGAGTTATTAAGTTAATGGAAGAACCTTTTTTAGAAGTTTTACCTTATCTATGATCCATGTTAAGTTTTGTTCATACAATTTTTCATTGACCATATCGATTTGGTAATCCAATGGAAATCTTAGACGTCCGGTTGGAGGCCTGGTTGCGATAGTCTTCTCAACGGGCTGGGACCAACTCATAGGAAGTAACAGACATATGTTGGGAATTCACATCCGTAGACCCAAAGTGATTATAGGTGCATTGGATACTACTGAAGCGGGATAATTTAGTGTTAGAGCACTTCTCGGTTGAACCCACCAAGCGTTGATATGTCAAGTTTGGTTGTCAAGTTTAGTTCTAAAACTCACAGCTTGAATTGCTTACTAAACTCAACTTCATTAGGTTAGATTTAGAACATGGAAATATTAATACATGTGTTAGAGCACTGCTCGGTTGAACCCACCAAGGGTTGGTATGTCAAGTTGAGTTCCAAAACTCGAGTCGCTTGAGTAAGTTACTAAAGTCAACTTTATTAGGTTAGATTGGAAACATAGAAATTTTGAGACTTGTTCTAGTTACTAATGAAGACCTGAAGACATATCAAAGACAACGAAGACATCATCCTTTAGTTCGAGGTTAGTAACTACAAATTTGAGTTGTTTCATTTACATATTTTTTTCTTACAAGTCTTTATTCATTGAAAACATAACATGCGAAGTTAAGTTTGGTACAATGAATTTACTATTGGTGACTTGATTATTATGCTATGATTAAAATATCAAAAGGAATAATGTACAATAGTTATTTCGAAAACTTAAGTATAAGGAGTTACAAAGTATAGCTTATCTATGGACTTCGTGTTTCGACTTGCACTAGTTGGTAACTTGTTATTATTTAGTGTGTTAAACTTCCAGGTGAATCCTTACTTTAATATTTATGTTAAAACAATTTCAGAAACATATATTGAGTAGTTGACTTGCGAAACTTGTTTCGTGGTCAAAATAAGATGCAAGACCGATCCCAGGACTGATCCTAAAAGTAAAATTGATCCCTTGTAGCCTTGTGGAAAGGATCGATCCCAATTCAGGACCAATCCAAGGAACAATTCTGACTATGCCTGACTTGTTTTACATTTTCAGTTTGTCTGCTATCTTCACGGGTTTCTACAGATACCGAGATATACACGGGTTAGAATAGGAATGTTTATAAGTGTCGACATAATGTTTAAACATGTGCAAACGAGATATACACGGGTTAGAATAGGAATGTTTATAAGTGTCGGCATAATGTTTGAACATGTGCAAAACTCTAATATCTTATTGTTCAAGTATATTCCTTAGATACTCAAGGCAAGATCCCACAATATCGATTTTCAATTTCAAATATAGTATCGTAATTATATGTTTACCGATCCCAGAGGTTTGCATATCTCTAGTTTCTTTATTATCACGTACATGGATGGTGAGGTTGTAGATGTGGTAAGAAAAGATTCGTTCAAGACTTGTGAAGATTTGATATTTAAACCTAATTTTGAATACTAAAATAAACAAAACTAAATTGAAAGTGATATCAATAATAAAAGAAACCAAGACTCTGGATTCCACTATTACTCATGATTGAATTGATTTACAAGGATTTCTAAGACTCTAGTAATCTTTAAGTCATTTTTTTCCTCAACTCACTAATAATCAGACAGATTTTTAAATTTTACTTGTAAACATTAAGCATAGGTCATCAAATGATTTAACAATGCATAACCTATCAAACTGAATAACAAATAATTAAGAAAATCATGTGGTCGAATTAAAACTCTGCAAAAACAGTGATTAAGTGAATCAAAAATAAAACTAGAGTAAATAGAACAATTAAAATAATATATTACCCATCAATCATGTATGAGTAGCTTCCTCCATTGCCTTGGTTAAGTGAGAATTAGCTCATCATGGTAAACAACATCTCAAAATATTGATTCATGGCTCAAAAACGGTTTACAAAGATGAAAATGAGAAAAAATAATAAAATAACGAGTTTGCAACGGTATATAAGCTTTACAGACTCACTGTTACTAATCAAGTGTTGCAAATTTAAAATAAACATTTCAGACTGAATGTTATAGACGTTATTGAACTGCAACAGTTACTTCCGTTGCTTTCTTCTTTTTCCTTGATAAATTGCAACAACAACGTGATTTGATTCTCTGCAACTTGATTTTTTTTAGCTCTGTTCTCTTTCTAAAACTTTCGATGATCCTTCTAATCACCTCCAACACCCTTTATATACTCAATAACACCTGCAAATCTCGATTAAATTCCAAATATTTTCGTATTATTTACTTTCCATGTTTCGGGAATTATCTCCCTGTTTATCTCCTTCACGCGTCTTCTGGTGGCTTACACACTCCAATACATTACAAACAACTCATAGAACGTCCAACTCCTTCCAGAAACATGCAATTTCCAAATAAAGAAAATCCGAGAATATTTAACTTGACCTGTTTTACTCCAACTCGATGATTAGGCCCTGTTTAGTCGAAGCAAACACCCATACTAGCCTTGTTTATCCCTAATAAGTCCATCCCAATCATAATATTTTGAATCCTTCTCAAAATCGATCTAGAAAACTGAATTTTTTTAAATCTTGTTTTCCCTCCAAATTTCTTTTATACCAGTGAAGAGGATGAAGTTCCCCTATCCATCACTGTGGTGCCTGTAGTACTGGAGTGCCCCTATCCAAAATGGAGGTCCCTTTAGCAATTCACTCGGGGTGACTTTAGTAATTTTTCGAGCCAATTTTTCCAAAAGTATTTATAAAAATTCCCAAAAGCACCTACACACACATAAAATAACACAATTAATATACAATTGAGCACTATCAATATAAAGAATTGAGACAAATCAGATACAAAAATGTGTCTATCAAATACCCTTAAACTTATTATTTGCTAGTCCTCGAGAACATCTAATCTAAAAAAATCCTAACTCACTGTCGCAGGCATGGCGGTTGCACTTAGTGTGTGCAACAAGCCGTTAAACCCCTAGGTGGCCCTAGTGGACGAGTTTTGTCTTGTGAGGGTTTACAAGAGATATACCCACAAAACCTTTACTCCAAACTCTAGATACTTGTAAACGATTGAGGGTAGACACTAAACATGTTATTTAGATGGCTACAAAATTCTTTGGCTATGGGAGGAATTACCCTATTTTGAATCCAATTGTTGTACACGAGTTTGCACTCAGCGTACTAAAATTTATATATAAGAAAACAAAGCACTAATCAGAAAGTCGTGCAATTGACCACGATACTCGGAATCTAACAAACCACAATCACATGAATTGATTAAAAAGATGGATATGGAGATTGAATTGTGCGCATGTTGACTAAGGTGAACGGTGTTTCCGAGAATATCTGTATGAACATCATGCCAAGATGAACTCTAATGGATTGAGATACGCAATCACTGGTCTGAATCCTAATTCTAATATAAACTCAGATGGTATATACAAGGGCCCCAGCGGTTGATTTATTGAATATATACAAAAACAAATTATTTTTTATTCTTTTTATTTTCTCGACAATATGATTAGATCTTTTGAATGTAAGCGCATGCTCCTTGTCAACAGATTACATGATAGTTCCCATGGATCCTACGCTCCATGCTTGCTTAGGCAACGGAGACAAGGAGAACACAAATATTGCTATCCAAGTGTCATTTTTTTAAAAAAAAAATTATTGGTCAAGTTCAATTAAAATAATGGGGCTTGATCTCAATCATTCTACTTCATCCTGGTGACAACAAGGCGATACTAGTACCCCACCAAATCACTTAAAGAAACACAAAAAGTTACAAAAATAAAAGAAAAACGTGATATGGTAATGACTATCATGTTATTCCTAACACCTGAGCTCTGTCGTTTTATGAATAGACCCTTTAGTTGGGTCCCTCAACTCAGATAGCCAAGAGGTTTGTTTCCATCTACTTAGAATGATCAGTTTCATCTTGAATTGTTCACAAGTTTCTAAATTTTGGAGTTCTTATTATTTCACTAAAAGTTTCTCCCTTACCCCCAAACTTAAATCTAACATTGTCCTTAATGTTTCAAATTAAAGAGCAGTACCAAAAATATAAGGTAAAAAAGAGGAATAACGAGATAAGTCAGAAAGATAGTACCTGAGTGAAGCGTAACAATCCCTCTCCGGAGAATAAGAAAGAAAAATAAATACAAGAAAATAAAAACAATAACCTAAGAAACTTACTAATTTACAACAACAACCTTGATGATCAATCAAGGTAAGCAGGGTCCTCCAGAGGGACCTCCTCAACATCACCTGTAGGAAAAGGATCTAAAAATGGTTCAATCTCTAACGTTAACCTTGAAAGTACTTCTACCATCTTGAGTCTCAATTTCAATAGCACCATGAGGAAAAACAATGCAGACCACAAAAGGACCGGTCCACCACTTCCCAGGGAAGAGATGCAAACGAGTATCCTACAAAAGAACTTTTTTCCATTGAGAAAATGACTTTCTTAAAATATTTTTATCATGCAAAAGTTTTATTTTGTTCTTATACTCTTTAACACTATCATATGCATCTCTATGAATCTCCTCCAACTCATTGAGTTGGAGTTTTCTGTGAGCTCCTACCTTGTCAAGCGAAAAATTAAACTGTTTTACAACCCAATATGCTTTATGTTCTAACTCAACAGGAAGGTGACAAGCCTTGCCAAAAACTAGACGATAAGGTGACATTCCAATGAGGGTCTTAAACGCGGTACGGTAAGCCCATAAGGTATCAGTAAGCCTCAAAGACCAGTCTTTCCTATTAGGATTAACTGTTTTCTCTAAAATACGTTTTATCTCCCTGTTGGAAACCTCTACTTGAACACTAGTATGTGGGTGATATGGGGTAGCTACTTTGTGGGCAATACAATATTTCTTCATCAAAAACTTAAACGGTCGATTACAAAAGTGTGACCCTTCGTCACTAATAATAGCTCACAATGTACCAAAACGTGAAAATATACCGCAAACTTATGGTCGTTTGTTTTACACGAAACCGCCCCAACCCATTTAGACACATAGTCTATAGCGACAAGGATGTAAAAATAACCAAATAATTAGGAAAATGACCCATAAAATCAATGCCGCACACATCAAAGACCTCAATGACTAAAATAGGATTCAAAGGCATCATATTTATACGGGAAATGGTTCCTACCTTCTGGCAATGCTCACAAGCAAACACATAAATGTGGGTGTCTTTAGACAATGAAGGTCAGTAAAATCCACACTGCAATATCTTAGCAGCAGTCTTTTTAGCACTAAAGTGACCTCCACAAGCATGATCATGACGAAAGGAAATAATATTGGACTGGTCACTCTCAGGTATACATCTTCTAATAATCTGGTCTGGACAATACATAAACGAATAAGGATCGTCCCAAAAGAAATGCTTTACCTCGGCTAAAAACCTAGAACGATCTTGTTTACCCCAATGTTGAGGCCTTCGACCAGTACCAAGATAATTCACTATATTCGCAGACCAAGGTAATTGGAAAAAAGAAAAGAAAATTTGTTCATCAGGAAAGCTATCTCTCACAGGAGGAGAATCATCAGGGGAATCAACAACAAGCCTATACAAGTGGTCTGCTACTCTATTTTCTGCACCCTTTTGGTCTCTAATTTCTAGAGAAAATTCTTGTAACAAAAGGATCCATCTAATCAATCTAGGTTTAGTATCATTCTTGGACAGAAGATACTTCAAAGCAACATGATCAGTAAAGACTATGACCTTAGAACTGATGTAATTTTAAAGTGGTAAATAAAGATTCGTTACTCAGACTTCTGAAGATTGATTTTAAATCTAATTTCTAAAATTAAAAATATGAAAACTCAAATATTTTTTATAAGGTTGAGAGAAAACTTAGACTAGGATTCCACTATTTTCCAATTTCAAAGTGATAATAATTTTAATCATGCAATTTTAACATTTTAATTTGATTCTAAATCATTGCAAAAATAGATTTTCAAAACAACAAATGTATAACAAAAGCATGGAGCATCTAGGGCCTAAGCCGAGCCATGCACCATCTAACGGATAATCACAATTGCTTAACAAAAACCTTTTAAATCAATTTTTAATCAAGGCAATTAATCATAAATAAATTGCATAAATTAATTAAATACTTACCACATAATTGTTGGAAAAGTAGCTTCCTCCATAGCCTCAAAGATGAAGTTTAGCTCCTCATTGTAATGGCAAAATCCTCAAAAATCATTTTTATAACTCAAATATTGCTTACAATAAGAATAGAAATGCTCACAGACACTTAGATACGGTTATAAGTGTCGTTGTGAACACTTCAGGCTGATACAGAAAGTATTTGAAATGAATGCGCAATAGGAAACAGATTTCCGTTGCTGTTTGAAATGAATGGCAGTTCTGGTTAGCCTTTTGTTCTTCAAGTTCTTCACTCTGCAGCAGCAGAAACGTTCGTCTGTTCACTTTGTTCTTGTTGTTCGCTTCAATTCTAAGCTTCACCAATCGTTTCTTCGTACCCCAAACTCTCTAGTATCCTCTATTTATACTACCCATCACCTAAAACTTCCTTTAATCCTCTCAAATCTTCCCTTTGATCCTTGGCAGACCACCGAAAATCTTTTCCAAAAACAGAATTCTTTACTTCCTGATTTCTTCGTTTCTGGATGCTAATAAGAGACCAAATCAATATCATTCCCTTTTTAATTCTTTCCCACACAATTCTAGTTTCCTAAGTAAAGGAATTTCCAAACTCCAAGCTTGTTTCCAAATTTCTTTTGAGTTTCCTATTTCACGCTGTACGTGAAGAATATAAATTCTTCTTTCCGCCACTTTCTATCATTTGAATTCTGGGTGTGGGTGCCCTTAGCCAAAGAGTGGGTGCCTTAATCCAAGTTGAGGGTTCCGTTATCATTTCTCCAAACACACCTACAAAGAAATAAAAACCATAATAAATACAAAATCGAGTACCAACAATATATAATATTAAGATTAAATCAGACACAAAAATGTGTCTATCAAATACCCCCAAACTTATTATTTGCTAGTCCTCGAGCAAATCTAATCTAAAAAAAATAAAATCCCAACTCACTTTCGCAGGAATCGCGACTACATTTAGCATATGTAATAAGCCGTTAAACCCCTAGGTGTCCCTAGTGGACGAGTTTTGTCTCGTGAGGGTTTACAAGTGGTATACCCACAAAACCTTTACTCCAGATTTTAGCGACTCGTGAACAATTAAGAATAGACAGTAAACAAGCTATTTAGTTGGCTTACTCAATTCTTCGGCTATGGGAATCATTACCCTATATGAGTCCAATTGCTAGACACGAGTGTTTACTCAAGCATACTAAAATTCATATCTAAGACAACAGAGCTCTACTCAGATAATCGTTTAACCACAAGTCTCAGAATCTATCACAGTTCAATCACATGAAAAGATTTAGAAGATGAGCATAGAAAATATGAAGGTTGCAAGTGTTGACTAAGGTGAACGGCGTTTCCCATATCTGTCTGAAGATCATTGCCATGATGAAACCTAATGAATTCGAGATACGCACCCATTGTTCTTAAATCTAGTACTAATATCAATTCAACTGGTCTATACTCGGGTTCCCATGGATCCTGCATTCCACGCTTGCTTAGGCGTCGGAGACAGGGAGAACCCAAACACAGAGTCAATAATACCCTTTTTTTTCAATAATATATATATATTTTTTTTATTATTTTTTTTTTCTTTTTCTTTTTTTTTTATTTTTTTTCTTTTCTTAGAACTAAAATATAATAATGGGGCTTGATCTCAAAACTCTCTATTTCATCCCGACGCCGATAACAATTTGATACTGGGCCCCACCAAATCACTTAGAGAAACACAAATTTGTAAAAGTAAAACAGAAAGTGATATGGAAGTGATAGACTCCGAGATGTGGTGACAACTATCATGTTATTTCCAACACCTGAACTCTGTCCTTTTATGAATAGACCATTTCACTGGGTACACCAATTCCTATAGAAAAAGAGCTAAGTTTTCATCTACCTAGAATGGTTAGTGTCACCCTGAAGTGCTCACAAGCTTCTAAATTCTAGATCTTTATTATTTCACTAAAAAGTTTCTCCCTTACCCCCAAACTTAAATCAAACAATATCCTCAATGTTTCTAAAGATGAATGATTAAGAGCATGAACAAGGATAAACTGTTACCAATCGAAGAGATAGGGAAGATATTACCGTGTTTCATGAGCATGGGTTACCTCCCAAGAAGTGCTAAGTTTAAAGTCTTCAGCCAGACTAAGAAAGAATTAGTCACCTCATAAAATCATATAGCAATAATCGGAACAATTCTAAATCAAATAGGGTTATCCAAAATGCCAAGAAAATGAACAAACCGAGCACACCTTTATCTAGTTTTCTGTTTAAGACAACTACTTTTAGCTGTGGTTCAGGTTCAGGTTCCATAGAATGGTCTAGATAAAATATTTTCTTAGGATGGATTTCTTCGTAGGAAGAATCTACAGGTTGTAAAGTCTGGAATAACTTAACTAAGAACTTAAAAGCACATAATAATAAACTGAATAATTTTGGATCCTCAAAGTCAATCGGAGTTGACTCACATAATTGACTACTATGAAGGTGGTCATTTTTAAACAAATGTGTCGATTATAATCTCCTAAGATAATTAGGTTTAGTCTCAAAACTTAATAACTGACACATTTGAAATTCTAACGTTCCCACATATGCAAGAAAATATTTTGGTGGGAAAACAAAGTCAATCTTGGTATTACTGCCTAGGTAAACCACATCGATCAGAGGATGGGTTTCTAACAAATGAACTTCTTTCTGGACATCAACAGGTTCAGGGAATCTAGCTCGAAAATGATCTTGTAAAATGGTAGAGGTGCATATGTCAAGTCCCAAGTTAGGGACCTTTCTAAGATATAAAGCACATGGAGAATGATAGTCACCCCCAAACTTAAAGTTTTTAGTGTCTCTAGATAGACTCATCACACTTTCCCTATTTTCTAGATTGTCTGGTTCCCGAAAATTGTCAATTTCTTCTTATAAATGATGATCAACTAGACATTCCTCTAATGTATATAAGGTATTTGGTAATGACTCCAGAACTAATGTTTCTATCATGTTTACCTCCTCCATGCACGTGTCACCTAACTCAGAAGGTTTCTTATTAATATGGAAAATATTTAGTTCAATAGTCATATTACCAAAAGACAAATTCATAATACCAGTTCGACAGATAATGATCGCATTAGATGTAGCTAAAAACGGGCGAACTAATATCACAGGTATCTGATTTTATGGGTCACGGACAGGTTGAGTATCAAGGACAATAAAATCTACTGGATAAATAAACTTATCTACCTCAATAAGAACATCCTCTATGATACCACGAGGAATTTTCACAGACCTATCAGCTAATTGCAGTGTTATCTTAGTAGGTTTCAACTCACCAAGTCCTAGCTGAAGGTACACATGGTACGGAAGTAAGTTCACACTGGCTCCTAAGTCAAGTAACGCTTTCTCAACACGGTAGTTACCTATTGTACAAGAAATGGTTGGGGACCCTGGTTCTTTATACTTAGGAGTTGTAGTATTCTGGAGAATTGAACTCACATGACTAGCTAAAAAGGCTTTCTTTTGTACACTAATCTTTCTCTTTCGCGTACAAATATCCTTAAGAAACTTGGAATAAACAGGAATCTGCCTAATTGCATCTAATAGCGGAAGGTTTATCGTGACTTGCCTAAAAACCTTTAGTATATCATTAAAGTTGTATTCCTCCCTAGTTGATATTAGAAGTTACGGGAATGGGGCTTTGGGCACAAAATCGGGTTCAGCCTGAACCGCATTGGACTTTTTAGAGACTTTATCAGTCTCTTCAACTATAAGCTCGGAAGGGTGAACTACAGCATGTTCACTATTGGGCGAGGTTACCTCATTATCTACTACTCTACCACTCCTAAGGATTTTAATTGAATTCACATGGTTAGTAGATAACGCATGAACTCCTCCAGGGTTGGGTTGTGGTTGACTAGGGAACTTGCCTTTTTCTCTTAAAAACTCATTCAACTGACTAAACTGGTTTCTTAAATCATGGATAGCATGTGAGTTATCTTGCACTATCTTCTTATTGTCTGCTAAATCTTGGTTGATTTTTTTCTGAAACTCAGCAGATTTACATGTGAGGAAAGCGAGAGACTCTTCTAAACTCATGATCCTTTTGTCTAAAGAGTTCTGAAATTGTGCCGGTCTAGAAGAATTCTTAGTATAACCAAAACTGGTGGACCCTGAGGGTTACTAGACTGACCTTGATTCTGGTCCTTAGACCAAGAAAAATTTGGATGGTTTCTCCAACCAGGGTTATAGCTTTCTGAATATGGATCAAACTTCTGACGGTTATCATATCTAGTGTTATTATACAGAGCATGGGCTTGCTCTTCAATAGTCTGTCCTTCCCAAAATGGCTTGGACTCTATTCCTCGACTAGATTGACTTAATTCTAAGGCTTCTAACCTTTTCACTATAAAGGCATATTTGGCATATGATTCAAGACTTTCATCTACCCTATTGACATTACCTCTACTCAGAAGAGTTTTTCTAGGGGGTTCCTTACTACATTCCCATTGATGGGTCTTATCAACAATCTCATGCAAAAATTTCATCGCCTCAGTAACATCTTTACTATCAAAACTTCCTGTACACAATGACTCAACTATGATGGTTGTTGGATAATCTAGCCCTTCATAAAGGATTTGGACCAGTCTTTGGTCTTCTAAACCATGTTGGGGACATTGTGTTATTAATTCATTGAACCTTTCCACATAGGTGTACAAAGACTCTCCTTCGTGTTGCCCAAATGTGGAAATATCTTGCCTAAGTTTTGATATCTTGTGCCTAGGGAAAAATTTAGCTAAAAAGGCAGCAGTAAGTTGTTCATATGTCTCGATGGATTCAGATGGCAAACTATATAACCAAGATTTGGCCTTGTCTCTTAGGGAAAAGGGAAATAACCTAAGTTTCAAAGCTTCATCAGACATGTTCTGAATTTTTAGGGTACTACATATTTCTTAAAAATCCCTAATGTGAAAGTAAGGGTTTTCATTTTCTTTCCCTAAGAAGAGTGGGAGCATCTGTATGGTCCAAGGTTTCAACTCATAGTTGGCTTGAGTTTCATCCAACTTGATACATGATGGACGAGCAGTCCTAGTAGGATTCAACAAAGATTTAAAGGTTGTCATTTCTGAAACAAATGAAAAATTAGGAATAACTTCCTCACTAAGAGACAAATTCTCAAAAATAAAGTTTCCAAAGATAGGGCTCTCAAAAGAAGGGTTTCCTAAATTCTCACTTTCATCGACAAAGTTTCTATTCTCGTCGCTGATCAAACGGCCTATAGAATCTCTTCTCCAGGCACGCTCAATGGGCATGCAATAACTCCTAATCAGAAGGGAATTCTAAACAAACACAAAGCAAGGTTGACTCAACCAAATCAAACCTATTGATTCTAGCAAACAAAAAGCATGATGGCTCCACTTAGATTGCTTTCTAGACCAGCTTCTATTCTTTCGAAAGGCAACTAGTTACGGTTTTAGCAAACCTCTTAGGACGATCCGAATTAGATTAAGTCGAAGATAAATAGGATAAGCTCTAAGGAGCTTTGATAACCCTTCCTCTTTGGCAACGTTTCCCTGGGTTACAAGGCGGCGCTAATCAACTTAAAATAATCTTTTCGAACTTCGAGTTAGGTTAACAAAGCAACCAATACAATCCTTTTGAATGATTTTCCAATAAGCTCGATACCCTATCGGTCTTCTTTCTATTCAAATTTTAAGGATTAGGTTCGCGTTAGGTAACGTGTTCCTAAGGCGTGCAAGAAGGAAACGGTGATGAAATCCGAGTCCTTATCTTGTATGGCCAGTTCTTGCCCTTTACTAGAAAAGTAAGTCCGTTTTCAGTTCCTCAGCATATAAGCATACGAAGGAATACAGTAAACCCACTTAAAGGGGATTCGTGGGTTGATCGAGTCTTATCTCCCGTGCCAGACGGGCAATGAATCGGTTGAAGTCGACTCGGGCCACCAACTCCTGTGTCAGTGTGCGAACCCGAGGGGCCGAGACAATATCGTAATTGTCGTCCTTCCCTGTGCAATTTATATTTAATACTACCCTTCCGTAGGGTTAAAAATAATAATAAAGTCCCAAAAGTCCAAAGTCCAAAGAGAAGTGTCAAAAAATAAAAACAAATACAGAAACAATTATAATCCTAATACAATTTTCTAAAAATAAAATAAAATAAAATCTAATTAAAATCTAATTAAAAAAAAAATCTTCGTCTTCTTTTTCGTTCTTTTAAGCTTTAGCTTTTAACTCCAAGTCTTTAGCTTTAATTCCAAATCTTTAACTTTAATTCCAAAACTTTGGCTCACTTTCATTTCGATCCAAAATCCAAAACCTGCAGCAAAAAGAGAAATACCAAAAGAAACGTAAAATAGAACAAAGTAAAATTAAAAAAAAATCTAACTAAACTAATTAACCTAAAAATTCTAGAGAAAATTCTTGTAACAAAAGGATCCATCTAATCAATCTAGGTTTAGTATCATTCTTGGACAGAAGATACTTCAAAGCAGCATGATCAGTAAAGACTATGACCTTAGAACTGATGTAATTTTAAAGTGGTAAATAAAGATTCGTTACTCAGACTTCTGAAGATTGATTTTAAATCTAATTTCTAAAATTAAAAATATGAAAACTCAAATATTTTTTATAAGGTTGAGAGAAAACTTAGACTAGGATTCCACTATTTTCCAATTTCAAAGTGATAATAATTTTAATCATGCAATTTTAACATTTTAATTTGATTCTAAATCATTGTAAAAATAGATTTTCAAAACAACAACTGTATAACAAAAGCATGGAGCATCTAGGGCCTAAGCCGAGGCATGCACCATCTAACGGATAATCACAATTTCTTAACAAAAACCTTTTAAATCAATTTTTAATCAAGGAAATTAATCATAAATAAATTGCATAAATTAATTAAATACTTACCACATAATTGTTGGAAAAGTAGCTTCCTCCATAGCCTCAAAGATGAAGTTTAGCTCCTCATTGTAATGGAAAAATCCACAAAAATCATTTTTATAACTCAAAAATTGCTTACAATAAGAATAGAAATGCTCACAGACACTTAGATACGGTTATAAGTGTTGCTGTTAACACTTCAGGCTGATACAGAAAGTATTTGAAATGAATGCGCAACAGGAAACAGATTTCCGTTGCTGTTTGAAATGAATGACAGTTCTGGTTAGCCTTTTGTTCTTCAAGTTCTTCACCGTGCAGCAGCAGAAACGTTCATCTGTTCACTTTGTTCTTGCTGTTCACTTCAATTTTAAGCTTCACCAATCGTTTCTTCGTACCCCAAACTCTCTAGTATCCTCTATTTATACTACCCATTACCCAAAACTTCCTTTAATCCTCTCAAATCTTTCTTTTCATCCTTGGCAGACCACCGAAAATCTTTTCCAAAAACAAAATTCTTTACTTCCTGATTTCTTCGTTTCTGGATGCTAATAAGAGAAAAAATCGATATCATTCCCTTTTTAATTCTTTCCCACACAATTTTAGTTTCCTAAGTAAGGAATTTCCAAACTCCAAGCTTGTTTCCAAATTTCTTTTGAGTTTCCTATTTCACGCTGTACGTGAAAATAGAAATTCTTCTTCCCGCCACTTTCTATCATTTGAATTCTGGGTGTGGATGCCCTTAACCAAAGAGTGGTTGCCTTAATCCAAGTTGAGGGTGCCGTTATCATTTCTCCAAAAACACCTACAAAGAAATAAAAACCATAATAAATACAAAGTCGAGTACCAACAATATATAATATTAAGATTAAATCAGACACAAAAATGTGTCTATCAAGAACCTAAGAGATATGATCTAAAACTTGTCTAAGGTAAAAACAATGGCTAACAGCTCCTTCTTAGTGGTGGTGTAGTTCAGTTTGGCATCATTTAGAGTTTTACTGGCATAGTAAATCACATAAACTAATTTATTTTTCATTCACCTAACACAACACCAATAGCATAATCTGAAGAATCACACATGATCTCAAAAGGTAGGTTCAAGTTAGGTGCCTGGACTATGGGGGTGGTAGTAATAAAAATATTAAGCTTCTCGAAAGCCTCTAAACAAGCATCATCAAAGACAAACTTAAAATCTTTTGCAAGCAAATTGCAAAGAGGTCTAGAAATCAAGTTAAAATCCTTAATGAATCGACGATAAAAACATGCATGCCCTAAGAATGACCTAATATCTCTTAAGGTTTTGGGGACCTGTAGAGTGTTAATAAGGTCAACTTTGGCTTTGTCTACCTCTATAACCTTAGAGATACAATATGCCCTAAAATAATTCCTGATCGAGCCATGAAATGACATTTCTCCCAATTAAGCACTAAATTCTTTTCCTTACACTTATTCAACTCATCAAAATATGAACCAAATACTGAAAAATCATCCATAAAAACCTCTAAAAATCGTTCTACCATGTCAGAAAATATGTTCATCATACAATGCTGTAAATTCGCAGGGGCATTACACAACCCGAAAGGCATGCGTCTATAGGCAAAGGTACCAAAGGGACATGTAAAGTGATTTTCTCTTGGTCTTCTGGGGCAATAAAAAAAAATTTATAACCAGAGTAGCCATCTAAAAAGCAATAGTGACTATGTCCAACTAATCGCTCTAGCATTTGGTCGATGAAAGGAAGGGGAAAGTGGTCCATCCTTGTGACCTTGTTCAATTTTATATAGTCAATACAAACACGCCAACCCATGGTCACTCGGATTGGGATTAACTCATTATTATCATTCTAGACTACAGTGATACCTGATTTTTTGGGAACAACCTGAACGGGGATGACCCACTTATTGTCTGAAACGGGGTAGATACTACCTGCATCTAAAAATTTAAGCACCTCAGTTTGAAATACTTCTTTCAATAGGGTTTAGTTGACGTTGCATCTCCATAATAGGTTTGATGTCATCCTCTAAATGAATCTAATGCATACAAACAATAGGACTTATACCCTTAATGTCTGTTATGGTCCACCCTAAAGCTTCATTATTATCTTGAAATACGGTCATTAACCTACTTTCCTGATCACTATTCAGGTCGGATGCTTCAATTACAGGTAAAATCTCAGATGGGCCTAAAAACACATATTTCAGAGTATTTGGCAATGGTTTGAGATCCAACTTAGGAGTCTCTTCTAAAGAAGAAATTAAGGTAGTATTAGAAACTGGTATTGGTTCCAACTTAGCTTTCCATCTATTAGTATCTAACACAGGGGTATAATCTAACAGAGCATTCACTTGATCAATGTTGTTATCATCGTCAAAATCTAAGCCAAAATGGGGTAGACAACTCTCTAGCGGATCTTCGGATAAGATGTTTGGTAATGACTCCTGAACTAATGTTCATATCATGTTTACCTCTTCAATGCACGTGTCATCTAGCTCAGGGGGGTTTCTTACTAATATTGAAAATAATCAGCTCAATAGTCATATTACCAAAAGATATATTCATAATACCATTTCGACATTTAATGATCGCATTAGATGTAGCTAAAAACGGGCGACCTAATATCATATGTATCTGGTTTTATGGGTCAGGGATAGGTTGGGTATCTAAGATAACAAAATCTTAAATATAAATAAACCTATCGACCTTAATAAGAACATCCTCGACAATACCACGAGGAATTTTCACATACCTATCAGCTAACTGGAGTGTTATCTGGGTAGGTTTTAAGTCACCAAGTTCTAGCTGGAGGTACACATGGTACGGAAGTAAGTTAACACTGGATCCTAAGTCAAGCAACATTTTCTCAACACGATAGTTACCTATTATGCAAGAAATAGTAGGGGAACCTGGGTCCTTGTACTTAGGAGTTGTGTTGTTATGATAATCGGACTTACATGACTAGCTAAAAAGGCTTTCTTCTGTATACTAAGCTTTCTCTTTCGCGTACAAAGATCCTTTAAGGAACTTGGCATAAGTAGGAATTTGCATAATTGCATTTAATAAAGGGAGATTGATGTTGACTTGCTTAAAAATATCCAATATATCATTAAAGTTGAAATCCTTCTTAGTTGGTACTAGCAGTTGTGGGAATGGGGCCCTGAGCACAAAATCTGTCTTAGTGGGAACCGTATTGGACTCTTTAGAGACTTTATCATTCTCTTCAGTTGCTGGCTCAGAATGGTAAACTACAAGATATTCACTATCGGGCATGGTTACCTTATTTTCTACCACTCATCCACTCCTAAGGGTTGTAACAGAGTTCACATGATTGAACGGTTTCTTTACATAAGATACTTCATGAACTTCTTTAGGATTGGGTTGTGTCTGTATAGGAAACATACCTTTTTCTCTCAAAGACTCAACTGGATAAACTAGATTTGTAAATCGGCAATATCCCGAAAGTTATCCTGAGCCATCTTTTTATTTTCTTTTAAACTTTGTTCAACTGATTGCTGAAACTTTGCAGTGTTATTAGATAAAAGGGTGAGAGACTCTTCTAAACTCATGATTTTCTTATCTGACGGGTTCTGAAAGTGGGCTGGACCTGAAGGATTCTTAGTGTAGTCAAAATCTGGGGGAGCCTGAGTATTACTAGACTGGCCTTGATTCTGGCCCTCAGACCAGGAAAAATTAGGATGGTTTCTCCAACCAGGGTTATAGGTTTCAGAATATGGGTCGTATTTCTGGCGATTTTCAAACCTAGAGTTGTTATAAAGATCATGGGCTTGCTCTGCATATCTAGCATGGTTTTAACCTTGATTCATTTCTAAGGCCTTTAGACGCCTAAGGATATCTAACATATTATCAATTCTATCGACCCTATGGATAGGATTCCTAGATATTTTCTGGTTCTCTCATCGAAGACCATTGCCTAGTTTTCTCCACTAACTCGATGAACGAGTCAAAACATTTATCTTGGTCCTGAAGGGTGAATTCTCCACCACTCATTATTTTTACCTGCATACGGGTTTCACTATCCAGGCCCTCATATAAAATTTGGGCCATGTGGGCTTTCTCAAAGCCGTGATGTGGACACTGGTATAAAAATTTATTAAACCTTTCTACATAATCGTGTAGGTTTTCACTTAATTTATGCTTATAGGTTTGAATAGACTGACGAACAGCAGCAGTCCTATAGTGTGGGTAGATTTTCTTAACAAAAACCTCATAAGACCGTCCCAGGTGGTGATTGTTTTAGAGGGTATGAAATGATACCACTCTTTAGCTTTTTCATCAAGAGAGAAGGGAAACAAACGTAACCTAAGCACATCTTTGGAGACATTCAGATAACTCATTGTGTCAAAAAATATTTCAAAGTCTGTTATGTGGGTATACGGGTTCTCATTCTCTAACCCACTAAATTTCTAAGCATGCCAATTGTCCCAAGTTTAATATCAAATTTCACAGCAATGGCTGGTAAAACTACCCCTGGGTCACGTACTACTCTAGATGGGTCCATACGATCTCTAAGGCTCTTGTTTTCCTGGACTTTATGCTCACCCATTTCGGCAAAAATAGATGTACCACCTAAATCCGTGTAATGAGTTAGACTTAAAAAAAAAAGGTCGTTTTCTTCAAGTCTATCTCCTACACCAATCCAACGAGGCACACACAAGCAAGAATACTAGTGTTTAACAAGAATATGTGCACATGCAAATATTGGGTTTCACTATTTTAGGTGAGCTTGGTTTACCTTAACAAAATATACTTAAAGTCAAATAATGGTCAAAGGTACAAAGTTAAGGCTTGTGGACTTTCACTTGGTAACTCCCATAAGGCCCAAGGCACGGGTTCAACTTACATATCCACGGGTTTTCCTAAAAATCGGTGATCTGACGAAGGTGCAAAATGGTGTGTGCACTTGTGGTTTTTTTTTACAATAAATAAATCAAATACTAAAAATACAAGCAAGCAAACAAACAAAATAATAAAAGTCCAAAAGAAAAAAAATAAGGAAATGAAAAACTAACAAAAATAAAAAAAATCTAAAAAAAAAAGTCTTTGTCTTTTCTTCGTTTTTTTTCCGCTTTATCTTTCGACTCCAAGTTTTTATACCAAAATCTTTAGCTCAACCTTTCTTTTTGATCCAAATCCTGTAGTGAAAAGACAAACACCCAAAAACATAAAAAAAAAAAACAAACTACTAAAAACTAAAACCTAAAACAAATCTAAAAACAAGTCCGCGTCGGCGGCGCCAAAAATTGGTGAGGTTGTAGATGTGGTAAGAAAAGATTCGTTCAAGATTTGTGAAGATTTGATTTTTAAACCTAATTTTTAATACTAAAATAAACAAAACTAAACTGAAAGTCATATCCATAAGGTTAAAACCAACCAAGACTCTGGATTCCACTACTACTCATGATTGAATTGATTTATAAGGATTTCTAAGACTCTGGTTATCTTTAAGTCCTTTTATTTTTCTCAACTCACTAATATTCAGACAAATTTTCAAATTTTACTTGTAAACATTAAGCATAGGTCATCAAATGATTTAACAAAGCATAACCTATCAAACTGAAAGACAAATAATTAAGAAAATCATGTGTTCAAATTAAAACTCTGCAAAAACAGTGATTAAGTGAATCAAAAATAAAACTAAAGTAAATAGAACAATTAAAAGAATATATTACCCATCAATCATGTGTACGTAGCTTCCTCCATTTCCTTAGTTAAGTGAGAATTATTTCTTCATGGTAAATAACATCTCAAAATATTGATTCATGACTCAAAAATTGTTTACAAAGATAAAAATGAGAGAAAATAATAAAACACGAGTTTGCAACGGTATATATGCGTTAAAGACTCATTGCTACTAATCAAGTGTTGCAAATTCAAAATAAACGTTTCAGGCAGACTGTTACAGACGCTATTGAACAACAACAGTTACTTCCGTTGCTTCTTCTTCTTCTTCCTTGATGAACTACAACATCAACGTGATTTGATTCTCTGCAACTTGATTTTTTTAGCTCTGTTCTCTTTCTAAAACTCTCTGATCCTTCTAATTACCTCCAACACCCTTTATATACTCACTAACAACTCCAAATCTTGATTAAATTCCAAATATCTTCGTATTATTTTCTTTCCATGTTTCAGGAATTATTTCCCTATTTATCTCCTTCAAGCGTCTTCTGGTGGCTTACACACTCCAACACGTTACAAACAACTCGCAGAACGCGTCCAACTCCTTCCAGAAACACGCAATTTCCAAATAAAGAAAATCCAAGAATATTTCAGTTGACCTGTTTTACTCCAACTCGATGATTAGGCCCTGTTTAGTCGAAGCAAACACCTATATTAGCCTTGTTTATCCCTAACAAGTCCAGCCCAATCAAAATATGTGTTTGAATCCTTCTCAAAATCGATCTAGAAAACTGAATTTTTTCAAATCTTATTTTCCCGCCAATTTTTTTTATACCCGTGAAGAAGATGGAGTCCCCCTATCCATT
The DNA here is from genome assembly GCA_023531435.1 of Papaver californicum. NCBI lineage: Eukaryota > Viridiplantae > Streptophyta > Magnoliopsida > Ranunculales > Papaveraceae > Papaver > Papaver californicum. The sequence continues at coordinate 465,165 of JAJJMC010017603.1, forward strand.
CATGGGGTGGCTGTAGTACTAGAGTGCCCCTATCCAAAATAGGGGTCCCTTTAGAAATTGCTCTCGGGGTGCCTTTTTAATTTTTCGATTCAATTTTTCTGAAAATGTTTATTTCCCAAAAACACTTACACACACATAAAATAAAACAATTAGTATACAATTGAGCACTACCAATATAAAGAATTGAGACAAATCAGACACAAAAATATGTCTATCAATGGATGTGTGCTAGCTAAACTTAGCTATCATACTAATAGAGAAATCGATTATGAGTTAAAAAATATAAGATATTTGTTAATTTCAGAAATATACTTATATTGTATATCTTTAAAATTTTAGAAATTGGTGGATCTTGTTTCCAAACAAGCCTTGATCATAACATTATAAATAAGGAGTCTTGTATCCTTACAAACTCATCCTAGAACACTCCTTTGTCGTGTGGGAAAGTTAACTTGAAAGTGAATGAGTAATCTAATTAGGTGAAACATCTTGTGTTACCCATTCGTCTAAAGACTTCTTTAGGATCAAGAAGCTTTAGCAATAGGGTTGTCGACGGGTCTGGTTCCTTTCGGGTATCACTGGACCCGGAACCAAACTCGATTAAAAAAGACGGATCCGGGTCTTAACGGTTCCGGTTCCTAATTTAATGAATCCGGAACCAGACCCGATAAAAAACCTAAATACCCGTCGGGTCCGGGTACCCGTAGAGTCTTTGACAATAAATTATATATTTTTGATAAATTTATGCTACAGTCTTCATGTTGGCTTGAATCTAATAAATTTTCATATAAGTTATCTATATAAATGCTCAAATTAAAGATTAAATCTAAGGAAAAAAGGAAAAAGGAAAAAGAAAAAAAAATCCAAGCAAAACTAGGTAAAAACTTAGAATTTTGAGTAAAATTAACACATATTTGGGTACCCGATACCCAAGCACCCCACGGGTAATACCTATAAGGATATGAAATTTTATGGGTTCCTAACGGCTCTACCCGTCAGGTACCAATATTGTTAATGGGTCCAATCTTGGAACCCGAACCGATTCACCCGGTTCTGGGTAATCGGGTACCTATTGAAAAACTTATCTAGTAGTACCATTGGATGGAAACTAAGAATCTCACTGCTTTAGTTTTCTATATTTATTGTGTTTGTTTAAGAACTAACGGTATACTTGTCTTCAATAGATCAAACTTGTTTAACCAAAGGAGTTTATTGATATAAACGTAAGATCATTTACTTTGATTTGGGTGGTCGATAAGTGATTGGTAAATGGAACATATTTATTCATTTGTTGTTTCGGGTTACGATCCAAAAGAGTTGAGTGTAGAAGTCTTCACAACAGTAAAACAACTCAAGATAGTGGACTCTGTCTTGGGATTCATATGTGTTGTCCAGATTGGTTGTAAGCGCATGGATACTGAAGGAGCTAGGTAACTAGGGGTAGTTTACTTGGTCTCAATTATACAAAGTTGTGGTATTCAATTTATATAGAGACTTAATTATGAGAGTATTAAATACAGGACTGAGTCCCGGGGGTTTTCTTCCATACAGTTTTCCTCGTTAACAAAATCTTTATGCTTGTGGTACCAGTGAAGTCGATCTTATCCAAGATCTCGCCGAAATTTACGGTATCGGCGCTCAAGCGAGACGAAATCTATGATATCGCCGGAACAAAATTAGACCATAAATCTTGCTTGACTCGGCCGAGATAAGTCAAAACGAGTTATCCGAGATGAGGGTTGGGAATATTACTTCAAATAAATCAGTTTCATAAACCTAAATCAAACAACTAGAAGATGTTGGTTAATGCAGTATAGATGTTGTCGTTTGAAGAAATATGAAGAAAGTGATGGTCTACTGGTGATTTTGGGTTTGGATTGATATTTGGTTGCGATTGGTGAGGATTTGGTGGTTTGAAAAATTGAGGATAGATGGGTGAAGATTGAAGACAGAGAAATTTGGTAACTGTTGTAATTAATCTCTAGTTGTGTTGGGTTTTGACGAGAGAAATATGGGTTTCAGTCTGATATGAACTGAAAGAATGAGCAGGCTGCTGTTGGTAGTGGTACTTCTTGAAAGAATATAGAAGATGGGTTAGGAAATGAGCATTGGAAGCATAGAATAAATAGTAAGATGGGGTCTATGTCTGTTTTAGACGTTGTTATAAAGAGAAAGTATATAAAGCTGTCGTTGGCTGCTGTGAGTTGAGAGAAGAAGGAGCCGGCAGACTATGGATAGAGAAGTTAACTTAAGAGATAAGGAGATTCAAGATTTAAAAGATAAAATTAAGTTTGTATCAGTGAAGATTGAACTGGCTATTGCCCAGTCTAATAATCTATATTCTTCAAATACCATAGTACAATATGAGCATGACCTTGAAGATCTCAGAATGGAACTTTTTATTGAAAAAACTAAAAATCTCAATTTTGGAAACACTTTGGCTTTAGTTAGGGCTGAATTAGCTATATCTCACTCACACGTATCTGATTGAGATAACTTAACTTGGGATATTGGTGGTATGTCACGATATCTATACATAACTTAACTAATGCAATGTGAAAAATGTTTACTATACATATTGTAGGTATAAAATTTGGAACTGAGAATCTCCCCAAGATGAAGTTGTCTCAGTGTCTCGGTCCTAACCGAGACGAGACCGAGATCCGAGATTGACTACCTTGTGTGGTACTTACTTTGCATTATATTATTTAACTTTATAATTAAATTAAATACCCTTGTACTTTAATCACATCTTGGTAAAAATTCCATAGTTAGTTCGATCCAAACCTTGACTATTACCAAGATCGGCTTGTTGAAATAATGTTATGGTCGTTATTGTTAGGATAAGATTATACAATGTGAGTATTTATAGGTTGATTTCCAAAAGATTTTGGTGTATTTAGTACCCTCGTAGTCTCAACATGGTATAGTTACTCATTGAAGACGTAGTGAAGAACAAGTGAAGACATCATCCTTCAAACTGAGGTTAGTAACTATGAACGACTGTTAAATTTTTATCTAGTTCTTACAATCTTATTCATTGAACACATAACATACAAAGTTTGTTAAAATGAATTTAGTATATAGATAACTTGATCATCATCCATGACCAAAGTGTCAAATGAGTGATATACATTAGTTTATCCAGCAGGTAATTTAGTCTTTTCTTAACGGTAGACTATCCGTTATCTTACCCCCTGGTATCGGTTTAACTGAGTTTAGAATGGCCCCCAAATGTGCGTTCTAATATTGTCCTCTTTTATTAAACCCATTTTACTTCCTTACTTTTTTTTCGATGTGATAAAACATATATTAACAAATCAGAGAATTACAAACTTTAACCAGGAATCTTTTCTGACGAAAGGGGTCAAAAAAGAAGAATAAGAATCCAAAACATACTGAGTTTTATGCTTTCTAGCATAAGATACTACATAATCAGTTTCATCGTTCTTCTTCCCAGTTACATTAACAAGATTATAATTATATAGCTTTGACATTTTTACCACGCAAAGATCAAGCAAATCTTGACTTCTCCAACTGACAGACTTATTTACCCCGCTTACATATTTAACTATATTAAGGAAACTATACCTTGATAGTCTCACAATGGGAGAATATGAAATCTACTGTAAGGAGCAGGAAGTGGAACAAGAGATAGAGATAAATGATCAAGTAATAGAGAATGACTTGGTTTTCAATGAGGAAGCGCAAGGAGAAGAAACTTTGGAAGACTTGAGAAAGAATAAACGTATGAGAAATTCCAACCTCAATCAACCACTACAAAACAATCCTCATGATATTCATATTAGACTACCAAATACATCTGATATAGTAATGATATCATTCCTAATATGAACAACTCAGAGAACATGGAGATGGAACCATCTGAATCAGTTGCAGATTCATCCAAAATACCCACCACATACTATCAAGGATATCCTGCTAACCAAGTAATTCATTTTACTCTTTATACTCTCCGTTTTTACTTTCAAAATTTTAGCTTTCTATTAATTATTTTCTCTCTAACTTTTCTGCATTATGATTCTAAGATTTTTTTTGTATTGTCTCATTTGAATAATCATACCCCTTTTCATCTTAGTAAGAGTAACTCATAAGACGTGATTTTTTTTGCTTGGAATGTGCAAGGGTTAGCTAAAAAATTCAACAAAGACCAATTTTTTGTTTTAGTTAAATCTCAGAATCCAGATTTCATCTTTCTCTCTAAAACAAAACTAGACAAATATAGAATGGTATCTATTGCTAAATCTTTAAATTATTGTAATCATATGTGTATTGACATGGTAGGATTAGTTGGAGGCCTTCTTCTTATGTGGAAAGATTGTATACACTGTGAGATTCAGGATGCTTTTAAGGCTAACCAATATGTAAGGTTGATTCAAGATTCAACTTGATTGCCACGTCAGATTGAATCAACTATTGTCCACTACGGTGATTCAATCTGTGCGGCTAATGGTTCAGAGCAAATAGATGGGCCGTTAGATTTTAACTCATAAAGTTAAATCTGACGGTTCAGGATTGATGCACCCAACCATTGGGCGCAAATAAATAATCTGTTAGATTTTAACTCATTAAATTAGATATGATGGCTCATATTTGATGCGCCTTATGGTTGGATGTAAAAAGTGATTTTTTCTTGTGCCAAACCATTGGGAGCAACAAACTTGATTCAACTTCTCTCTCCAGCAAACCCTTGAACACTACTTTGAATCAACTAAATAGACCACGGTGTTTGTGTCTTGAATCAAGATTCATGACACCATAGTGGTTAGCTTAATAACATGATTCATCTAGTTGTCAAAATCCACCCTGCTAAACCTGATGTTCTAATATTTTTTATATATGGTTCTACCTATTTTGATATAAAAAAAACTCAATCGGAATTTATGCAGAGTATTAGTGAAAATATATTGTAACCTTGGTTAGTTATTGGTGATCTTAATGTGCATCTCCATAATTTGGCAGATTCTAATAATCTACTCTTAAAAATAAATATGTGTAGGAAAAAAATCAATACTTGTTGCATGTTGGATCTAGGATACGTTGGTAGAGTTAGTAACAAATTTGGTACATGTCAAAGAAGATATAGAATTGATATGGCTCTACGAACAATGATTGGTGTTCTCATTTCCATCAAGATAAATTTTTATATCTTGTTCAATCAAATTCTAATCATTGCCCTATATTGCTTCTTACTGATATGTTGTGATGTAATTTGGGATTACCCAATATAAATAACCGCAATCGCACGGCGTCTAACTAGTAGACAACGGCAAGTACGGGTCGAACCCACAGAGAGCGGGGAAATACTGCAATTAATATCTCTAATAAACTAACCAAGAGGAATATTTTTATGATTTTTATATTAATAAATAAAATAATAAACTAACTAAACTAATAAAATGTGACCGAGTAGAGAGAGTCGGTAACCAGGGTTTTTCAGTATCCACCACTATTTAATTCATGTATATTTAGAGTCGCAAATATCGCTGGGACGCCCTAAACATGATGCATCAAAAAGCCCTAGTCTCAAGCATACACCATAAAATTTCGCTAGCGAGAAAATTGTACGAAACTAATTAAAGGTCTACAAATAATATTTGGCTATTCTAAGTATACCCCATCAAAAGATTTAACCTAAGCATGGAATATCAAATAAGTAGACAAATATATTTTTAGAGTAACAACTGTATACCAGAAACATGGAACATCAAAACCATAGGCCAAGCATGCACCATAAACGACAATACAATTGTTTAAAGTCATGAATTTAATCTATTTAAATCATAATGGTCTGTATCAAATAATTAATTCAATTGATCTAAAACTGTAAGTGGTTTCAACATTAAACCCTAGTTACAAATTAATTTAGAACATGGAGAAGGGTTTCTCAAAACCCATAAAAATAAATAGAAGAGAGGAGTAGAGAGGATTAAACCAAAAATAGCCTGTAAGAATTTCGTCTTTCTTCTTTATATGGCCGTCCTCTATGAAGCAGCCGTCTTCTCTTTCTTCCTCTCTTTTTTTCCTGTACCCTCCAAAGTACACAGGAGAAAAATCTCTCCGCCCCCCAAATTTGTTCTGTCCGCTTCCACTCCTAAGGAACCCCCCTCCGGATCAGCTCCTACAACCGTCCTTTTATACTAGCTTTTCCGAACCCTACTCTACCTCCATCACGTCACAAATATCACGTGTCAATCTCTCAATTTAATCTCCCAAAAGCAAAAGACCCACACCTCTTCTTTACTTTCCTTATTCTCTTTCTCACGTGTTGCTCAATCAAAAGCTAAAAAGAAAAACACCCACATGGGCTTGTCTCCATCCAATTCTAGCTTCACTTCATCCACCTACTAGACCAGCCGTACCTCAACCTGACGCACCTATCTCATCCCTTCTAATCACCTAGCCCAACCTACTCCATCATCTTTCTTTTCTCTAGCTTTTCTTGTCTCGTGTCAGACAACACCAAACCACACAGCCTCCGTATGAAAGCATGCTCCACTTCGTCCTTTTGCTTGCATAAGTTCCTAGACATCACGTCACTTTCACCTAGTCAAGACTCCATACTCTTCACGTGAATCAAACACTCAAAAGCTACCTCCTCCTTCCACCGTACTTCTCACCTATTGCCTACTCTAGCTGCCCACGTGATATACCCATTACTCCACTGCTAGCCTTCACCTACGCCTACCCAGGTATCAGCTGTCACACTTCCTCATTTTTGTGTGCATCACTATGTCTGTTTTCACCAAACAGTCATTCCAACCAAACTGTACCTCATTTCTTTTCCGTGAGCCGCATTTAGGTTGTGTTTCATGGCAAATGCTAATTAACACTCATTTTAACCGTGATTGATTCATAACTTTGGATTTTATACGAACCACCTATTAGAACAATAAAATGATAAATTAATGTAATCATAAGTACTAACAGATATATATTAGGCGGTAAAAACGTATGATTTAAGCACCTATCATGTTGCTAGTAAGAATTGGAGACCATTTAAATTTTTTACAATATGGATGAAGTATTTTTCCTTTAGTAATCAACTAGACATTGCATGGAAAACATAAGTGAATGGATCTCCTGTTTTCATATTATCTAAAAAACATCAGAGCACTAAAGATACGGTCTCTTATAAGAATAAGGTTGAGTTTGGAGATATTGATAAAAATATTAATATTCTTCAAGCACATCTTATGAAAGTGCAGAATGGAAAGTTTTATGATACTCAACATGATAAAATTGTTAACATTGCAAAAAAGCTAGACAACTAGTTCAACATAAAAGGTGAGTTCTATAAGCAAAAATCTAGAGATAAGTTTATCACTAATACCGACAACAATACTAGATGTTTTCATACTATAGCAAATAGAAGAATGTTTAGAAAAAACATTGGTAGTTTCTGTGATGTTTATGGTACTTGGTATTATAAAAGAGATGATATTTCTAATATATTAACTTCTCATTTCAGTTCTGTTTGTTGTACTTCTTATTCTCAGGTTTCCCAGGATACTTTTGATATAATCCTTACTATTGTCTCTCAAGAAGATAACAACAGATCAACTAGAATACCTTCCGGTGAGGAAATCTATTAAAGTATTAAAGATATGACAGCTTGGAGCTCACCAGGACCTGATGGATTTCAAGATGGATTCTACCAAGCCAATTGGAGCATTGTTGGTAATGATGTGATAGTCGTTGTCCAGAAATTCTTTGAAAATGGATGTGTGCGTACTGAGTGGAACAAAACCTATCTCTCTCTTATTCCTAAAACTGATGAAGCTAAGTACCATAAGGATTTTATACCTATAGGTTTGTGTAACACAATCTATAAAATAATTTCTAAGATAGCTAATAGGATGAAACCTTATCTCAGCCATTTTATCTCTTATTTTCAAGCTGCTTTTGTGCCAGGTAGAGCAATTCATGACAACATAATTGTTGCTCATGAAATGTTTCATACAATGAAACACAAGAAGGCTACAATGGAACTATGACTTTAAAATTTTACCTCACTAAAGCTTTTGATAGACTATAATGGTCATTTCTGCTTGGCATTCTTAGAAAGTTTGGTTTTGATAATAAGTTATGTAGGTACATAGAGCAATGCATATCTACAACTCAGATTTTTATTTTCTGAACGGATCTCTTAGTAATAATCTCATACCTACTAGAGGCATTAGGCAAGGGGTCGGATCCTCTATCCTCTTATTTATCCATCATTGCTATGGAGTACCTTTTAAGACTTTTGTTGAATATTGAATCTAATCATTTGATTTCTAGTGTTAAAGCAACTAAAGATGCCCCCTAAAATACTCATCTTATGATTGCAGATGACATTCTTATTTTCACTAAAACTGACATGCACAATATAGTAGGTATTTTGGAGGTGTTGCATCAATTGGTAGGTACTCTGGTCAATGCTTAACTTTGGCAAGTTTAGTGTCTATTTCAGCTATAATATTTACGACGCTTCAGAATTTTTTCGGATTTAACTAAACTCGGTATGTGTACCAAATATGTTATTCTTTAACAGTATTAGTATGTATGAAACCTTGGATATTTTAGCATGCTTGACACATATAAAATATAGTGTCTGGGGGCATCTAAGTAATTCTGCTTGTTAAAGCTAAAACATAAAAAGAAAAGGCAATAAAAAAGAAAGGGGGTTTTCCATTTTCTTCCCTTCTCCCTTTCTCCCTCTTTCTTTACTTCCTCTTGCAAAATTAACCAAAAAAAATGGCAGATTAGATTAAACCAACAATTTCCTCTTTAAAATTGAAACAATAAGAGATCTGATTCTATGGAGATATGGAATTTTTGATGTTTGGTTTGGAATCAAATTTAATAATAACAAATCCTTCACCTACTTACTGCCATGGAGTTTTTTCCATAGAAACATAATTCTAGGGCTTGAGAAATTTCTCGCCGGAAAAAAAAAGGTGACAAGAAGAGATGTGTTTTTGGTTTTGTTAATGCATGGTGAAGATTAAGAAGTGATAAAAATCCAGGAAGAATTAGGGGAAGTGGGTTAGAGTTTGATATGAATTTAGTTTGGATTTGGATTGGAAAATCAGTGACAAAGCCTGGCTTGCATTTAATGTCAGTAAGATATTTGTCCCTTTGCTTCAGTATAAACTTCTTTTTCTTCTTACTGTGAATGCTAGCTAAACTGATTATGCTTTATATTTTATAGCAAAGAGTAAAATTTATGTTGCTAATGGTGTTTTGTTTTACATAAAACTTGGTAGCAGAAATTCATCTTTTGGATTTTAGAACATCCATCTTCAAATTCCGATTTGATCATGCCAGTAGTTTAGGTTTATTATTCAATGGAAGTGATCATTCTCCATGTTATATATGAGGACTTTCACTTGTTTTTTTAATTTGTACAAATGAATTAGAGTTCTTATGAAATTTAGACACTTTCTTTTAATTTCTGTAAATGAATCAATTGGGTTAATCGGTAATCGCTAGATGTACAGGAAAGGTAAGCCAGATATTGTTAAGAGATGAGTTAGGATGAACAATATAACTTCCCTCTCTTTCTTTCTTTTTTATCAAAAATGGTTGTTACTAGAATTGCCGAATCAGTGTTCCTAGGAGTTACTAAAATACTAATGTTACTGGAAAAAAAACCTTGGCAATTTTGTTTAAATCTTTTGGTTTGGTACTAAATGAGGTGTGGTTAATTTACTACACCATTTTTTATTAGAATGCTGTCTATGACTCATGATCCCATTTACAGAGAGACTGTTTTCTTGATTAATGTGAATATTTTGGTATTAGTATTGGTAGTAGTTGGAGTCAGACAGGATGTTTTTGCATTCATAATGAGTTGGTCAATGGATTTTAATGGTAGTTTTTGATTTAAACTTGCTCGGCTCCACTTGATGCTAAGGGTAGATAAACTGACATTTTGGAAATAGAAAGAATAAAACAGATGGTTGGCTTGATGGAGTAAATGGTAAGACTTTTCTTTTTAGTGTGTCTTGTGTATAAGAGTTCATTTTGTCATCTAACTAAATACGACATTACTAAATTCTTCCAATTAATTAGCTTTTGTAGCGGAGACGTATTAGCAATTAAAATCTATTGTTGTGTGTTCATCTATTTATCGAACTGATTGATTGTTTGATTATTTTTTTAGTCCCACGTACTTGAATGCATCCTTGGTCGTCAGTATGATGACATTCTCTACATGACTGCTCAGCATCCTCTATCTTATGATTTGTTTCTTGACTAGTTAATGGTTTTGAGTTTATTGTACCATTTGTTGTTCCGTTCCTTGCATTTAATTGGCACTGTCTTACGGATCAATTAACTGTAGAACTGCTAAGTGAAATATTGTTATTGCCTTTAATATGATGAATGGATGATTGAGTGGACAACAATGTAGAATTATGGACTTTATTTACCTCTAATGACACCTTAGGATTTTAATGTTTGTAGGAGAGTTTGGAAGGATGATCGCAGGCTACAATTTGTATACATTTTTTTGTAACCTTTAACCTTTATGTCAGTATTATTTTGCTAGTGTTATTAATATTATTAAATATTGATTATGCATTCTTTGGAGTTAATTGGTGATGTTTTAAATATCCATCACTTCGGATCAAGCGAGATTAGACTAGTTATATATGAAAGTCGCTTACTACCAAGGACCTGTACACATTTTAAGTACATTGAAAGTTTAAAAGAGGTATACAAATGAGTCTTATTACTACAATTTAAACGTAGAAATGTTGGCAACCCATTTGTATTGTACTTGACATCATCGATCAAAAACAAAAGAAAACGGAACATTAAGAAATTTCTTTTTGGAGACCATATTATAGAGATTCGATACTACTAATTTGTGTAGTGAATGATTGCTTTAACCTCTCCACTAAATTAGCTTAACAAAGTTCCGTGATTAATTTTTAGAATGAATTTTGGAAATACTGCCTTTATAGGGTGTCTGCTCGATTTTGCTGGCACAAACAAATTGATAATTCTTATTTGTATGTCTTGGCTCATTTACCCATTCACTGGAATTTTTATGCTTTGTTTACCATTTCTCACATGAGTTGCAGATGTAACATTACTATTAATGGGTTTTAAACTATGTATTCAGATTGTTCTAATTGATGGGAACTGTTATTATACCAGGCCGAATTGATGTTCTTTGTTATGTGTTTTGTTTGGAGTAATAGACTGCATGGTTTCTCTCCAATCTCATAGCATGTTTTGAGATTTGGTTTTTGTAAGCATTTTAGAGTGATGTTAGTATATCTCATCTTTATGGGCGGTTTGCTTGGTGCAATTAAGTTTACTTGATGTGAAATATTTGCTAAACTCCCATCTTGTTAAGAAATGCTAGGGATGGTGATGTGATAAATTAGGGATAGTTGTTACCATGCGATTCATGCTATCCACTTTTAGAGACAATTGCTACCTAAACGAGGTAGTTCATATCTTTAAATGAGAGATAGTTGTTATCGAGAGATAGTTGTTATCGTTGTGGTAGTTCATACTATCTGAACAAAGATTGACGAACTACGGTTGTGTTTGATCCCTTCGAGCTACAGAGAGGGTACGTAGGTAGCCGTTCTGAGGTTCAGTTCAAGTTTGTTCATATCATCTGAAAGTGTTGGTTGCTACGTGGCAGTTCAAACCATCTATTCAGAAACGATTGCAACCTTCGCAGTATATATTTCGTTCGTAAGAGGTAGTTGCAGTACTAGCTGTTCATACTACCTAGTAAAGAGATGTTTGATGTTTTCCAGTTCATATCATCTGATCTAAATGTGAATAGATATGATTATTGCATCTTCAAGGTAATTCATACCATCTGATAATTGTATAACCCGTAAGACAAGAGATGATTATTACCATTCGAGGTAATTCATATCATCTATCTCGGCACGTGAGTTATGCAATGGCTATTATCGTACGAGGTAACTCATATTATCTGAGAAGAATGATTGTTGTTTATGATAACAGTTAATACCATTGATTTGGAACTCTTTTGAGTAGTTCATATCATTTGAGAAAGATGGTCTGTTGAGCTTGACCTAGTACTGTGAGTTGCCACGTCCACTGGGGCTACCATCTACGGGTGACTACCTGGAAGACCGTTAGCTGTAACGGTGGCTGGTATCCGACTACCCCTGACACTAGGATTGATCACCCATCACCCATTCAGTACGATGTGTGTGGTCAGGTTAGCTGCAGCTCCTACCTACGGGTGGCTATCTAGAAGACCGTTAGCTGTAACGGTGGCAAGAAAACCTCACAATAAAAGTGATGGAAATCATTCGGACCTGATGTCCTTTGCAAAATTGTGGACTCTTTTGGGATCCCTGGGTATGCAGTATGGGACGCATGCTCAGAAGGTCCTAATTGACTTTGTAGCGGACCTTGTGGGATTTCTGAGTATTATGGTATAGGACATATGCTCAGAAAATCCTAACCCTCAAATCAATGAGATTTCTGTTCAGCAGAGTTTCAGTATTTGAAAGTTTGGTGTTTTATAAGAGATGATTGTTACCAAATGTGGTAATTGATATCATCTGTTGGCATCGATAATATCAAAATGATATATCAAAACATGTAAAGTATTTTAACGGATTCGTGACCCAGAAAGAAAATTAAAGGTTATGTTTGCCTGCTTATAAAGCAGTTTGGTAAGATCGAATTGGTCCGAAAATTTTGAAACTCGGTTTCTCGAGTGGCGTATCGGGAAGTCGTAGCTAGACAAACGGGCCGAAACCCGACCTATTTGAAGCGAAAATTTTCCAGTTCGTCATAATATTAATCCAAGTTCTAGAAAGGATCTTGCTAAAACTTTAAAATGACTGAAATGAAGAATTCTGATAAATACCTAGGAGTTACTCTGCTTCTAGGTAGAAATAAAAATAAATCTATTATCCACTTTTTTGATGCTAGACTAAAGAATTGGAAAAGTAAATCTATGAATAAGGATGGTAGATCCACAATGATTAAACATGTGTTTAATGCTTTACCAACTTAAAAAATGGGAAGATTTAGGATTCCTAAAAATCAATTGCCCAAATGGATATTATCCAAAGACAATTCTGGTGGGGTCATAAAAATAACAAACGCATAAATTTTATAGGATGGATTATCTTAGTATTCCTAAAGCTCTAGGTGGATTGGGATTTAGAAATCTGGAAAATTTTAACAATGTTTTGCTTACTAAACTTGTTTGGAAAGTTTGCAGTGAAGATGATGCTCTTTGGATTCAAGTTGTTAAAGCAAAATACTCCCAAAATGGTAGTTTTATCCATTTAAACAAACTTGAGGATGATTGTTCTTTGCTTTGGAGGAGTGTTTATTATGGTTTGGAGATTGTTCAGCAAAACTCTATGTGGTTTTAAGATGTGGTACAAAAAATAAACATTTGGCTAGATTGTTGGGTTATAGGTCTTAATAGCCATTTGTTCCAGTTACTGGAATTTCTAGCTTCTTTATTTACAATTTTGTTTGTGATCTTTTCTTACCTGACACTAGAGTTTGGAATGTTAATCTCATTAATTCTTTTTTTTTCCTGAGGATTGTGCCACTAAGATTCTCAGTATGAGAATGGCTGATAATGATAAAGATTATCTTATCTAGAAACCTGACAAAAGGAAAATTCTTTGTTAAAAGTGCTTACAACACTATATGCAATAGTATTGTGAACAATCATATTTCTAAAGATCATATCCCTAGAGAGGTTTGGAAATATTTATGGAAAACTAGAATACCTCATAAACTTCAACTTTTCATCCGGAAATGTTTGAAAGAAATAGTTACCACTAGGCAAAAGATTGTTAAATACGAAGAGGATATATAATTGCATTGTAGTTTCTGTAATGATAATATGGAAACAATGGACCATATTTTTTTGCATTGTAGTTATACTAAAGCTATTTGGTTGGGTATGAATGTTAACATTACTACAATCAATATCCAGTACAACTCTTTTCATAATTGGGTGATTAGTTGGTTCAATTTTGACGACACTAGTCTATCTGGTAATTATTTATATGATGAAAACAATATGTGTAGGATAATGTGTACTTCTTGGTACATATGGAAAGATAGATGCAACTTAGTTTTTCAAAATACTAAGCCAAACTATCAGGGAAACAACCATAAGAATTCAGAATTTGATTCAGCAATGTGTTGTTTCTACTAGTTCTATTAACTTGCAGATAAAAGAATGGATTCCACCGTATAAAGTTTTTTTTAAGATCAATATTAATGGTTCATATATGTCAGAAACAAGAACAAGAAGCATTGGACTAACTAATCAAAATTGTGCAGGGAATGCTTAGGAGCCAAAGGCATTAAGTTGGAGGAAAAGGTGGATGCAGATTTGGAGATGAACACTTAGAATGTAAGGTCTAGAGAAAACAATGGAACTGATAGAGGATTTGGGATTGAATAAAGTAATATTTGAGATGGATTGTGAAAAGAAGTAAAATCTCTCTATGAGAATGAGATGCAAGTTCATTAGTTCAATCAATGAACTGTTTTTCATGTTAAAAGTAAACTTGCAAGTACATAATAACTTTTGGTTCGGTAAGTTAGTTCATAGGTCTGGTAATAAAGCAGCTCATTCTTTAGCCAAAAAAAGTTAGAGAAGAATCAAGTAGTTTTACTTATGTTGAAAACTTTCCAACAGATATCTTCAGATTGTTGGAGAAAGACCTTTGTTCTACAATTTTCATTTAATAAATAAATTTATTTTAGAATAAAAAATAAATATTAAGACTATCACTAAAAAAAGAACTTTGAATATATTCATATCTTGAGCTTAAGAAATTTCCAAAAAAGAGAGCAGTCGCTTCCCCTACTACTGTTTCAGGAACCTGGCGAAAGTCAGCCTTCACACCTCTTATCACTCTTGCAATTGTATATCGAACAATACCCAAACCCAAGTCAAAATCTTTAACAAAAGCATCTAAAAAGAAAGCATGGTCTACCAAAGATCTTTCAGTCTTCAAGGGGATAATTATCTCTAAAAATAGGGGCGGGGACGATATAAGTACTTATGTTTAATGTCGAGCCACAGGTTATCCAAGACCACATTACATCTTGTTTTACTGCCTTGCAACTGATGGATGGTGATACTGTTGAATTCTATTAGTTTTAGCATGCATCCAAAGTTTTATCGGCAGACATCAGTCATGAATTTAGCCTTAAAAACACCTATGGTCTATTTCTTGACATCAGTGGTCACAGCTGAACCACTGAAGTGGCTAATACACCACTACATCTTATGTATCCACTATCGATACAAGGTGTAGTAGCTATTTTTCTAGCTACAACAACAAATAAGATCTAGAGTATAACCATCAAATTCCAAGTGTATAGATAAATACTTCTAAGTTTACAAGAAGCTCCATGAAGGAGTATGGCTCTAGTGAGCTGGCGAGTATGGAAAAGAAGATACCCTAATCTTATCGCACTCTTTCATTTTATAGGGAAAACCGTATACATTAGGTTGCATTTATACCCCTAGGGATGACTAGTTAGGATAAAACTAGTAGAAGATGTAATACTATGTAGATAGTTGTATTGGGATAAGTTGCTCCGATCTTGATCTTACGCCACGTGTGGTTGTGCTATTTTTTTCTATCACAATTTACCCCTTTTCTTGAGGGTTGTTCGAAGGAGAATCCTTAAAAAAATCATCTTAGTCTTGTTTATCTACAGTGTTGTTGATGTTCACGGGTTGTATCCATCATTAACTTTAACTTTGGTAATGTTTGCTTTAGCTGTTGACTTTAGCTTGTGTAGATTCGGAACACACGGGACAAATTTATAGCTTTCTAGTTGTTGCTGTAGGAATTGAGCGGAAGAATATAATCTACTTGAAAAATATTAATACTTGCCCTTATTCTTTTGCGATGTTCCAAAACACTTCTTGAATCAAAGATTACTTACTGTTGGTGCGTTGTGCAACGATATTCCTCTTATTCTCCTTAGTGTCTTGCTGAATTTCCCCTGTGTCTTGCCAATGTATGATGTAGGTATACAAATTTACGCAGTTGTATACGAGGTGTGCTTTTGGTTGACTCTTTGTTGTTTTTGTAGGAGCTGGTCGTCAACTTCCATTGATCCTGTATTCACTGTTGAGAGTAATGATCCTTCTCTGCCTTGAGACTATTCATGTTCAAGTTCTTTGATAGTGCATCTTTTTTTTGCGGTTTACATATTTCAGACTTGTACGTTGCTCTCTTGTAAACTCGACTATTGATGTGAGTCTTCGACTCCTTTGCTTTGTTTTCTCGCACTGAATTGCAATGGTCGAAATGTTCAGTTTTCTCGCAGCTATATAGTGTTTGGTTTGCTTGATTCCTTACTGAAGTGTGAGCTTTGGTGTTGTTGCTATAGCTATATAGTATACAAGGCTATGGACTGTTTTTTATCAAGTTGTAGTAGATCAATCGCTCTCCAACTTAGAACTGACCAGCCACTGCTTGGTATAACGGCAAGCTGCTGCTCATCTCTTCGCATCGTTGTGTGCGCGGTTGAAAAGATGGGATTGTATTCAGTGGCATCAACAACAATGGCAACTGAGACTCCGACTGCATCAGCGTCATTGGGTCTGTTTTCGTGGTATTGAGCTTTAGCGTGGAGAAGTAAGCTGTGTGAATGGAGCTTAGGCTGCGAGATCACCCCCTAGCTGAGTCGCTATTGGCTTTTGGGTTTTGACCTTCTTAATTGCGGCTTTATCTAATTAGTATGTTTCAGAAGCCCAATAGGTGTTCATTAGCTTGCTACGTCGGAGATCGTTCAAAGGGTAACGTCTTTCGTTCCGTCGTACAACTCCTTTATGGTCAGTCGTGTCAGAGTCTTAATTAGTATGAACTGGGTGTCTGTCCACTTAGTCGTATGACTTTGTACGCCATTTACAATGTTTTACAGATAACACTCTGTGCTGTTACTGCCGATGTATACAGTGATGTTAGCCTTGAGATTCCCCGTGGGTTCACGAAAGCAAAGAAATTTGATCTATGGCTGTCAAGTATGCTTCACTTTCACAAAAACTCGAACATTGGGCTATAACTTTGGAAACACAAGACTTTATCCTGCTTGGTATGTTGCATCTTGGTCTGCTTCAAGTCCATTGCTCTCTCCTTGCACTATATGGCCCCATCGTGTTGTATAGGCCGTTGCTTTTGCGAGTTAACTTGTTGCTCCTTCAATTTGAGGCCGAATAGTTAAGTTCTGGATGTGTGGCGTCTGCCCTCATTGGTCATAGACCTTAACTTATTTTCCTACGAGTTTCTAGGTACACCATGCCATCATCGAAGGGCAATCCCCTAAATGAGTTGTTGATCACTTTCTCATAGATTTTCGAGCCAAACTGGCTCATCACTCTTCTCTGAACTGGTGGGAACTCTTGAGTCGTCGAGCCGCGGTGTGCGAGCATTTTTGTTTGGACTGTGAAGTGCGAACATCATCACGGGGGTTAAGCTGCTTGCATCTTCATTTGAGATACTGATCATGGGAGCATCGTCACTTGGGTTGAACCTTCATAGTTTAAGTCGTTCGGCAGGAAGGTATTGTTGTAATTCGCACATTTAAAATGAGCCTTTGAACTTGGAACTCTAAAAGTTTCCAAGTATACAGTGGTTGAGATGAAGAGCTTGTGCACCAGCAGCTCGAGTTGTCGTCAGGTATTAAGCTATTGAGCAAGCATGCATACTGGCTTCTTAGGTAATACTATAATATATGATGCCCCTTTTGCTTTGGAAAGCATTGGAAACTAAGGATTTGAAAAGCAAAAGTGTTATTGCCTCCTTAGGTCTTGCCCTTGTGATAGCCTGTTTAGAGATATATTTTCATATAATCATTCATGGAACGTATGATGTTAGGCTAGTACTCAGTATCTCGAGTGTATAGGTGTATTTTTATTTTTTTGCCCCTATGGTCTTTTATTTTCCGAATATATCGAAGCTTTGTATCTATAGATACACTTTGGGACCTATGCCTTTTACAGATCCATCTCCTTATCTCCCCCATTATAACCTTCCTAGGTGGATTCTTATAGAGGATGGAATCCTTGATAATCAATCTCACCGAGCCTTGTGGATTGAATTTCCCGAGTACCTCCATTGCAGGACATTATCCGATCTTTATCTCGTAGATGGCATAAGGTTTATTCATGCCTATACTCACTCCTCGGAAGGGCAGCAACATCTTAGAAGATGGCTTGGGTCTTAATTGTATGCATGTACTCACTCATCGGAAGGATGGCAATATCTTAGGAGATGGCTTAGGTCTAATTGTATGCCTATATTCACTCCTCAGAAGGGTGGCAATATCTTAGGAGATGGCTTAGGTCTTATGTGAGCCTGCATGGGTCTTATGTGCGCCAGAATAGTACCCAGTAACATTTGCAAATAGCTGTTAGGTTTAAGTAAAATTACCTTCCTTCTATTCACTGTTAATTTGCTTTTGCTTTAGTAGTTTCCTGACATTTTGCATCATTGTTAATCTGATATGCTCCAGTAAATGAGTTTCATTTCTCTCCTTGTGGTTCCAATAGCCTTCCAAGAAATACCGTCTTGTTCTTTTGTGAACTATCACAATAGAGATTAGGGATTAAATCCAATCAACTATTACGTTGCTACTGCAAAGAGACTTATTTCTCTCGTTGTTGCCCCTTGCCATGCTTGTGAAAAGGATTTCACGACATTGTAAATTTGTACGAGCGTTTTTGCTGCAAGACCACAGTTACAGTACATCTCCAGGAATGCTCTGCCTAGTCATCTGTGAGCTGTCAGAAACTATTCAGTCATCTATGAGCTGTTATGAGATGTATGGTTCATGTTAGCATATCTAGTAGTTTATGTTAGCATCCTTCTGTTAGTTCAGTAAATAGGATATAAAAGACAATGAAAAAAATGTAATAATAAGATAAGAACATTTTTCATTTAATAAAAAGTGCAGTGAATATTTTCTCTATCATGGTATCAGAGCATGATTTCTTGGGACCTTGCTAAAGAAATCAAGATTTTTCTCGGTTAAATCCAATTCAAAAGCAGACTGAACAAACTCTTCAATGGTTTCTTGTTTACATCAAATTTTAACTTGGTTAAATCAATTTTTCTAGAAATTAATCAAGTCATTTTTCGATTTTGTGGTGTTGTTAATGCACTGTTCTTGGAAGAATCACTAGAAACCTCCTTCGATTCATCTTCAACGACAGTCACTTGAAAAGATTCAACTCATTCAATGAGTATTTCTTGAAAACAAGCTAGTCTCCTATCGATTTGTGGTGCTGATTAATGAGATAAACTTGAAAGAATCGATCTCAATCTTGTACTATTCAATCTTTACTGATCTGTTCTTGGGAAGAATGGATTCAATCTTGATTAAAGCTTTCTTTAATATCGGCACAACTTTCAACAGTAGCAATTAATAGATGCTTGTAACAATTACAAACGATGGAGTTGTCTTCTTGATTCTTGTTAAGGACAGTTTCGATTCAAACAAAATCACACTTGATTAATGTGTTCATCATCTTGAATAGTAGCGTTATTAATGAAAATTTCATGAGAAGATTAAACTCCTTCTTGAGCAGTACAACTTTATTAAATTTCTCTCGGTAAACAACAATTTCATTCTCGATCTACGCTGCTGCTAATGCTCAGTGATAGTCACAATGCTAATATGATGGTCATTCAATGAATTGTCTTGACTAATAGTGTATTAAATGTATTTCTGATTCTTGATAAGTGGTACATTCAATACTTTACTTGGGAAGACACTAGGTCATCCTTGTTATCTGAAGCTCTTAAGACTTAGCTCAATTTTCACAGCAAGAAGCAAGAATCGGTAAACATTCTTATCAGAAGTATTAATTCATAGTTCAACCAATTTACCAGAAGCAATTTATTCATGGCACTATATAAAGCAAAGTAAGAGCTACAACTGAATCTTTCAATTTTTCGATTCTCTCATCTACTCATCTCTCTTCAATCTTTCTAGCTCTTTAACTTTTGTTTAAAAACAATTCGTATTTCTTGATCAATCTGGTTCAATACAAATACTGGTTGTAATCCCTTCATATGATTCGAGAATTTCCTTCATCGATGGAAAACCCAAATTCAACTTCAATAGCAAGAGTTCCCCTACACCAGTTGATGAATCTCATCAGTCTTAAGCTCAAGGAAGATAACTTCCTCACATGGAAGAATCTCCTGCTTCCAGTAATTCGAAAATTCAGAATTATGCAATTTCTGGATGGATCATATACATGTCCGGATCGTTATACAAGCTCAAGAAACCAAACAAATGGAACTGAGAATCCATTCTATCTTGATTGGATAGAAGAAGACTCCACCATAATGATGTGGATTAATAGCACAATCTCTGAATCCATTATTGCATACTTTGCAGCAGCACCAACATCTCATCAACTTTAGAGCAGTAATGAAGAGAGATATGCCAGATCATCTTCAACACATTCAATACAACTAAGAACTAAGTTTTTAGCTGTCAAGCAAGGAAACAAATCGGTTTCCTCTTTAATCGATGAGGTAAAACTTCTATCAGATCAACTAGCTGCAGCAGGAGACCTAGTCTCTGATAAGGAATTGGTTGTGATTATTTTATCTGCCTTAAACTCTGAATACATCCCATTTGCCACCTCTATGAGGCATAGATACCCACCAGTCACATCTATTGAGTTGCACAATAACCTACTCAGTAAAGAAATAATCATCTCCCAAAGAAACACTGATCTACTTCAAAACACAACCAACCAAGCCTTTCAAGCACAGTTCCATTCATCAAAACCTTCATTCAGAGACACATATCCAAGATTTAGACCACCT
The DNA here is from genome assembly GCA_023531435.1 of Papaver californicum. Taxonomy (NCBI): domain Eukaryota; kingdom Viridiplantae; phylum Streptophyta; class Magnoliopsida; order Ranunculales; family Papaveraceae; genus Papaver; species Papaver californicum. The sequence goes on from JAJJMC010017603.1 coordinate 486,029, forward strand.
TCATATTCATACAACAGAACCTCATCTGCACCTTTTTCAAATACCTTCAGACCTGTGAATTATCCTAGAAGACCTTACAATAATTCAGGAAGGGGATCAGGATATAGGCAATACAATTCACAGGCAAAATCATTCAATGAATACAGGCATAACAATCAGAATCATGTGATCTGTCAACTATGTAACCATCAAGGTCATGGTGCTCTAGAGTGCACCAACAGAATCATCTCTTCAAGCAATCAAAGGAATCACCAGATAGAACTGTCAGCTTCTGCAAATGCACAAAGGGAGAGTCCGTGGTATGTCTATATTGGAGCCACATCTCACATTACTCCAAACAAGTCTGAACTGCAAACCTTTGCCAGTTATGAAGGTCAAGATAAGATACAAGCTGCAAATGGTGAAGGTATGTCTATAATACACTCAGGCTCTTCTGTTAAGTCTACATCAACTCACTTCTTTACTCTCAACAACATTCTTTTGGTTCCCAAAGCGAATCAGAATTTGCTTTTTGTACATCAGTTTACCAAGGACAACAATTGTTCTATAACCTTTACTTCTGATGGGTTTTGTGTGAAGAACTTATCAACTGGGAGGATACTTTCACACGGGCTGCAAAGTAATGGACTCTATCCCATTCAGTTCTTACATCAGCCACCCAGTAAAGCTTACTCTACAACTGCTACAGCAATATCTTCTGACATTTGACACAGCAGGCTGGCACACACTTCTTTCTAAACGATGCAGTGCATTTCTAAAGTTCTTTCCTCACCTTCTGTTATAGGTAAGCCAATCTCTTGTGTTGCTTGCTCTCTAGGTAGGTCACACAAGTTATCATTTCCAACATCTCATAGTTTTAGTAGTTGTCCATTAGAATCACTTCATCTAGATCTCTGGGGACCAAAACCTGTAACTTCAATGTCAGGATACAAGTATTATGTAGCTATAATAGTTGATTTCACAATATACTGCTGGTTTTTTCCATTATATGACAAAGCTGAGTTTAGGAAAGTCTTCATCTGCTTTAAGAAATTTATTGAGAAACACCTAGACTGCTGTATCAAAACAATAAGAACTGATGGCGGAGGAGAATTCATGCATCAACAACTTCTATCTTTTCTTACTTTGAATGGACTTAGACGTGAGTTCACTTGCCCTCACATTCCAGAACAAAATGGAGTTGCTGAGTCCAAGCATCGACATCTTGTAGATGTTGGTAGAACACTGCTCATACAATCAGGACTGGGAGACGCTTATTGGGTAGAGGCTTTTAGTACTGCAAACTACACAATCAATAGGCTCCCAACAAAGTCTTTGGGTTTTTAGACACCATTTGAGAAACTCTTCTGTAAACCACCAGACTATCATCATCTCAGATCTATTGGATCTCTGTTATTTCCATGGTTAAGACCATATGCGTCCAATAAGCTTTCACCAAGAAGTTTACCCTGTGTTTTTGTTGGTTACTGTCCTGCTCAGAAGGGTTACAACCTTCTAGACCCTACAACTGGTAGAATCTATGTTTCAAGACATGTCATATTCAAGTAATCTGCCTTTCCTTTAAAGTGTAATTCCACATATATTCCTGCTGTTACGGTGGATCATACTCCTTCAAATATCTGTTTTGCTGATGCACAACATCCAGGTACTTCTACTCAGATTTTTGACTACTCAACTTCTTCTAATGCTAATGTTGATCATACAACATTACCTATAGTTTCAAATGATCATAGCATGCAGACTAGAGGGAATCAGGTATACATAAGCCAAAAACCTATTCTACAAGACACTTGCTTTCTGCTACAATAACTGCTCAGATTCCACCAGTCACCCCTACATGCTTTAGCCAAGAAAATAAGAACCCTGAGTGGAGACAAGCTCTTATAGAGGATGCAATGCACTAGAAACTGCAAACACTTGGACCAAGGTTCCCTATCAGTCATCTATGAACCTAGTTGGATGCAAGTGGGTCTTCAAGCTCAAATTTAACCCCAATGGAACTATAGCAAGGTACAAATCCAGGCTAGTGGCAAAAGGGTTCCACCAACATGAGGGACTGGATTACTACGAAACTTTTAGCCCAGTCGCTAAGGCACCAACCATTAGGATTCTACTCTCCATAGCTGTTAAATTTAGTTGGGTAATCTCACAGATGGACGTAAGCAACGCATTCCTTCATGGTGACCTTGATGAGGATATCTACATGTCACAACCCCCAGGTTTTGTAGATCCAGAACTACCAACACATGTTTGTAAGCTCAACAAGTCACTTTATGGACTCAAGCAAGCTCCACGTGCTTGGTTTGCTAAACTTACCAAAGTGTTGTTGTCTTATAACTTTGTAATGTGTATAGCTGACAAATCTTTATTCATTCAAAAGACAGGTTCGAGAGTCACCTATATACTTGTTTATGTTGATGACATCTTACTCACAGGAAACTCAGCATCCTGCTGTGCAGAGTTTATCACTAAGCTGCAATGTCACTAACCTGTGAAGAATATGGGAAATTTGCATTATTTCCTAGGTTTGGAAATCAAAAGAACTGCAACCTCTCTTTTCCTGTGCCAAAGCAAGTATGCCTTGGATCTATTGGAGAAATACAATATGGCTGGGGCTAAGCCATGTTCTTCTCCTGTGCCAGCTAACTTCAAATTCCGACAAACTGCAAGTACTCCATTACCTGATCCATCTTCCTAATGATCACTAGTCGGGGCACTTCAGTATCTTACTTGGTCAAGGCCGGAAATATCCTATGCCGTGAACCAAGTCTGCCAGTTTATGCAGGTGCCAACAATGGAAAATTTAATTACGGCAAAGAGAATATTGAGATACATCAAAGGAACAGTTACATATGGACTGATGTTCACCAAAGGGCTAACTGCTGTCCATGGTTATAGTGATGATGACTGAGCTGGTAACACAATCACTAGAAGAAGTACTGGCGGCTACTGCATCTTTTTTGGTGCTAACCCAATTTCATGGTCCAGCAAGAGGAAAAGCACAGTGGCTAGATCCTCTACTGAAGCTGAATTCAGGAGTCTCACAAACTCGGCAGCAGAGGTAATGTGGGTATGTAAATTACTTACAGAAATGCATATTTTTCTGCCAAGCACTCCTTCTCTTCTTTGTGACAACATAGGTGCCATTTCATATTCTTCTAACCTTGTTTTCCACACACGGATGAAACACTTATCGGTGGACTACAATTTTGTGCGAGAACTGATACAATCCAATACTCTCAAGGTATCCTATGTGTCTACTATTGATCAAGCAGCGGATATTTTTACTAAAGGTTTTTCTGGTCCCCGATTTGCACTGCTAAGGAACAAACTGTGTGTCCGTTCATTGAAAGACACTCAGTTTGAGGGGGGGGGGGGGGGGGGG
>JAJJMC010017603.1:489999-508219 GCA_023531435.1 Papaver californicum
TAGCATCCTTCTGTTAGTTCAGTAAATAGGATATAAAAGACAATGAACAAAATGTACTAATAAGATAAGAACATTTTTCATTTAATAAAAAGTGCAGTGAATATTTTCTCTATCACACAGCTCGTTCTAATTGTTGATCGATTGCCTTGGGTATATCATTTCCCCCTTGCAGCCCACGAGCTGTAACTTTGTCAGATCACTTTTGCTTTTGAGATTGATAAATAGATGACTTCATTGCATTGCCCCTCCCTTGCTTGGTTTATAGAAATTTCCAATCATCTTTGCACTCCATATGTAGACACTCCGCTCATGCTTTTAGCTGAGAATGCTTGGGTCTTTCCATAATTGTTGGAGCTTCAGTGGAGAAAGAAGTGAAACTCAGTGGAAAGGAGACTTAATTCATGCTTTTTCCCATCGTACAACAGTATTGCCTGTGTCTTTGAATTTACTTGAGTTTGACTTATTGTTATTGCATAGATTGAGCCTCGCGTCTCAGCATCAGTGAAATGATGGTGTGTATCTTCCCCTCAAAGGCTGCGGACCTGCACAAAAAATAAAACAAGGTATCGCTCCGATAATTTATTAAGACTTTGGAATGCCTCCAAACACATCCATACTGCCATTGTCTTTGTACTTGATTCGAGAGTCTTCAACCTATTCATCGAGTTAGAGGCATTCTTTTCATATGGTGGGCTAACACGACGTTTCAAACTGTTGGTGGCATCTTAATACAGCAACATGATGTACTGTGGTACGGATCTTTGCAGGTCATTGATGCTACTCTTTTCGTCATTGAAAAAGTGCCCCAGACATAGCTATGGTCGCTCCAACCCGAGTTATTGTAAGCACAGGACTTTGGAAGTATAAGAGTTTCTCCTACTTGAGTTGTTGTAGGCTAATATACTGCTCGTTGATTTGTATTCTTCCTTGATAAGAACAACAAATTCTGCAATCCTTACGTCAAAATCTGTCAAGTCGCACTCCTTCCCACTAGCTTCTTTTCTTTCACGAAGGAAAACTCGATGAAAAACAGCAACCATTGAAGAATATCAACTATTGAAAAACAGCTTGCATCCTTGCAATCCTAATCACCTCAACCAAAGCCAGACTGTGGACCATTATTACTTTGCTGTCGATCTTGGTACCACTGCTACAGAACGCAGCAACATAATTATCAATCCACATAACATAAAAGGCTAGAACAATAGATTGAGGAGAAAACTCTTGTTGTGTATTTAGCTTCATCATCATCTATATCCACCATAATGATCATGGCTAATCACTACAGTATCATCCATTGTTGAGCTTGTTTTCATCGGAAAAAACTCTTGGAAAACAAGGCTGAAAAATAAGTTTTAAATCTTTTATTAAAATAAATAACATATTGTGTTTATTTGGGTTCGAGCTCTTGATCTATTGGTCACTTTATATATTTTGGTTTTTCCTTTATTTTCTTTTGTGAATGAAAACACTTTAGTCCCACATCGGGGAGTTTCCACTTCTTAAGTTGTATTAACAGATTATGTAAACAATCTTTCACAACCTATTTTCATATCCAAAGAAAAAAGGTTTCTCCGTATTTTGGAGAGACCAAAATAATAATAATTTTTTATTATCTTTCTCAAGTTTTTGAGATTTTTCCTTAAGGTTTTTTCTGAGTTGTCAAGCTCAAGTTGAGCATCTACTACAAGTGCTAGTAGTAGGTGTAGTAGGGTGTTTTATCCTGGAGGCATCCGTCTTGTGGGGCTATAGCATCACTTTTTGAGTGTAGTCGAGCGCTATTGTCTTAAGGACAGCGTGTTGAACACGTGACTCACTCTGTTTTTCCGAAGTTTTGCTACGTTTCATGTTTTTCCAAAGTTTTTGACTAAATTAGTTTTTCTGGCGTAACTATGAGTTTTTTGAAATGGTGGTTCAAATGAAGTTTTTAAATTAAAAGTAATCTTCAAAACTCATATTTAATTTTCGGATTCGGAATTGTGGTTTATGAAATATGGTGTTTGCAAAAACGTTGCGCATGTATGTCCATAATATCAATAACTGTGTCAAAGCTCAAGATTAGTGTGAGATCTTGCAACCTTTTGTACGTAGTGGTACTCTGTCACTTTGGATATAAAATGAAAAACCGGTACTAGTGAGCACTTTTATCCATAATAAACTTGACATTTCAATTTAGTTAAAATATAACTCTCATGAATAAATTAGAGCAAGTAACAAATTGATTTTTGTGACTTAAAATGATAATCTCTTATACGTGTTAGATTAGTATCACATTGTCAATGAATAATGAGATGTTGAATCGGTTTGATTATATGTGCTTTGTGTTATATCAATTGGCGTGAATCATATGATTGGTTAATAACTGTGTATTAGCAATCTCTATGGTGTTTTCTAAATCATTTTGAATATGTTACCTTCTGTTGAAAATATGAGATATATAAACACTAGTATACCATAGTTATATGGATAGTGAGATATAAAGTATCTTTTATTAATTAGTGCAACAAGAATACTAAGTGGTGAAATGTGCTTGAATGGATATGTAACTACACAAAATTGTTTGGGTGTTTTATTACCAATTTTGTTACTTACTGATGATTGTGATAGTCTAATGTGAAGAGGGACTTAAGTAACTTGATTATTATATCTTGATAATTTAATATTTTAATAAGATGAGCTTGCCTATGTCAAATGAGAGTGTCAACCAATTTTATGAGTCCTAGTTGGTCAGAAATTTTATCATCTTAAATTAAATAATAGATTAAGTGTTAATCTGTGATAATTTATGTTTTTAGTCGTGTGCTAATCTCCTCGGAATAGAGAATTGTATATTCAAATTTGAATTGAACAATTGACATTCTTACTGTGTTAAGTAACTTTACTTTTCAGTGGAGATAATAAAAGGAATTGATTGGTAAATACCGGAAGTGATGGAACGTGTGCTCCAAAAAAGGCATGTTTTGTCTTCTACCAAGAATGGAAAAGATCAAAAGCATTCTCAGGAACAACTCAATTATCAGAACAGTTGAAGATATAGGTAATGATGTGCAAGGCTTGTCAGGTATGAACATTAATCAGATTATGATATCATTCTCAATATTGTATGTGCATTGCGATCTAAAATTATTGACAAATGTTATCTACCTAAGTTACTATAAAATGTTATACTTGGAAATATGGTTTTGTGATGCTATGAATGTTAGCTTAATAGGACATGACAATAGTAGATAAAAGTGAAGATCGTCAATGAATTGAGGATGAATACATAAACATGTTATATCATAATGATGGTGTAGAGTACTATAATCTGATTATGTGGTGTGTCTTAGTTAGATGTAACCTATTGGACATATAATTATATTTTTTATGTTGAGAACCTTATGCATCAATTGTGGGGGTATAAGATTGAAACAAAAATGATGTTTGATTTCTCTAGCAGATTTATAAAAGACCCTAGACTTATATGTATCCTTATACCCTGTAGACCTTAATTTTGAGGGTCTAAGATGAGAATGAAGAGTCGACTTCTTTAGAAAATAAATGATATGATCATCAAAATTATAGTATGATAACTTGTAAGTTCTGAAGTTAACAACATAAAATTTTATTGTTGAGGATGTTGAGTTCTCGACAACAGTTTTCTGAGGTCGGGTTCTCACATGAGATAGAATAAGTCAGAAAGAGACGACTTTGTGAATTTGTTGTTAGAGAATAAAGTAATGATCTCTTGGTACATACTCACATGACATTAGAATGACATTAAAATTACTTCATCAGGCGTTGATTTCAATTATTGTCAGTATGGTACATTAGATGAATGTTGAGGTAGTATACTTAAATGATTATTCAAAGGTGGACAAACCTTGGCTTGGTTAGCGCTAGGGGGTAATGGTAGAAACTGATTACAACTACATATACTTTACTTGAACCAATCAGTAATTCAATGACCTAACAGTTTCGTTATATGATAATGATGATTTCTAGTAATGAGACACTAATGAATTTTGATAAGTGTATTTACACTAAATAAATTGAAGGTGCATATGTTTATCATGCCTTTGTTATGTGTTTTACAACCACTAACAAATCTATGTTGTTTAAAGTTTGACAGGAAACTAATATGTTGTTGACGTGGTCTAGAGGACCAGAAGGAACCAGAAACAAATTTTGATTATATAGTTTTTTTTCAAATGTGTTTAATGTGTGTTGTAAAATAGGTGTACATTTTCCCCTTTTATCCTGGAGAATCACAGGGATGCTCTGATCAGGGGACCAAATAATTAGGATACTTAAGGTATATATTTAATTTCAAATATGTGATATATATGGCACTAAACTTTGGAGGAAAATGTAATGAATGTACTAGTATATAGTACACTACCTTGTTTATGCCTTTATATGATTTACAACCACTTCGAAAACATGTGATGTTTACGATTTGATTGAAAGACTAAGTTGTTGTTGACATGTATGATCTAAAGGCTCAAAGGAACTAGAAGAAATTCTGACGGAAATATTCTTTGCCAAACTCGATACGTTTAATGTGTGTTGTAAATGTGCATTGAATTAGGTGTTCAAATACACTTATGGTCCCAGAAGAATTAGTGGGACTATCTGATGAGAAATTTGCAGTACTTGAGGTATATTTTAAATTGTGTATGTGCATGATACATATTGCACTGACCTTAAGAGATGTTGTGACTTCATGCTTTGGAGAGTCTTAGACTATGTATGCGCCCTCTTAAGTTTTAAAAGAAGTTGGAAATACTCCAACAAAAATGAGGAACTCGACTGAGATGAAATTAGAGTTTTCTCGCTTAAATTAAATCATGAGAGGAAGTTGAATGACTAAATCCTTTTTTGGAAGGCATTCCTATGTGACCGAAGTCTGTGGCCACCATTGCTGAAACTCAATTGAATATGTGAGTATAAAGTAAATTAGCAATGGCAAAGTCTATACAAACTCATAGAAGGCTAATTCGGTAAAATAAATACTCTGTAATGAAGTGATTTTTGTAGACTTAGTGAAGTTAAGAGAAAAATCAGTGGATCATTTGACGAAAGGATAATCTAGAGAGATAGTTTGTTATTGCATCAAGGGGGATGGGGCTTAAGCTTATCAAATAAACTATTCATGAAGGATACTCAACCTTGCTGACTGGAGATCTCAAAATCAAGGTTTTGAATGACACAACTAATTTGTGGTGGGTTAAAGTAAACATTATCAGAGAATTTCATTATCTTTCCCTTCCCTATGGTGTAGACGTGATAGTGTGACTGCATGTGAAGGATGACTTTTAAGAAGTCTTAATGAGTTTCTATAATTTCAATTTAAGATTGAAGTGGGGTGTAACAGTAAACACTCTTGATAGAACTCACCTATCTGAATATGGAAGTGGGCCGCTTCCTATGATAATGGAGTTGATTCTCAAGAGCATTTTGATAAACGGGATATTTTCTCAGGGCCAAAATGAGTACAACTGCACGAGCTTGGAAGCAACCTTGGAGATATCATGCGTGGTGGTTATCGCGAATTACACCAAACGCTAGCAGTTCAACACATCACGTTCACTGTCTTTAGAAAGTAGATCCATTAATCTCTCACTAATCAAAGGTTCAAGACCTCATGGACACCTTTGCCTATATGGTATTTCTTATTTTCTATGTGGTTTTCGGTTTTTATCGAGATTTAATTCATTTTAAGAAAATGAGTTTTATGTTGTTTTATATGGTCTTGGTATTACTGATACTTAGGACCTAAGGATCACTAAGGGATCACTGGCTCATTTTCACTTTGGTGAACGGAACCTTTAGTCCCACTATGAGAAACTAAAGATGAAAGCTAGCTCTCTATACTATTATGATTTATGCAATCCCTGGGGTCAACACACTTTTGTGTGAAGGAGAGGACATTGGAATGGCTAGTATGACAACACACGCACGGTCCGTCTGTCTGTTAAGTCAGGTCGGGTCGTTGTATTAGGGTGTTGGTTTACCAAGATCTTTCTGTGTTTTTCATGTTTTACTGAGGTTCTCATTCATGTGGGGGATTCTTGGAAAACAAGGTTGAAAAATAAGTTTTAAATCTTTTATTAAAATAAATAAAATATTGTGTCTATTTGGTTTCGAGCTCTTGACCTATTGGTCATTTTATATGTTTTGGTTTTTCCTTCGTTTTCTTTTGTGAATGAAACACTTTAGTCCCACATCGGGGAGTTTCCACTTATTAAGTTGTATTAAGAGATTATATAAACAATCTTTTCACAACCTATTTTCATATCCAAAGAAAAAAGGTTTCTCCATATTTTGGAGAGACCAAAATAATAATAATTTTTTATTATCTTTCTCAAGTTTTTCGAGATTTTTCCTTAAGGTTTTTACTGAGTTGCCAAACTCAAGTTGAACATCTACTACAAGTGCTGGTAGTAGGTGTAGTAGGGTGTTTTATCCTGGAGGCATCTGTTTTGTGGGGATATAGCATAACTTTTTGAGTGTAGTCGGGCGTTATTGTCTTAAGGACATTGTGTTGAACACATGACTTACTCTGTTTATTCAAAGTTTTTCTATGTTGCTATTGCGGAGATCTCGGGAGCTCAACTATTTCGACAAATCGATCACTTTCATTACAAAAGAGCTAAGTATAAATAACTTTTTCTTATTTGATTTTTCTCAATATTTGGTTATTGGACCCCCAATAAAAATAAGGGTACAGGTTCGCGTTCCTCTCTCTATCTGTGGAACAGTTCTTCGGGTCTGTAGTCGCCTGCGCTTTGAGCTTATTGGTGCTAGCGCTTGAGATGCGTACGTCTTCATTGGAGCTAGGAAATGCGGGTAATATCAACATATTCAGTTCACAATCTTTTTGTAACCCAATTTACTACTCCTTGATTGTTGGTTGAATAATCTCCTTCTGGTTGTAGTAAGTTCTCTCCTATTGATGTAGTCTCCAACTTCAACTGTGATTCATCTCATTGGATTGAGTTGGTATTCAGTTCTTCAACTGGGGCTGAAGAGTTGAACACTTCTCGGGGCTATGATTTGTCTTGAACCAAAATCATCATGTGCTCCATTGATCTTGGCTTCCTTTTGCTTTTGTTTTTTATCCCACCAGTTCTTCTAGTTATGCATTCTATTGATCACGCCAATTGCCTTTCTGAAATAAGTTCACTTTTTATATGTTATTTACCTGCATAAGACAAAAGCAAACAAAAGCAAATTATCTTCGGTATTCGTCATAGTTTGAACGACAGATGCGAGCATCGTCACTTGAGTTACTAGATGTGAGCATGAATTGAACTCCGTTGTGGTTATATAGCTTTTTTTATACTTCAGTATCAATGACGCTGCTGGTGCGCATTGTATATCAACTCTAGTCACGCCAGAATCTGTTGTAGCAGTATGTCTTCATCTTCTTATGAAAGTACTTGTGGTTTAGGTTTTGGCGGTGCTGGTTTTGCTATTAGTTATCCTTTGGTGACGCAGTTAATGAAAATACTGGATGGGTGCATTGATAGGTACTCTTATACGCACGGTTCTGATGAGCATCATGAGCTGCCTAGATTAGTTGTTGGTCCGAGTTGGTTCTTCCAAGCTAGCTCGTCTGAGCTAATTGACTACTAATACCTGACCCGAGGTAGATGTTACACACAGTGTAGTCGATTTCGGCCGATATGGCCGAAATCTCGCCGGTATTGTCGGTATCGGGACTCACCCGATACGAAACAGCATATACCGTCGATACAGTATTTGTCCGAAAATATCGGCCGAGATGAACCGGTACGGGTTGACCGAAATGGCCGAGATGGACCGGTACGGCCAAAATTAGGGTTTTCAATTTAAAAAAAAAATTCCTTATCCTTGTTCTAGGGTTTTCAATTGTTACTCATGTTTTTTATGATATTTTAGAAAAATGAGTACTAGTTTTATATCTTAATAGGTCCAATATGGAAAAAAAAACGTTTGATATAATAATTATAGGTATAAAATGTGTGGACCGATATTTGCCGATATTTGGAACCGAAATCTCCCTGATACAAAGGTGTACCAGTGTATCACTCTCGACCAGTACAAACCGAAATCTAATATTCACTATATTGGTTACACGTGCAACGAGAGCGAGTTGACATGACACAAGCGAGCTGATTCAGGTTTGCCTGCCTGAGTTAGTGCTGGTTGCGTCCGAGTTGGAATGATGAGTCCATGCGAGGCAAGTTGAGTGTGCTCCTCGAATTGATTGGTTGTGATCAGAAGTTGGCTCTTCCTAGCGATCCTTGGTGATGAAATTCAATTTCCATCTTGTCAGGACTACTAGATTTTGTCTTTGCAGGGTCGAAAATTCCTCCTTCATCAGCATCTCAGCTCGGATTAGTCACGATGTATCCTTTCTCCCTCGCATCATTTCGATCACATTAGCACGCGATCATGATTCCTTGAGCCTTGACCCTGCAATTATTAATACTCGCATGTGGCAGATGGTATTCTCACAACCTCAGAGAGATTATGTTGTGGGTCTTCAATGAGCTCCTCCATTATTCAAGCTCGATGATGTGAAGGTACTGCTGATGTTCGAGGCCATCGCTTCTTAGACAGCTTGATAATCCGAGATGGAAGTGAGCTCCCCACTCTAAGTGTTTCCACGAACGAAGCTTTCTCTCATATAAAGTAACAGAGGATTCAACTTGCGTCATCAATGCTTTTGTTGTTCAAGTTTCACCTTCTTGTAACTCTCGAGGCCGTATTTGACTGGAACGAGCTATCACGGAGTTGCCTATCCGATAATGTGGAGATGGTACCTTCCTCAAGCTATGGTTCTTCATTGTGTCACGGAGACTCCTGCAGCTGATATGCAGTTTCTCCACGTCCAGAACAACAGAGATTGGTGACTAAATCCAATCATCCATTTCTTCGCGAAACTTCCCTTCACAAAATCGAGTGATTCCTCCGTCTCAAGTGTAATGGTATTGTTATAACAACGGAGATTGGTGATCTATCCCAATCATCCATTCACGAGTAAATTTATTACAACCCGAGATAACCACTCCATCCACGAGGCTTTGATCATGTTTCTTATCGCGTCCGAAGCTTTGCTACGAAGTTTGCTCCACGAGTCTGAGTGATCATTTTGAATCACGAGCATAGTAATTATCAGCAACAGGAGTTTGCCCCTTTTTATCTATCATGGCACTATCGGGGGACTTTGTTGCGAAGCTTTAGGATAAGGGAATCTTCTTCCTTCCTAAGTGGATCTTCTTCCTCCGCTATCAAGATGGCGGCTGATCCGAGCTGATAGCTTGATGATCCGAAATAGTAATAAGTTCCCCATGGTTAGCATAGCGCCCCTTCACTGAAATCAATAGATCAACTAGGTGAACAAATCAATGGAGGTTTCAAGCTATCGAAAATCAGGCCAAGATCATCAAGCTATCGAATATCTATTTTGTTCCTGTAATGAGTAAAAAGTTTCGTAAAACTTCTTAAACATTTAAAACAGAGAAGCTTGCCATTACAATGGAAAAACATAAAACTCTCAAAGTTTGAGGATTTTTTGAACGCCTACAAAAGTATAACTCTTGTTGTTCTCAAGATCAACTCATGCAACAATTCTTAGGTTCTCAAAAGTTCGAAACAGGAGATGTGAAAATTAAAGTAAGGGCTATGTAAACGAATCTTTCAAGAACAAGTTTTTCTCTGTACTTTGAGGATCTTTTCAAGCTTGTAAATCATAGATCTACAACCGTTCTCTAGATCAACTACAATAGAACCTTTGAAGCCAATTTTTCCTAAACAGAGATGAGTCATTGAGACCGATCCAGAGAAGACAGAGAAAGAAACAGGTATTGATGGATGAACAATGTATATGAAAGAAAAGATTAATCAGGAAATCAGGATTGCAAACTCTATAATCCACTAAACACCACTGTTTATCCGGGTATCAACCAATGAGATAAAACTTGACAAGCATGAAACAAACACCACTGTTTTGCAGAAAGGAGGAAAAACTCCAGCACCACTGCTTCAACAAAATAAGCACCTGCAAATCAAACGATTAGCAAGACATTAGTTAACAGATCATTAACCAAAAGGAATCTTACACACAAAGCCAAGATAATGAGAAGATAGTATAAATATCAATAGGGAGTAAGATCAGCAAATATATTTTTTGCAAGAGATTTCATCCACATGAATCAAAGATCTAGGTAGTTAAATCATAAACAAGTGAAACAGAAGACCATTAAAACAAAAAGGAAGAAGATTAGATCATAGAGAATGGATCGAAAGTCCAGTGTTTATAATTACGGTTGGATCGATACTCCAATTCCAAGTTGTAAGTTACCCTGTTTTTTTAAAAGAACACATTATTATGTGGTTTTTAAATACAAAACTTGGTATAGAAAACCAAGGTGAACAAACTTACCATGCATAAAACCCTCTCATATTATCTTTTATAAAGAAAAACCATTTTCATTAAAAATGAGACAAAAACCCCATTTCACTCAATACTAATTAAATTTAGACTTTAATTATTTTCAATATACCCGAATTGCCCTTCCTATATAATCTATAAGTTTTAAATGGAAACAAATCTTAAAACCAAATCTTCTCTAAAATTCGGATGAGAGAATTCACATATCTTCTCCAAATTCGGCTAGGGTTTCATCAAAATATATCTTCTACAAATCTGATTCCTGAAATTTAATTGAAGAATTGTGTTCATTTTTGGTGTTGTTTAATTGAAGATATCTTCTTCAAATCAAATTCTGCTGTGTAAGTGAAGATTTGAGTTTGTTTTTGGTGCTGTTTAATTGAAGAACATAAATTCTAGCTTCGATTCATCTCAAACAGTTTCAAATCCATTGATTATTTGAAGAACCGAGTTCGTATTTGTTTAAGTGAAGAACAGAAACTCAGCTTCAGTTGTATTTCATCAGGTAAGTTTAATTTTCGATTTATTGATTTTGGTTTTTATTTGATTATCATACTTTTGAAGAACCAAACTTAAAATTGTATTTGTTTCTGTTCAAGTGAAGATCAGGAACTGTAACTTCAAATTGTTTGTTTTTTGAAGATTCCTACTGTATTTTCAGTTTTTTCTTTCAATTTTGATCATATTCTCATTCTGAAATCCAACTTTCAAATGTTGTTGTTGGTGTTGTTGTTTATATTTACAAACAAGTGAAACCGTTTTTGGTTTCATACTTTTTCCAGTATATAATTGTAATCAGAGTTTGTTATGTTTTTGATGTTAATTTTCAAATGTTGTTGTTGGTGTTGTTGTTTATATTTAGTGAAACCGTTTTTGGTTTCATTCTTTTTTTGTGTATATTATTGGAATCACATTTTTATATGTTGTTGATCATATTCTCATTCGGTTTAAGCTTTTGTATTAGTTCAATCATTCCTCTGAAACTGAAATCCAACTTTCAAATGTTGTTGTTGGTGTTGTTGTTTATATTCACAAACAAGTGAAACCGTTTTTGGTTTCATACTTTTTCCTGTATATAATTGTAATCAGAGTTTGTTATGTTTTTTATGTTAATTTTCAAATGTTGTTGTTGGTGTTGTTGTTTATATTTAGTGAAACCGTTTTTGGTTTCATTCTTTTTTTGTGTATATTATTCGAATCATATTTTTTTATGTTGTTGATCATATTCTCATTCGGTTCAAGCTTTTGTATTAGTTCAATCATTCCTCTGAAGCTGAAATCCAACTTTCAAATGTAGTTGTTGGTGTTGTTGTTTATATTCAAAAACAAGTGTCGTTTTTGGTTTCATACTTTTTCCTGTATATAATTGTAATCAGAGTTTGTTATGTTTTTGATGTTAATTTTCAAATGTTGTTGTTGGTGTTGTTGTTTATATTTAGTGAAACCGTTTTTGGTTTCATTCTTTTTTTTGTGTATATTATTGGAATCACATTTTTGTATATTGTTGATCATATTCTCATTCGGTTCAAGCTTTTGTATTAGTTCAATCATTCCTCTGAAACTGAAATCCAACTTTCTAATGTTGTTGTTGGTGTTGGTGTTGTTGTTTGTATTCACAAACAAGTGAAACCGTTTTTGGTTTCATACTTTTTCCTGTATATAATTGTAATCAGAGTTTGTTATGTTTTTTATGTTAATTTTCAAATGTTGTTGTTGGTGTTGTTGTTTATATTCAGTGAAACCGTTTTTGGTTTCATTCTTTTTTTGTGTATATTATTGGAATCACATTTTTGTATGTTGTTGATGTTAATTTTTAATTTTTGTTGGTGTTGTTGTTTATATACACATACAGTTAAACTTATTTTGGTTTCATACTTTTGTTTGTAGGTTATGAAATCACATTTTTGTTATGTTGTTGATGTTAATTTTCAATTTTTGTTGGTGTTGTTCTTTTATATACACATACAGTGAAACTTATTTTGGTTTCATACTTTTTCCTATTGTTATGGAATCATACTTTTGCTATTTTGTTGATGTTAATATTCAAATTTTGTTGTTTGTTGTTGTTTATATTCACATACAGTGAAACTTATTTCGGTTTCATACTTTTTTCTGTAGGTTATGAAATCTGTTCTCGCTGTTATATTTCACAAAGATGATACATTATCTTTTCGTATTGGTCTACAAGCATCTGTTTGTGATTTGAAGGGTAATATATGTTCAAGTTGGTGTCAATTCTCTTCTCTTTCTATTGAAATTTTCCACATAGATTGTGATCAGCAAAAGGTTATCAATTCTGATTTTGATCTCCAATCGGTTGCTTTATTTACTTTGTTTAATAAGCTTCCATCTGTTGAGTTACATGTAAGGCATAGAGATGAGTCCTCTAGTTGTAGTTCAGAAATTTCAGCAATCATACCATATGAGCAGCCACGAAGTTTAGTTGATTATGATGTATGTAATAAAGTTAAAGAACCGTTGAAGTTTGCGCATTGGTTTGGCCTTTTTCAGGGTGTCAATCAGGTGTTTAATGGAGGTGTTCAACAAATTCGTTCTGATTTATTGAAATATCATGCAGTATCTGGGTATTCATTTAAGATGACAAGGAATGAGAAGTTGAGGGTTGGTACATGTTGTTCTAAGAAGGAAGAAGATAAATGTGAATGGCATATATATATGATGTTTCTATTGATGGTGTTGAAGGTAGTCCTTTTATTATCAAGGAGTTAAATAAGAAGCATACTTGTTGTGGTGGAGTTGTAAACAGACCACATTTGTCGAAGAAACTTATTAGTAGCTTGATTCTTGAAGAGATTAAACAGAATCCAAAGAAGAAGACAAAGGATATTATGAATCAGTTTACTTCTGGAGTAAGATGAAATTTAAAAAGACTATGAAACCTTTTTCGGTTTCATAGTATTTTTCTTTCTGGAATAAGATGAAAACAAAAATAAATGATGAAACCTTTTCGGTTTCATAGTTTGTTTTCTTCTGAGTAAGATGAAATTTAAAAAGACTATGAAACCTTTTTCGGTTTCATAGTTTTTTTTCATCTGTAGTAAGATGAAAACAAAAATAAATGATGAAACCTTTTTCGGTTTCATTGTTTTTTCACCTGTAATAAGCTGAAACAAAAAATGTTGATTAACATTTCTCATAAATCATACTGTAATAAGACGAAACAAATCATTCAAAAAGATTTTCATCCTTAAGAGTATTGATTGAGCAAAAGACTTATTAATATTGAATAAGATTTTTTTACGGAGAACCATTTGTATTGTATCATAAACTAATTGATTAACATTGTTGCAACATAAGTTTCAACCTCTCTTTCATGAACAGACAACCACCATGAGGTTTGACCATCAGTCTTCTTTTCTCTTCCACTTTAAATTGTAACTTTTTCAAGGGGTATTAGTCTTCAACTTTGTCAAAGAGTATCTTGCATGCCAACTTTGGCCTCATATTTTGCACCTTTTGTTTTATGTGCTCTTCGGATGAAAACTTTCCTTTCAAAAGGCTCTTCATGTAATAGCAAACATGAAGTCCGCAATCATTCCTGAAATTAACAAAACAATATCTTTAAATTAAAAAAAAAAGATTAAAATAAAGATATCACAATTTCTTTTAAAAGTACTTACACATCTTGTTGACAGCAGAAAGGGGTGTTCAAAATAAATTCTTTTGTTTGACTTGATGGGTCCAGGCAGAGCTTTGATACATGTTTTCTGAATGCTGACACCATTATTTCCTTCATGCTTTCAGCACTTTTTTTGCATTCATCTTCAGTGGAGGCCATTGAGTTGTAATGAGAGAATTCTCCAGTCTCATTATCAAAGTCTAACAATGTCCAGTGATATGTCTTTTCACTTAGTTTTGTTATGATTGGAACGAAGACATATTCTGGAGTGTAGTCCATTTTATCAATGAAAGCTTCAATCACAGTGTGGCAACTTTTACCGATTGAGTGCAATGTCTGAAATTCAATAAAAAATAAAAATGAGTGCATTGTTGAAAGTCAGTGAAACCTTTTTTTTACAGAAAAATGTAATTGAAACAGATGAAACCTTATTTTGATGAAACCAAAATTGGTTTCATTGTTTTCAGAAAGACACTTGTATAAGATAAGTTAGATGAAACTTACATAGACATATGTGCTTAGGAAAACAGCCCTTTTGTACTTAGGAGTGCCATCTGATTTCTTGATGTTCTTTGCTATGTTTTTTTGCAATTGAGCATGTAGAACTCAATCATATCTCCTTCTATGTCACCTTTTCATATCAAGGCGTTCATATTTTTTCCTGTAATGTACAGGCCCATATCGTCCTTCTCCCAAGCCATGTCACTGTTGTTATATTGTTGATAAACAAATTTAATATTTAAGAAGAATAAAACAAACTAAAACACTTAAATTATTTAACCAAAAAACTTAATGGTATGAATGCCACTTACCTTTCATTGTGCATTTTAAAATATCTGCACACAATCTGTTTTTCATTTGAATCCAGCAGTTGCATAATTTTTAAGTTGTCCACTGCTTTCAACTTGTCTTCCCTTTTCTCTTTTTGTTTTTTCTCCAACTTTTTCTTTTGATTTCTGCTCACATACCGAGTCTTTTTTCTTTTCTTATTCTTAGCATCTCCAGGTGTATAATCCTGCATCTTGACAGGTACTTGCATTGTCCTTTTGTTATCTCTCATCCTTGAGATTATGTTACTCAATTTTTTGTCGGGACTGATGTCTTCACCATCTTCTTTCTCACTGTCAGTTTCCGTCAATCCCAACTTGAAATGAGGCACATCATCTTCTAAAGCAATTACATCATTTGTCATGTTTATAACAGAGTAGTAGCACATGCCTTTACTATTTGGCTTTGATGTAGAAGTCTTGGTTGCATACTCGTCTTCCATTTGCTGATGAATAGTTTCATCAATTGAACCTTGGCTTTGAGTTGACACTTCAATCTGTGTATCTGGCTTTGATGAAGAACTTTTCTTCGCTTCCAGTTCTACTCTCTCAGCGACTCTGATATCTTCTATAGTGTCCGGAGTTAATTCATAAATTTCTTCTATTGCACTCCTCAAGTTACTTTTTGTCAAAGAAGATTCAATTTGTTCAGCCACTTTTATATCTTCAATTGTGTTCCGAGTTAACTCTGAAACTTCTTCCATTATATTGTCCTTGGCTTGTTTCGCTTTGATTCCAGATTCTACCTTCTCAGCCACCTCCAAATCTTCAATTGTGTTCGGAGTTAACTCCGAAATCTCTTCAGTCTGAACTTCATGAGCTGAAACCTTTTCAGGTTCCACTGCGTCATGTTGCTCCTGAACATCTTCATGAGCTGAAACCTTTTCAGGTTCCACTGCGTCATTCTGCTCCTGGACTTCTTCATGAGCTGAAACCTCTTGAGGTTCCACTGCGTCATGTTGATCATGAACTTCTTAATGAAACCTTCATGAACTGAAACCTCTCTTCGTTGAATAGACAACCACTGCATCTACAAACCTTTTTAGGTTCCACTGCATCATGTTGGATCTGAGCTTCTTCATTAGCTGAAACATTTTCAGGTTCCACTGCATCATTCTGCTCCTGGACTTCAACATGAGCTGAAACCTCTTCAGGTTCCACTGCATCATGTTGATCCTGAACTTCTTCATGAGTTGAAACCTTTTCAGGTTCCACTGCATCATGTTGTTCTGTTTCTTCAAATATATTCATTACCTGCAATATTTATTGATTTCAGAAAACAAAGTATAGTAAATCAAATCAAATCAAATCAAATCAAAACAAAACAAAGTATAGTAAATTATCACCTCATCATTATCAGACTTTTGTTCTCTATCTTCTTCAATCTCAACATTCACATCATCTTGTTCTACCATTGCATCCACAATTTTTATAGTATTGGTTATCAATTCCTCCATATCTTGTTCAGTGTATGAAACTGTTTTTGCTTCATCTTGCTTACGTTTCTTTCCCACGTAAGTCTTCCTCACTGGTTCTAGTTCTAACTTATCTTCAGCATCATATTTTGCGAGAATTGATTGATCTTCTTCTGAAAGCCCATTGTTACCGACGCTTGTAAGCTTTTCAATCAAAATTCTTTCCCACTTATATTTTTCCTTGTATGTGGTATCTTCATTTCCAGTTTTTCAACACTCACTTCATTTCTTTCACCAACCAACTCTTCATTTCTTTCAGAACCAATATCTTCATTTCTTTCAACAACCATCTCATTATCCTCTTCATTTCTTTCACCACCAACATCTGCATTTTCCTCTTCATTTCCTTCACCATCTATGTACTCTTGAAACTGAATTTCCTCTTCTTATATACGCTGGACCAAGCGTATTTCTTGTTCATTATATTCTAACATGAAGGATCCCATACGGTAACCCACATTCATCTGTGGAATACAAGAAAAGTTATGATTAATAAGTTGGTACTAAATAAACTATGAAACCTTTTTTGGTTCCATTGTTTTTCTTTTTCATCTTGAATAAGGTGCAGAGATTAAAAATTATAAACAAACAAGAACTGTTGTTGCTTTTACCTTGGAGAAAATTTCTGGTTTGTTGGAGAGATCATCAAAATTATTCACCACTTGCTTGCTTATTTCATCAAGGTTCCATCTAGCGAACCTTGCGTACCTTTCGCTCTCATCTTCTCTCAAAGTGATGTTTGTTATCTCAGCAAACCAATACTGTAAAAAATCAATACACAATTCAACATTTAAATTAGTAATCAAACTTGGGAAAAATAAAAAACAAAAATTTTATGAAACAAAAGAAACAAATATTAACTTACCAGTGGGTAAATGACGCAACATGATACATCATCAACTTCTTCAGCTTTAACTATAGACTCAATTAGATTTTCATGCAAAACATCAGGCCAACACACTTTATTCATCTCAAATACTTGGTACAAGTATTTTGATGTCAGATTCTGCCCACCTTTTTTTGGGACAAATATCGAAACCAAGAGATAGAGTATGAATAGCTTGACGAAGTCTTCAGCTTTGGTTTCATCTGCTGATGTTTCCATCATAGCTATGACAATATCAGTTTTCCTCATCTTCTTAGCTCCTTTAAAATACTCAACTTGAAACATGTTCACCTTTTTCTTCAGCTCAACATCTTGGTGTATATCTACATTCTTCATCATTTGTAGACCAAAGATGATAGCGAACTGTTCAGGTGTTGTCTGTAGTATCATATTCCTTGCTCTCATCAATTTGAAACAATCTGGTTTATCACCCTTTACACTTCTATAAAATGACCCTAAGATCATCTGAACTGCTCTTGTTGTTTTCTTTAATTTTTCTGCTTGAAGGGTACCATCGATGAACGGTTTGAAGAAACGCCAGAATGGACATGCAACAAGTGCCTTCATGTGTTTTTCTTTAGTGTGTATCAATGCTTTTATTTTTGGTGCCTCTGCACACAAATGTTGTAATGAGCATCTGTGTGGATCTGGAATATTTTTTTTCCTGTTACAGAATAAGTAAACCATTAGCACAAACAGAACGGAATAGGATGAAACCTTTTTGGGTTCCATCAAAACATTCATTAAGTAAAAAAACAGTAACATTTTTTAGTCACAATTATACACATAATAGGATGAAACCTTTTTGGGTTCCATCAAAACATGCAGTAAGTAAAAAAACACCAACATTGTTGGTCACAAACATACACAGAATAGGATGAAACCTTTTTGGGTTCCATCAAAACATGCATTTTCTAAAAAACACCAACATTGTTGGTCACAAACATACACAGATTAGGATGAAACCTT
>JAJJMC010017603.1:508229-526340 GCA_023531435.1 Papaver californicum
ACATTTGTTGGTCACAAACATACACAGATTAGGATGAAACCTTTTTGTGTCCCATCATAATACCAATTAAGTAAAAAACCTCCAACATTGTTGGTCACAACCACACACAGAATAGGATGAAACCTATTTCGGTTCCAACACAATAATTTAGGTTAAAACAGATGAAATCTAAACGTTGAAACAGATGAAAATCAATGAAACCTAGTTTCAGAAAAATGTAACTGAAACCTAACTATGAAACCTGTAATTTCGAAAGAGATGAAACCTTATTAACCAAATACATCGACGAAACCAAAATCAGGAAACTAAAAATCATAAACATGCAGAATATGATGAAACCTTATTTACCAAATGCATTTTGATTTTCAACCATAAACAATCACAGAATATGATGAAACTATAAACTTTAAATTACCTTTCGTAGATTCTTGTTTCTTAACTGGTGTATTGAGTTTTTTCTTCATCTTGTTGTTTTGTTTCTTCACCATGTTTAATGATCTTCAGTGAATTTTCTTAGGTTTAAACTGTGACAGAATTGAATAGAAACTTCAGGTAGAGTATGATGAGTTAAAAGTAGAAGACTCAATTCTACTGTTGATGATCAACAATCGTTTTAGAATCATCAATTTTAGGTTGATTACGACTCAAGTTCAACTGTTGATGATGATTTAAGTGATGACTTTTGTTTCAGGGAGATTAATGTGATGATTTTTGATATGATTGATGATGACGATGATGTTGGTTCAGGTTTTTTTCTCTGATGATGTTGGTTCAGGTGTTCATCTATGAATTTTGGACATGGTAGATGATAGAAGTTAAGAGGGAAAATGGCGTTAATGGCGTTAAATGAAGGTGGGCGTGCGTAGTGGGCGTGATGGGCGTGAATAGTTTCTGAAGTTGGGCTGAATAATAAGCAAGGGTAATATGGAAAGTTGGTTTATAATGGGTTTTTTGTGTCAAATTTTTTTTTTTGGGTTTTATTTAGTTGGATAGTGACACCTTTGGGCTTATACCCCATGGCCGGTTTTGAATAATAAAGCTGTTAAAACACTAATTTGTAGGTATTTATTGAAAAATATAGCCTTTAAAACACTAATCGGGTGAGTAGTTATTATAAAAAATAATTACCTACCAAAGATTTACGGAAACCAAAAGCCAGAAGACTCGATTAAGACGACGGTATTCTTAATAAACAGGGATATAGAGAAACTCAACTAATAAATTAAATAAAAACTAATTTAATCGATGTTCTTAATTTATAGGGATTTAGAGAATTGATCAAACGAATTAAAGAAATTAGCTCCGTTAAACAGTAATTAAATCAATGTTTTTAATCACAGAAATAAAGGAAAATTGAGGAAAGAAGTATAAATACCTCTTGAGGTTCGAAGCTAAAGATAATATGTTAAAAGACGGGTATGCCCAAAAACCATTCCAAGTGTATCGCAACATGCTCTTTATTGATTTTAGAAAACAGTCTGTGGGTTATAAGTCCAAAGGTGTCACTATCCAACTACATAAAACCCAACAAAAAAAATTTGATACAAAAAAAATCATTACAACTCAACTATTCATATTACCCTCACTTATAAACCGCTCAACTTCATTAACTGCTCACTAAATTGAACTCGACCTCATTATTTCCCTCTTTAACTTCTCTCTTCAACAACTTCCATAATCAAACCGTTCAGAATTTTTAAAATCATTATAAAAAAATCGTGAAACAGCATCATCGTCATTATCATCCATATCAAAAATCATCACATAAATCTCCCTGAAACAAACATCATCACATAAATCATCATCACCAGTAGAATTGAGTCATCATCATCCTGAATTTTTGATTCTCAAACGGTTGTTCATCATCATCAGTAGAATTGAGTCTTCTAATTTTAACTCATCATCATCTCCATGAAGTTCCTATTCCATTCTCTAACAGTTTAAACCTAATCAAAATCACTGAAGATCATTAAAAATGGTGAAGAAACAAGACAAAAAGAAAGAAAAAAAGATGAAGAAAAAACTTGATAAAACAATTAAGAAACAAGAATCTCCAAAAGGTAAATCAAAGTTTGTGGCTTCATCATATTTTGTGATTGTTTATGGTTGAAAATCAAAATGCATCAATGATTTTTAGTTTCGCGATTTTGTTTTCATCGGTGAATTTGGTTAATAAGGTTTCATCTGTTTAGAAATCACCGGTTTCATAGTTAGGTTTCAATTACATTTTTCTTTAATTTTTCACTGATTTTCATCTTGGTTTCATCTGTTTGTAGCATGATTTTAGGTTTCATCTTTTTTGACCTAATTTATTTACTTAATGTCTATTACATTTTTCTGAAACTAGGTTTCACTAATTTTCATCTAGGTTTCATCTGTTTGTAGCATGGTTTTAGGTTTCATCTGTTTTGACCTAATTTATTTACTTAATGTCTATTTGTATGGAACAAAAAAAGGTTTTAAAATTTATGTGTATGGTTGTGACCAATAGTGTTGGTGTTTTTTACTTAATGGGTATTTTGGTGGAACCAAAACAGGTTTCATCATATTCTGTGTATGGTTGTGACCAACAGTGTTGGTGTTTTTTACTTAATGAGTATTTTGATGGAGCCAAAATTGATTTCATCATATTTTGTATATATATGGTTGTGACCAACTGTGTTGATATTTTTTACTTAATGCTTATTTTTATGGAACCAAATTTGGTTTCATCATTTTTTGTATATGGTTGTGACCAACAGTGTTGGTGTTTTTTACTAAATGGGTATTTTGATGGAACCAAAATTGGTTTCATCATATTCTGTATATGTATGGTTGTGAACAACAGTGTTGGTGTTTTTTACTTATGGGTATTTTGATGGAACCAAAATTGGTTTCATCATATTCTGTGTATGGTTGTGACAAGTTTTGTTTGTGCTTATGGTTTACTTATTCTGTAACAGGAAAAAAAAGACTGACAGAACCATATAGGTGCTCGTTGCATCATTTGTGTGCAGAGGCACCTAAGATAAAAGCTTTGATACAAAGTAAAGAAAAACACATGAAGGCACTTGTTGCTTGTCCATTTTGGCGTTTCTTCAAACCGTTCTTCGATGGTACGCTGCAAGAAGAAAAATTGAAGAAAATGACCAGAGCAATTCAGATGATCTTATGGTCATATTATAGAAGTGTCAAGCGTCAGAAACCAGATTGTTTCAATTTGATGAGAGCAAGGAATATGATACTACATACAACACCTGAACAGTTCGTTGTCATTTTTGGTCTACAAATGATGAAGAATGTAGATATACCCAAAGATGTTGAGCTGAAGAAAAAGGTGAACATGTTTGCGGGCGAGTATTTTAAAGGAGATAAGAAGATGAGGAAAACTGATATTGTCAGAGCTATGATGGAAACTGCAGCAGATGAAACCAAAGCTGAAGACTTCGTCAAGCTATTCATACTCTATCTCTTGGTTTCGATATTTGTCTCAAACAAAGGTGGGCAGAATCTGACTTCAAAATACTTGTACCAAGTATTTGAGATGAATAAAGTGTGTTGGCCTGATATTTTTCATGAGTATCTAATCGAGTCTATAATTAAAGCTAAAGAAGTTGATGATGTATCAGGTTGCGTCATTTACCCATTGGTAAGTTAATTTTTGTTTCTTTTGATTCATAAATTGTTTCTTTTTTATTTTTCCGAGTTTGATTACTAATTTAAATGTTGTGTTGTGTATTGTTTTTTTCAGTATTGGTTTGCTGAGATGACAAACATCACATTGAGACAAGATGGGAACGAAATGTACGCAAGGTTCGCTAGATGGAACCTTGATGAAATAAGCAAGGAAGTGGTGAATAATTTTGATGATCTCTGCAATAAACCAGAAATTTTCTCCAAGGTAAAAACAACAACAGTTCTTGTTTGTTTATAATTTTTAATGTCTGAGAATTAAAAATTTCAATCATTTATTTGGTTGCACCTTATTCCAGATGAAAAGAAAATGATGGAACCAAAAAAAGGTTCCATAGTTTATTTAATTCCAACTTATTAATCATAACTTTTCTTGTGTTCCGCAGATGAATATGGGTTACCATCAGGGATCTTTCTTGCTTCAATATAATGAACAAGAAATACGCTTGGTCCAGCGTATAGAGGAAGAGGAAATTCATGTTGAAGATTACATAGATGGTGATGGAAATGAAGAGGATAGTGCAAGTGAAGAGGTTGTTGGTGAAAGAAATGAAGAGATTGTTGGTGAAAGAAATGAAGAGAGTGTTGGTGATAGAAATGAAGAGAGTATTTGAACTGGAAATGAAGATACCACTTACAACGAAAAATATAAGTGGGAGAGAATTTTGATTGAAAAGCTTACAAGCGTTGGTAAAAATGGGCTTTCGGAAGAAGATCAATCAATTCTTGCAAAATATGATGTTGAAGATAAGTTAGAACCAGTGAGGAAGACTTACGTGAGACAGAAACGTAAGAGAGATGAAACAGAAACAGTTTCAAACACTGAACAAGATGTGGAGGTGATATGTTGAATCTTAGATGAGTTAAATATGATATTATTTATTTGTGTGTGTTGGGTTAATGGTAGTATCTAACATATGTTAAATATCGCAGGAATTGATATCCAAAGTTATAAATATTGTGGATGAAATGATAGAACAAGATGCTGGTAATGTTGAAGTTGAAGAAGATAGTGAACAAAAGTCTGACAATGATGAGGTGATAATTTACTTTACTTTGATTTGATATTATTTGTTTGTTGTCACTGAATCTAACTTTTTTGAAATCAATAAATCTTGCAGGTAATGAATATGTCTGAAGAAACAGAACAACATGATGCAGTGGAACCTGAAAAGGTTTCAGCTCATGAAGAAGTTTAGATTCAACATCAGTGGAACCTGAAAAGGTTTCATCTCATGAAGAAGTTCATGAGCAACATGATGCAGTGGAATCTGAAAAGGTTTCATCTCATGAAGTTCAGATTCAAGGATTAACTGAAGATTTGGAGGATTCTTTGTTGGAACCAGAAAAGGTTTCATCAACTGAAAGAAGTTCAGGATCAAGAGATGATGGAACCATAAAAGGTTTTATCAAATGAAGAGAAGTTCAGGAGCAAGAGCTGATGGAACCAGAAAAGGTTGCATCATCTGAAGGCAAAGCTCAGCAAATGATTGAAGAGATTTCGGAGTTAACTCCGAACACAATTGAAGATTTGGAGGTGGATGAGAAAGTAGAATCTGAAATCAAAGGGAAGCAAGTCAAATATAATAGAATGGAAGAAGTTTTGGAGATAACTCCAAACACAGCTGAAGATATAAAGGTGGCTGAACAAATTGAATCTTCTTTGTCGAAGACTAAATTGAGGAGTGCAATAGAAGAAGTTTCTGAATTGACTCCAGACACAATAGAAGATATCAGAGTGGTTGAGAGAGTAGAATTGGAAGCGAAGAAAAGTTCTTCATCAAAGCCAGAGATACAGATTGAAGTGTCAACTCAAAGCCAGGGTTCAATTGATGAAACTATTCTTCAGCAAATGGAAGATGAATATGCAAACAAGACTTCTACATCAAAGCCATAAAGTAAAGGCATGTGCTACTACTCTTTTATAAACATGGCAAATGATGTAATTGCTTTAGAAGATGATGTGCCTCATTTCGAGTTGGGATTGACGCAAACTGACAGTGACAAAGAAGATAGTGAAGACGTCAGTCCCGAACAAAAAGTGAGTAACATAATCTCAAGGATGAGAAAAAACAAAAGGAGCATGCAAGCACATGTTAAGATGCAGGATTATACACCTGGAGAAGCTAAGAAGAAGAAAAGAAACAAGACTCGTTGTATGAGTAGAAAGCAAACTACAAAGTTGGAGAAAAAATAAAAAGAGAAAAGGGAAGTCAAGTTGAAAGCAGTGGACAACTTAAAATTATGCAAGTGCTGGATTCAAATGAAAAACCGATTGTGTGCAGATATTTTAAAATGCACAATGAAAGGTAAGTGGCATTCATACCATTAAGTTTTTTGGTTTCATAATTTAAGTGTTTCAGTTTCTTTTCTTATTCTTAAATATTTAATTTGTTTTTCAACAATTTAACAACAGTGGCATGGCTTGGGAGAAGAAAGATCTGGGTTTTTACATTACAGGAAGGAATATGAACACCTTGGTAAGAAAATGTGACATTGCAGGAGATATGATTGAGTTCTACATGCTCAAATTGCAAAAAAAAAAAAACCATATCAAAGAACATCAAGAAACCAGATGGCGCTCCTAAGCACATATGTCTATGTAAGTTTCATCTAAATTCTCTTATATAAGTTTCTTTCTGAAAACGATGAAACCAATTTCATCAAATAAGGTTTCATCTGTTTCAATTACATTTTTCTGTAAAAATAGGTTTCACTGATTTTCATCTTGATTTCATCTGTTTGTAGCATGATGTTAGGTTTCATATGTATAGGATTAAAATTAGAATTTAATTTTTGATTTTTTAATGAATTTCAGACACTGCACTCAATCGGGCAAAGTTGCCACACTGCAATTGAAGCTTTCATTGATAAAATGGATTACACTCCAGAATTTTTATTTGTTCCATTGCTAACAAAAATAAGTGAAAAGTCATATCACTGGAAATTGTTAGTCTTTGATAATGAGACTGGAGAATTCTCTCACTACAACTCAATGGCCTCCAATGAAGATGAATGCAACAAAAGTGCTGAAAGCATGAAAGAAAGAATGGTGTCAGCATTCAAACAACATGTTGCAAAGCTCATCCTAGACCCGGCAAGTCAAACAAAAGAATTTATTTTGAACACCCCTTTGTGCTGTCAATAAGATGTGTAAGTACTTTTAAAAGAACTTGTGATATCTTCATTTCAATCCTTTTTTGTCTTTTTCAATTTAAAGATATTGTTTTGTTAATTTCAGGAATGATTGCGGACTTCATGTTTGCTATTACATGAAGAGCCTTTTGAAAGGAAATTTTTCATCCGAAGAGCACATAAAACAAAAGGTGCAAAATATGAGGCCAAAGTTGGCATGCAAGATACTCACTGACAAAGTTGCAGACTATGAGTCCAAATTTGCAACTTAAAGTTATAATCGAGAAAAGACTGGCAAATATTAGGGTGGAGGAGGACTACTTGCAACATCAAGGAAGAGGAGTAACATGAAGATTCAGTTGTGCAATTGTTTGGTTTGTTTTCAGGTGTGTCTCATTAATGGTGGCAGAGAAAGAATACTGATGGTGCGTTAATGGTGGTTGTTTGTTCATGGAAGAGAAGATGCAGTTCATGGTGGTAAAGAAACAGTGAAACAGAGTTTGGGTTAGAGTTTGTAAAAAAAAGGCTGAAACTAAGAACAGTGTTAATCAATTAGTTTGTGGTAAAATACAATGGTTTTCCGTAAAACATCTTATTCAATGATTTATAAACATAGGGTAGCTAAGAACAGTCTTTTCATCAATCACTACTCTTAAGTGATACAATATGTTGTGATATTTTTCTCTTAATCAAGGATGAACATCTTATTCCATGATTTGTTTCATCTTATTACAGGATGATATTTTTCTGTTAATCAATATTTTTTGTTTCATCTTATTCCAGATGAAAAAACATGATGAAACCAGAAAAGGTTCCATCATTATTTTTGGTTTTCATCTTGTTCCAGATGAAAAAACATAATGGAACCAGAAAAAGTTCCATCATTTGTTTTTGTTTCATCTTATTCCAGATGAAAAAAACGATGAAACCAAAAAGGTTTCCATCACATTTTTTGGGTTCATATTGTTCCAGATAAAAAAACATGATGAAGCCAAAAAGGGTTCCATCAACTTAAAGATATAAAAACCCTGAAGAATGTGACAAACTATGAAACCTATTTTGGTTCCAATAAATTATAAAAGCCTGCAACTCTGACAAACTTAATCTAAAAATAAAAAAACATGAAAGACCTGGAGCAAATTGAAATTTTAAATGTAAAAATTATAGAAAAAGAATAATAAAAATATGTAGATTAAAAAACATATAGTAGTCTAAACCTGTATTATTCTAAACAAAAAATGAAAATGAAAGTCGATGAATTGTTGTCAAAATGAATTCACATCTGCCACGCTGGGCATGTCCTTCGGTTATGGGAACTCAAAACATGGAAGCTACCACAAGTTCTCGTATTCTTATTAGGAACTGAAATTGTATTAGGAATTCTCTTCTTCTTCCTTGGACGACCTGGTTTTGGTAGAGCATCAGGACCAAGAACAAGAGATTTTGGAGACACAATCGAAGGCTTTTCAACTGTGGGTACAGGATTAATTGGTCTTGCATAGGATTCACGGTATAACTTTACTGTAAAGTAGAATTCAACATACTTATACGGGTCTTCTTCATTTAGCATGATACAGCGGATAGCGTGGGAACAAGGAAAACCGTTAATGTGCCAGCGGTTGCAAGAACATGTTCTTCTTTCCAAATCAACCTTTTGTGTTAATGTCGAATGAACTTCAAACACATATTGCGACGACTTGGTGACACTTTATTCACGGTCGTGCATCTTGTTGTTGTACAACTCAATTTCAAATTCTGGACATAAAGTTTCTCGCCACTTCAATAATGTTGCACATTGTTCGCGACGTACACACATTTGATTCATAAGCTTCACTATGATATCATCAACCATGATGGCTATAGGCTTCTCTCTCTCTTCAACGATCCAACTATTGAAACTCTCAGCAGTATTCGGACACAACCTACCATAACGACGACCCGGGAAATAAACACTTGCCCATTTATCAACCGGAGCTCTACTCAGATAATCTTGTAACTTCTGATTTTTGACCTGCAACAAATTCTCCCAGTTCTCTGAAAATTTTATATGTGTATTAGCATACGCACATTTTTCAAACAACCCAAGCACATAATTGTTATAAACCTTACTGGACTTCGGCAAGTATGTATTGATATTGTTCTTCATATGCCAATAACACCAACCATGAGCAGCATCAGGGAATACATTAGGGATTTGATTCACCAAACCACTACCTCGATCACTCACAAAAGTAAGCTCTTTGCGCATAGGAGAAAGTACTTGCTTCAAATTCTCCAAAAACCATTTCCAATTGGCATTATTCTCCGAAGAAACAACAGCATGCGCAAAAGGATAGATTTCTGAAAACAGAACAGAAAAAAAATATCTCAGCATATAAAAAAACGATGAAACCAGTTTTGGTTTCATCAAATAAGGTTTCATCTGTTTCAATTACATTTTTCTGTAAAAATAGGTTTCACTGATTTTCATCTTGGTTTCATCTGTTTGTAGCATGATGTTAGGTTTCATCTGTATAGGATTAAATAACAAACCTATTTATCAACTCAGAAACAAATAGAATGTTTAAGAAACTTACCGTCATTCCCGGTTAGACCTGTTGCTGCCATGATATGACCAAGGTATTTGCTCTTCAAATGGGCTGCATCAAGGAATAACAAAGGACGACAGTAATTGAGTCCATGAATGCATGATCCGAAATAGATAAACAATCTCTAAAAAATTTGAGTCCCATTTTCAACTTCCAAAACAACACGAGATCCAGGATTGGTTTCAGTCAATTTGTTGGTATACCATTTCAAGTACATAAATGATTTCTCGTTCTCTCCCCATGTAATAATCAATGCATGCCTCTTCCCTGCATATGCATAATAACGACTAATGTCAAAACCGTACTCTCTTGTAAACTGATTCATAATATCCTTTGTCTTCTTCTTTGGATTCTGTTTAATATCTTCAAGAATCAAACTACTAATTAGTTCTTCGACAGATGTGGTCTGCTAACAACTCCACCACAACAAGTATGCTTCTTATTTAACTTCTTGATAATAAAAGGACTACCTTCAACACCATCAATAGAAACAGCATATATATGCCATTCACATTTCTCTTCTTCCTTCTTAGAACAACATGCACCAATCCTCAACTTCTCATTCCTTGTCATCTTAAATGAATACCCAGATACTGAATGATATTTCAACAAATCAGAGCGAATTTGTTGAACACCTCCATTAAACACCTGATTGACACCCTGAAAAAGGCCTAACCAATGCGGAGACTTCAATGGTTCTTTAACTTTATTACGGACATCATAATCAACTAAATTTGTAAGTGCTGCATGCTCAAAAGATATAATTCCTAAACTTCATGGCTGCTCATATGGTATGATTCCTGAAATTTCTGAACTACAACTAGAGGACTCATCTCTATGCCTTACATGTAACTCAAGAGATGGAAGCTTATTAAACAAAGTAAATAAAGCAACCGATTGGAGATCAAAATCAGAATTGATAACCTTTTGCTGATCATAAACTATGTGGAAAATTTCTATAGAAAGAACAGAGAATTGACACCAACTTGAACATATACTACCCTTCAAATCACAAACAGATGCTTGTAGACCAATACGAAAAGATAATGTACCCTCTTTGTGAAATATAACAGCGAGAACAGATTTCATAACCTACATAAAAAAGTATGAAACCAAAAGAAGTTTCACTAGATGTGAATATAAACAACAACAAACAACAAAATTTGAATATTAACATCAACAGCATAACAAAATATGATTCCAATAATATACAGGAAAAGGTATGAAACCAAAAACAGTTTCACTAGATGTGAATATAAACAACACCACCAACAAAAAAATTTGAATAAGAATATCAAAAACATAACAATTTCTGATTCCAATAATCTACAAAGAAAAAGTATGAAACCAAAAATAGTTTCACTGGATGTGAATATAAACAACAACAAACAACAAAAATTGAAAATTAACATCAAAAACATTAACAAATTCTGATTCCAATAATCTACAGGAAAAAGTATGAAACCAAAAACAGTTTCATTGGATGTGAATATAAACAACAACACCAACAACAACATTTTTAAAAGTTGAATTTCAGTTTGAGATGAATGATTGAACTAATACAACAGCTTGAACCGAATGAGAATATGATCAAAATTGAAAGAATAAACTGAAACTTCAGTAGGAATCTTCAAAACACGAACAATTTGAAGTTACAGTTCCTGTTCTTCACTTAAACAGAAACGAAAACGAGTTCGGTTCTTCAAAAGTTTGATAATCAAATAACAACCAAAATCAATAAATCAAAAATTAAAATACAATCAAAATCATAATAAGAAAACCAAAATCAAAATCAAACTTACCTGATGAAATACAACTGACGCTGAGTTTCTATTCTTCACTTAAACAAATACGAAAACGAACTCAGTTCTTTAAATAATCAATGGATTTTAAATTTCAGTGAAACAGTTTGCAATGAATCGAAGCTAGAGTTTCTGTTCTTCACTTAAACAGCTACGAAAACGAACTCGGTTCTTCACTTAAACAGCAACTGAAGATATGTTTCAAATTGATTTAGTTACCATCAATTTAGAAAAGATATCTTTTGTTTCAAAAAACCCTAGCCGAAACTCTATTCTTAGCTACCAGCAGAATCAGATTCTCTAAATTTGATTTAGCCGATTTCCTATCACCAAAACTAAGATTTGATTTTAACATTTATTTTCATTTAAAACTTATAGATTATATAGGAAGGGCAACTCAGGTATATTGAAAAATACTAAAAACTAAATTTAATCATTATTAAGGGAAATGGAGTTTTAATTTTTATATTTAATTAAAATGGTTTTTGTTTATAAAAAATAATATGGGAGGGTTTTTTGTATAAAAAGTTTGTTCACCTTAATTTTTTATACCAAGTTATGTTTAAAAAATACAAATTCATTATTAACAAAGTTTTTTTCTATCTATTTTCGAGTAGATTGTTTTTACAGGAATTGGGGAACAATTGACATTCAAAGGTTAACTGTAAATAAATCTGGGTTGGCTCTCAATCATCCCACGAGAAGGATAATGTCGTACAAGCTCCATTACATACTGTTGCCAAAGATGAAACTGCACTACCACTGAGAGAAATTTATTCTTGGGGAGCCGCGAACCTTGTCGGAGTGTCAATGCCCATCATGCAACAAAGACCAGATATTAATATTATAAGCAAGACGAGGGCCTGAAAATACAGTAACAGAGCGAAATAGGAATTAAAAACGTCAGGCATCTTGGAGGTTAAACAAGTATTTCGAAAGGTGGACGAACAAACAGTACCATATTTGCACATATAAATCTTCGTACCAAGCTGATACAGTGCACATAAAAGATTAACCATTGTGTAACATACTAATAATAAACACCCACTCAGTAAAACCATTGGTCAGAGTGTGTTTAGGTCAAATATGACCTAAATAAATAACCAGACACTATTACTACATAGCTGTCACAAGTTACAATTGTAGGAAACAGGCTAGATCATGTTAAATACCGGATGGAAACCATGATACATGGAAACGGCAATTCAACATGGTCAATAACAAGATTCATCCCTACACTTATTGAAGTGTTTGGATGAAACCACAGCATACCAAATTGGTTTTTGGACCAAACATGCCTGTATCTCAGTGACTCAACCTACCTAAATTGACTTTGTGGCTTAGTTTCCGAAGTAGGTAAAAGTTAGTATTATTACTATTTACAATATCTTCAGATGATTATGGCATTATGTAAGCATTACTTGAACACTTTCTAATGGTAGCTCAATTATACTCTTGTAGGCAATAAGCAAACTTATTACTTATGGCTGACTCTATCCACATCTTTTGTGTCTTGATGTTGACATCTAATCCTGCAGTGAGTTTCAAGTATTTAACTAATATGAATGGGAACCTATGTAGCATGACAGGTAGAATCTGTTGAACAAGATGGGGATGAGGTACATCACATATTCACATACATCTTCCTTACAAATACAGACAAAATTACAAACCATATATATCCTGTATAAAAGCAAGAAACTGAAAAGGAAATGAAATAACTCACAACTAGAAATCCTTCAAGAAGTGATGATTTGATCTGGCAAACTCCATCACAGTATGCAGTTCTGACTGAGCCATTACCAGCTTCGGCTAGAAATCTATCTAGCTCTCTGTACGAAGTGTATTGCGCTAATCTGTAAGGATCAGAAGCATAAAGAGCAGTATATGTTGCTCCCAGTTGCTCGATTGAACTAATAAGCTCAGAAAATAATTCTCCTGCATATTTGTTCATATCCAGAATAAGCAGTCTGATGCAGAAAGAAGACTGGCTAGGAATTCCAGAATTAGATACCTTCTGGTTGACTCTGGTCATTGCAAACCATGATAACAGTCGTTTTCTCCTTTGACTTCTTTTCCATCCTTAATCCCAGATAGTTCTATTGAAAAGAAAAAAGAACCTAAGGTCAACACCACTAATATCAACTTAAATAGCAAGCAAATATAATAGAAAGCAAAGTTTTTTTCTCCTCCATCTGCTTAGAGACATAAAATTACCTGGACTGAGTTGACATCTGCAAGTTCTGTAAAATCCAAACCCTCTATCGAGCAAGATCCAAGGAATGCAATATCTTTGACTCCTAACTTATGTCCACAGGTTTCTCTAAACCCTGAAATTAAAGAATTTTGGATTGTCCCTTTTTCCTCTGATACAGTTACATATGGGAATGCCATGGAAAAATTGGACTTTGTGAAAGAATTCTGCATGAGACGAGGATAAATATTGAAAAAATTAAAGGTTTACACTCAACACATACTATATAAATAAAAGAAATGACCCATTTAATTGGAACACCATTCTTACCTTTAGCAAATCCACAAGATCTGGGTCTGCGTGATTATTTACCGAAATATCCGAAGATTGCATCTGCAGTTGCAGAAATCAAGTCATATTAGTTGTACAAATTGAAGGAAACGAAATATAAAAACATGTAGGCAGAACTGACTTTCTTAGCCAGCAACAAAGCTGTGAACAGCTGTGGGAAGAGTTGGAAATTTGGAGCATTCTGCCAGAGAGTTTTCAAATCTAAGAAAAATAGAGGTTTTACTGTGGAGAAATTACTCATTATAGTGGATTTCTACTGTTCATATTGCTGCAGCTATAGTTGAGTATAAGGATGTTTTACTTCGGTAAGTGTTGATACAGTGGAAACAAAATTACTTTTAACATCCCTGAGGTTCTCAGCGATCTGTTTTTTTTTTTAATCGATAAAACTTTATTACAATGCCCCATGCAGGTCTTGAACCTGGGACCTGGCATTATCAATAACAATTTGTTACTTAGTTCGTAAGATTTGGACGCAGATAAATATAGGAATATTAATAAGGGAAATTACATTTGGATTCTAAGAGCTAACACCAGATTTACCAGGGGAGATCCTAACAGTGAAGCATGGGACCTACTGTCGCACACACCCACGTGCTAAGGATCCTGGACCTAATTTGACTTTGCAGTATTATGTGTAGAGCTATTTCTCAAAATAGCATGGTCCTACAAGTATGCAACTAAACTACACAGCAGCCGATGGGTTTGAGAAAACTCACATAAAGATCAACAATGAAGACAACACGAATTAAGTGGGGGAAAAGTATTTTGGAAAATTATAATTGAGCTCACAGATAATGTATGCACTTACCTCTCTGCCGGCAAAAACAAGTGCAACATCTGGAGCCTGATTGTTCTTCCCTTGAAACTGAGGACAAGAATAATATGAGTAATTTAACTTAGCACATTGAAACTTCAATACCCTTTCTTTTCTAGAGCAAAATGCCAGAGAGTACTGGAAGAAAGTAAGCATAGAATGAGTAACAGTCTAAAATGAAAGACATGGAAATGAAAAGGTGAGAAAGAAAGAACAGCATACAAAATAAAACAAAGAGAAAATACCAGTAAATTTGACCAGCCCCCTTCAGACAGGACAAGCTTCGTGAAATCAGTAGGAGAGATGGTACGATAATCAACAGTGTCCTTCATCCCAGCATAGGAAGACCTGCATTATGTAAAATTGTTTTAAGAACCAAATTTGCAGTTCTTAATGTAGATTGTATGCAGTTCATAGTGATGTTTACTTTAGTTTAAGTCTAGATTACATATAATTTGACTAATTGAAACATAGCTCAACACCCAAAGTCAACACATTCGAGATAAACGCCAAAGACCATTGACGAAACCGATAGGATAAACCCAACTCCCTAAAATTTGCTTAGGAACAAGTTATCACCTCGTCTCCATTTGCGCCTCACATCTACCCTCTTATCCTATCAAATAAGCATAAAGATTTCTCTTTCAGTTCATTGAACCAGTTTCTGAAGAGTGGAACTCTGAGAAACATACGTAGCATTTGTTAATTATTGACAATAAAGTCGATAACAGATTGGACAAAGTAGGACCTTTTAAATATAACAGATGTTCCACATACCTTCAAGTTCTGTTGAATTGAAGGCATCCTGGGATGAAGAAAGAATGTATGAATAGCGGGTAAACCTACCTTGAATATTTTACTAACTATATTATATCCTAATAAACAAAACAAAGAAAAAGATTGGGACTAATACGAGTACATCAGGAAGTTGGGAATGCTTAGCTAACAACATTTTCTTGATGAAAATCTTACAATTAATTGGAATTAATCATAAAGAAGAATAACCCATGACTACTCCCAGAATAGAATCAAGAATTATTAGAGTGCTAAAAGCCTGGAACATTAAATCTTCAAGAAATAAATAATCAAAAATCAAAAGTGTTTTTTTTTTGTTGGGGTAGTGAGCAGTGATTCTGGCAAGCACCTTTATACCTTCCTTTCTGGCCATCATGGGCTTAAGTACAAATATAGGTATTCACTCTGCCTACTAGTTAATCAGCCTCTCATATTTGGTGCATAATGGTCTCTTCGTACAATGTTTTCCTTCTCAGTTGAGCTGCTGCTATCTTGGATTCAATGTTAATATATAAGATACCCAATGCAAGGATGTTGGTTAATAGAAACTAGAACTGTTTATCCAAATTGAGCTCAACCTGGAAATAGTTTCATCCATTTTTTTCACGCCTGATGCCTCTACATTTGGCTTTATCAATCAGTTCAGTCAGTGCATCATGGTATGCATCTCCAGCGGTTTGACATTGCTAGCAAGTTACCCATGCTGGTGCTTCCAAGGGTAAAAACCAGTGTGTCTCCATCACGCATGTAATTTTATGAAATGTTTGGGAGAATCTGAAGGAGTCAAACTTTAGTGAAGGGATATGCAAATTTCAAACACCATTATCTGTCGAATGAATGGATAGTTCAACAGGCTATAACATGTGGACTTCGTTGGGAAGCTATCACAGGTGACTGTAATGAGTCGAATGAATTTTCAGTCAGATACAGAAGCTACATAGTTAACGGTTTTAAAGGTGAGAAAAAGACTGGATGACATGGTTGGAGAAGGTAGTAGGGAAAGTATTTAGCAGGCATTCCCTAACTAAATGGGAATGTACATAAATCACTTAACTAAGAAGTGAACCCTTGTTTACCTTCAATTAGCCAGCGCCTTATGAAGGTGAGCGAGGGAGGGGGAGATCCAGCAATTTAGCCATACGAAATATATAGATTTCCATACCTAGTTATTCAGTTACACGTTCATAGTCTGGTATGAAAAGGGGTGCAAACAGTTGGTTCAACCAAAACACTACAGTATGTTTTTTATCAGCCTAAACTACAAGCTACTCAAAGTAGTTCCGTGGCGAACAACCTAGAAAGGAAATAATATTGGTTGAGCATCTCAAATTGCATAATCTGCATATGTAAAAGCAGGGTTCCACTAATTCTAATGTCTTACTCAAATATGCAATTAAATAACCAAAGACCATTTTCAGTCTGTGACCTGCTCGAAACCCATATAAAATCTGTACGTGCTCAACAATCTCATGAAGCTTCAAAATCATGTGTTTCTATTCGTCAACACTAAAAGAAAAAAGTAAACCAAAGAGGTGGAAACGAAGACGTACTCATAATGGTGAGAAGACCATAGAAAAGCAGGAACAGTAGAGGGTGTTGAGGTCAACCCAAATGAGATCTGTGACGCTACAACCAAAATTGCAACTGAAGCCACAAGGATTCCCCTCATTTCCTCCTGAAAAGCATTTCATGAAACCAAGTTTAGGAAAAGAGAGTCAGCCCTCTAACTGAATTTAGAACTGATACCGATCGTAGGATTCCTATTGATAAGCAATTCAAATCTAAATATTAAGTGAAATGAAATCGAAGAATTTGCAAACGAAATATAAAGTTATGGAGGAAGCTGTACCTTTTTTAGATGAATGAAACTTCAAATCTCAAAGTGAGTTTAAGAGAGTATTGTAATGCAGAGATCAGATTGAATTGCTTCAGAGATCTTTCCAGTCTACTAGAGAGTTTGTAATCACGTTGTTTTGAAGGGGATGTTTGTTTTCCATCCTACTTGCTACCAATGTTACGCCATAATTTGCCCCCAATACTAATAGGGTCACCGATCTAAACCCTGGATTTATGAATGGTAAATCCCTTCGGAAATGTTGAGTCCGGCACGAAAATCATGCCTAACCAACAGCTGATTGGTAATTATCGGTAGGCATGGCAACTGGCCATGTACAGGTGGGGACCTCGAATCCCATCCTCTTCTAATTAAAAAAAAACTAGAGAAATTTTGTGTTTGGGTCGTAGGTTTTGGTATAGTAGAGTGTTTGGGTCGTAAATTTGTCCAATGGTGTGTTTGGGTCGTAAGACCGTCAGTCAACACGGTCAAACTAACCGGCCATTAGTCCAAAAATTACAAGTTTGCCATTCCGTCAAGCCATCCATAAACAGCCGTTTTTTTGTCAAAAATTCGTCAAAAATTCGGCAAAAAAAACGGAAAAATTACGGTAAAAGGACGGTAAAAATTCTCTGTGGCCTTTCCCATCCAAAAAATCGCCGATTTTTTGGCGATTTTCCGATTAATCGCCGATTAATTGCCGATTAATCGGCAAAATCGCCAATTCGTCTCTGTTGCCTTTGCTTATTACGGGATTTTGGGGTTTTTTAGGACTTGCTTCTTGCTTTGCTTATTCCTTCCTGCAAAAAAAAAGAAAAAAAAGAAAAAGCAACGATCAATCACGGGTTTGTGGGTATTAATCGATTATCAACACTAAAGATTAAGCCAATGATGAACAACAATGTATCTAGGTAAGTAATTTT
>JAJJMC010017603.1:526350-613251 GCA_023531435.1 Papaver californicum
GATTGTGATTGATTTGTGATTTGAATGAAATCATTTGTTTGTAAACAGGTTGGTGAATGATGGGTGTAGTTCTGAAGATGAAGACTACATTCCAAGAGTAAGGAACCTTAATCTAGAGAATTGTGATGAAGAAAGCTCATATTACACAGGAAGTGAGAGTGATGAAGGGGATGATGTACCTACTGATGCTGACAATGAAGTGGATAACATTAATCATCAACTAGTTTTGTATAGTGATGAAGCTGAGGTTTGTAGACATGAAGAAATTGATCATGGTGAGTTCATTAAAAACACCCAAAATCTGTATGAAAATGAAGATGAGGATGATGAGTTTAGTGTTGCAAAATCTCCCACAGATCAGTTATATATTGGCATGGAATGGCCAACATTTATTTACTGTAGGAAGTACTTGAGAGATTTGGCTATTAAGAGGCATTTTAGTATTAAAAAGATAATGAATACTGAAAAAAGGCAAGAATGGAGATGTGCAGCGGAAGGATGTACTTGGAGAGTTAACTGTTATCCAACCTTTGATAAGATCACATTTAGGTGCAAATCTGGAGAGTTGAAACATAAATGTAAACCTAAAGGTGTGTGCTCTATTTTCATGTCTCCTTATTTTGTATCTCATTATGTTGTGCTTATTAAAATCTTGATGTTTGTTGTTTGTATACAGGTTTGAAAAATCCTATGGCTAATGCAAGATGGGTTGCTTCAAAGATAATGGGGTATGTTTCTGACCACATTGACTGCAAGCCTTCACATATTAAAGATAGGGTGAAGAGAAAGTATAAAGTAAATATCTCATATTGGACTGCTTGGCATGCTAGGCACATATGTTTAGAAAAGGTTTTTGGGTCATTTGAAGAACATGAAGATGAAGCACCCTGGTGCTTATTTAGAGGAACTTGTTTGGAAGGAAGCAAAAAGCTACAACGAGATAGATTACCAGTTTTGGATGCAACAAGTGGAAGACTTGAATCAACAGGCCAGAACCTGGTTAGAATCTCATCCAAAGGAAGAATGGACAAGGCACAAGTTTGATCATACTTCTAGATGTGAGCATATCACTAACAATTTCAGTGAGTCTTTTAACAAATGGATTCTTAAATTGAGGGCAATGCCTATATGCAAGTTAGTGATGGAGTTTGAGAAACTAGTCATGCAAATTTTTTACAATAGAGAGCAACTAGACCTCACTTGGGATCAAGATAGGTTAATAGAGAGAGCTGAGAATAAATTGAAAAGGCACAGAGAGAATGTGCATTGGTTTAAATGTTATCCATCTACTAGAACTGTTTGGTTGGTTGAAAATAATGAGAGTATGACTTGGAAAGTGGACTTGACTAAGCATGAATGCAAATGTGGAGCATGGCAAGTTGGTGGTTTGCCATGTGTGCATGCAATGGCTGTCATTTTAGAAGTAAATGAAGATGAGTACAGGTAATTCCTAAACAAGTACATGTCTTTTTGTTACTTTGTGTCTAAAAATTCTTACTTTGTGTTACTTTATGTTTGTTTACAGTTTTTTGGATCAATGTCATTTTGTTAGCAAATACATGGCAACTTATGCTGGCAGTATAGAGCCAATAGCCAATCCGGTATATTGGCTTGAGGTATGATTTCTAATCCAATATATTTTGTGTTTCATTTAACTACTCCAATAGAGTGTATAAATATGAACTTAATATTGCCAAATATAGGTCCCTGATGTTTACAAGGTAAATCCTCCAAGAATCCTAAGACCAGTTGGTAAGCCAAGATCGCAAAGAAGGCGAGAGAGGAATGAGCAACTTGGAATACAAAGGGGAATGAAACAATGTGGAGTTTGTAAAGAGTGGGGCCATAATAGAACTGGTTGCAAATTTCAACCTGAGGGTCATCCATCCAATGTTGGTAAGTGGTAGCTATCAGAATCTCTTTTGTACATTTCACTTTCTTGAACTGTGAATGAACCATATGTTAATCCATGACACCAGTACCTAGCCCATCCATCTAATGTATGATATATTGGTCTTAGGTGTCCATATATATCGTGGACCACATGATAGGAGGCCTCTTATCAGTGATGGAGCCGCAATACCTAGACCTGGTGGAATTCCACCTATGGCTGATATTACAATTGGTAGAGGGAGACCTGGTGCTATTGCAAGAGGTAGAGATGGTGCAGCTGGTACTACAAGTGCAGCTGTAAGAGAAAGAGGGGGTGGTGTTGCAAGGGGAAGAGGAAGAGGTACTCATAGTGCTACTGCATCTCAATCATCTCAGGCATCATCTCAGGCATCTACAATCACACAACAGCCTACTACATCAACAAGACCTGCTTCCCTTTTAGGGCACAATCAAGACCAACCACATCTAAAGAAAACCAACAATTCTACTTTTGGGGTTAAATGGTATTAGGTATGTTACTTTTGTTATTGGCTATCTACTTATCTCAATTAAGCTTTAAACTACTGCAATTAAACTCTCCTAGCAGTTTTTAACTTTGTTGCTTGTCTTGTCAAACCAAATACTCTACTCTACAATTGTATAACTTGTTTAAATCCTTACAAATCTTATTTTGTTGTGATGTCAATGTGTTTTTTGTTAAGTTTTCTTGTTATGGTGGTGAATGCAATGGTTCTAGTAAATATTTAACACAAATTTGTTAAAAGTTAAAAAAAAACCCCAAAATCCCGTAATAAGCAAAGGCAACAGAGAGGAATTGGCGATTTTGCCGATTAATCGGCAATTATTCGGCGATTAATCGGAAAATCGCCAAAAAATCGGCGATTTTTTGGATGGGAAAGGCCACAGAGAATTTTTACCGTATTTTTTCGGTTTTTTTGCCGAATTTTTGACAAAAAAACGGCTGTTTATGGATGGGTTGACGGAATGGCAAACTTGTAATTTTTGGACTAACGGCCGGTTAGTTTGACCGTGTTGACTGACGGTCTTACGACCCAAACACACCATTGGACAAATTTACGACCCAAACACTCTACCATACCAAAACCTACGACCCAAACACAAAATTTCTCAAAAAACTATACCTTAACTGGAACAAAAATGGGTATAGAAAATATCCATAAGGAATGGGTTCTTCATGGGTTACTTATGACTTATAACATTACAAAAAGTATTTATAATTTTATAAATAATAAAAATTGAATATAAATATAATAATTTAAAAAATGATAATAATCTAAATAGTATATTTTAAAATTTTAAGTTCATAAAATCCAACTTGAATCGAAAAATAAAGGAGATAATTGATTTCATTTGTTATGACTCTTTCAACTTCTTAATTCCTCACTATTAACTATTTTCTTACGCGTTAATTATCTCATCATGATCTTTTTCATGATCTTCCCAAAAAGTTTCTCCTTGAGATTTTAATTTACCTACTAAAAAATAAATAAATAAATGTATCATATATCTATAAGAAAGTAATTAAATGTAAAATTGTTTCAATACAACTAATATTCTTTTACCTTTCATCATATCCCATAACCAATATTGAGTGCACATCAAAGCCTCCAACGGTTTTTGGATGAAGTCTATTACGTTAGACACTCACGTAAATTTACCTTCAGTGCTAAAAGCAGATTCTGGAGCAACTGTAGACACTGGAATCTCTAAAATGTCTTTAGCCATACACTTGCAAGACTGGGTATTTGATCACATTTGTCTTCCACCATGCTAGTATGTTAAAGTTATTTGCCCTAGTTAAAAGACTTTCTTGTAATTAACAAGTTAATTCGGACTTAACAGTACTAGTAAGAGTGTTATTAGATACAAACATATCAAATTTATCCAAAGGATCTATCTCATCAGTAAAACCATGCATCTTTAATCGAGAAGTGAATGACAAATCACTTTTCCCAAGAGATGTTTCAGCAAATTTTCACTTTCACTACATACTCTTTTGCCAAATCATAGCATAAATTGCTTATTCGAATAATTTCAATGGCTGAATAGTTGGATCATAAATTTGCGGGAAGTAAAACTCAATCAATTTCATCTTGAAACTTGGGTCCAACATAATTTTTGCTACTATTATCCCCTCAATCATCACAATCCAATACTCTTTAAACTTGTCAATCATACCTAATATCATTTTTCGTATCACACCAACTTTAGATTTTTGCCACTCATTTAATGGCAATCTAATCTCGCAAATACTTGGAAAAAAATTTGAAGGATATTTGGTCCCAGAAAACTTCTCTGTGAAAGTATAGATTAAATATTTTCAATTTGCCATACATCACCTTTGTCAACACCCAATCTTCTTCATCGGGAAGATAATCATATTATGTCTCATGTTGCTTTAGGCGAGAGAAGACCTTTTGATACTTAATAGCAGTATTAAGCATCATATATGTAGATTTCCATCTAGTTTCATAACCAAGGACTAACTTATTTATACATGCAATATTTAACTGACAGGCGGCCTCTTCAAAATTTTCAACTCGTTTTGGTGTTGCTTTCTAATAAGCAACATTATTACGAATCAACTCAATTGCCCATTTAATCACGTTTAATCCTTGCTTGATTATGATAGCTAGTACGTGTGCACCACAATCCAAATGAAACAAATCTCCACCCAATAGTAATGAGTTACTTGATAATTTATCCAAGATAAGTTTGATCATAAAATCATTAGTGGTGCAATTGTCTTCAGTAAGAGTAGATATTTTACCATAAATATTCCAATCCAGCAAACATTCCATCAATGCATTTGAAAGGACTTCATCCGTGTGTGGAC
This sequence comes from Papaver californicum, assembly GCA_023531435.1. Classification (NCBI taxonomy): domain Eukaryota; kingdom Viridiplantae; phylum Streptophyta; class Magnoliopsida; order Ranunculales; family Papaveraceae; genus Papaver; species Papaver californicum. The sequence continues at coordinate 531,101 of JAJJMC010017603.1, forward strand.
ATGACATATACATAAACCTAGTATACAGTAACACGTAATATATGTATTAACAACAAAAGAAAATATCTACATAAAATAAGTATAGCATAACTATGTGCTCAATATATATGTTTTTACTTGATAATTCGAAATCGATAAAATGAGTTGTATTGACCATGTATACTTTCTTTTGTTTACTGATCCACATATAAGTAGTTAACGCAATTTTACCTTAATGTTTCTCTAGCAACTCCATTGTTTTAGCTTTTTATTCATCATATATTTTGAGAATGTTACTTTAAATTGTATTCCAGGACACCACCTTAAACAGTGGTTGGAGTACATTTGAATATAGTTTAAATCCTTCATATTTGACAATGATATTCATGTAGAATTATCAAGTAAGCAAGCTCTTTCCTGGCGACAGATTAATTAAAATTGTATGTGTTAACAAGCTGGCTTCACCCATCATTTTTTCTACCAGAAGTGAGTACTGCTTGTTTTATGTCTGACTGTCTAAGTGGAGGATATTTTTTTTATGTTATCAAGTAGATACTTTGTCCTATTACTGCTTTTTACTCTTAATGTTTTTTTTTGCAATAATTGCAAACCGCGCGGGGGGGGGGGCAGCCGCCTATCATTTAGAAAAGTGGTAAAAATGTGTTCGTTCGCTGAGACTTGTAAAGATTCGTTTGGACTTAATATTGAATTAAGCTAGAAAATAATTAAAAGATTTTAACAATATTAGGAAGAACTGGAACTCGGGATTCCACCAAAATCACTTCTGATTGAATTTTACAATGATTCTTTAACAATTATAACTGTTTTATTGACTTTATTTCTTTGTCAAAAGTATATTTCTAAATATTAACTGTAAATCATAAGCATGGCGCATCAAAAGCTCTTAAGTCCCATCATACACCATCAAACAAAATCACAACTAATTAAGAAAAATCATAAATAAATTAAAAATCAATGCAAAAGTCTTAAAATATCAAAAATAGTTACCATTCATTCATGAAATATGGCTTCATCCATTGTCTCAGTGGTTGGGTTTAGCTCATCATGCTCAAAACACTCTCAAAAGATTGGTACATGGCTCAAAAAGTGTTAAAAAGATGGAAAGAAGCTAAAAATAATGTAACAAGGAATCTGCAACATTTTCTGGATGTTACAGATTAACTGTTGTAACACATCTTGAAGATAAATGTTACAGAGCGAAGATAAACGTTGCAAAACGGTTGAAGAAACCGTGGTAGAGTGGTTGAAGAAATCGTTGCCTTTTCTTCTGTTCTTCAGCAGCAGCAACAGAATTTTTCTTGTAGTGATTTTTCTTCGCTCTGTTGGCCTCCTGAGCTCGACCCAACCTCCCTAACCTCTTTTGTGACTCAAACAACCCTTTTTATACCCAACAGGATAAATAAATCTCTAAGAGAATTTCTTTCCTGGATTTTCCGGGCGACCTCTCCTCCCCCCTTTCTTCGATCTCTCTTTGCTTTTGTAGGTTTTGTAAACCTAATAACTTATCCTGATTCGATAAAAACTAAAAATCCAATCCAAATCAAACTCTAATTCCTCTAAATCCGAAATCAAAGAGTAAACCTATTTCCGACCATTAGCAGCGATTTGCATCCCTGTTTCACGACGTGAAACACTCAATATGACGTGTTCTGATAGTTTCTTCTTCTTGGGATATCGAAACAACATTGAAATCCCATAAAAATAGGTTCTCAGATAATTCAGGTAATCTTTCACGCGTGAAGAAAATTCCTGCCATTTTTTTATTTTCAAACGAAGGGGAAAGGGTGCCCATATCCAACAGTTAGGTTCCTTTATCATTTTCCCTAGGTGCCTTTAGTAATTTTATGGGGTACCTTTTCTCAGGTGCTTATCACTTTTTGAGCCAATTTTTTCCATAAATATTTATTTCCCAAAAAGACCCACAAACACATAAAATAACGTAATAAGTGCAAAATGAGCATTAACAAAGTAGATAATTGAGGACAAATCACACATAAAATTGTGTTTATCCCCCCCCCCCCCCACCCCACCCACCCACCCACACACACACACACCCCACCCCGTTTTTACTTTGGAAGTTTCGCTGTGGGTATTGTCCCAATCACCTGCATTTACCTGCGCAGTAAGTGCAGGTTCACCTTGGGTATTAGTGGGTGGAGTCGAAGTTGGAGTTGTTTTAGTATCATCTTTTGTTGGTGTGGTTATCATCTTGTTATAACTTTGGAATCACAAAAGCAAATGTAAAGAGATAGCAATTAGCAAAATTATGATATAAATAAAACACCAATAAGAAGAATTTGATCAAACAGTATATGTGCTAGCTAAGAAAACAATGATTCTTTTTTCCTATTCTTTTTTGATCGAAACAGGGATGAATTCCTACCTGTATATTTGTGGATATACTAATAATTTCTCAGAGAGCATACGTAACCATACTATTGGACAAAATTCTTTTGTTCACTAAGAAATCAACTATCGGTGATATTCATTGTTTGTCAGGCGGGAGGGAGTAAGGCAGGCATAATTAATTGGTGATGAATTAGAGTGTTATTCAACTTTCATCATATATCCTTTATTGATACTTCAAGACATACTCTCTACCAACAACTGTCCTTGCTTTTTCTGTTTACAAGTCAAAATAAACAATACTAGATTTTTTGGTAATGTAAATAAATCTTAAAAGCATTAATTGAATAACTAGTGTATATACCGCTTTATCATATAATTTTCCTTCATTAAACCCTTCTTGTCGGGTTGAGCCTTTTTCTTTCCAAGAGATTTTTGGAGAATTTTATCGCTCCCGGATCATCATTTATCACACGGGGATGACCAAAATGATAATATCATTCAAGGTAATCTTCTCCAGCCAAATTGTGCTTATATGAGCCACCGCCTCATTCATTTGGAGTTGTTAATTGGTTTGAAGGTGGTTGTTCCAAATATCAATTGTTTGTTCTGGGTCGTAGGTCATTATGATATTACTGTCGCGGATCATGCATTCAACAATGCATAATTTAAAGGTTCCTTAAGAATTTACTTTCGACATGATCAAGTTACGGAGAGTTCAACGAGGATTGGCCATTACGAACCTTTCTGTTGTATCCCACCAAATCTGAAAAATCACTGTCATCTTCTTCATGTTCGTTAAGCTTGAAATAAGGGTCAAAAACCACATCTTCATCTATCGCCTCTCTCAACTCAACTATCTTTCTTTTTTTGTGTTTTTATTGAGTATTTGTGAAGAGGTTTTATCTTTCCTGTATGACCAGTATCTCCCTCTTCCTTACTTGGAGAAAGAAAAAGTCTCATGTGGGAAAAGTGGTCATACACCCATGACTATGTGATGATACAAATTATACATATGGGAGAACACCAAAATTAACATAGAAAAAAATTACAACAAACATTAAGATTAACCACATAAATTACATGGAGAAGACCCACATTTCTGGAAATCTGAATAGCTCCAACCGTCGAGGCTTTTCTAAAGCTCTCAAGTGAATAAGCAAGGGTGGTAGTGCCCTACGATTAATCTGTAGTCTTCTTGAGATCCCTTAGTAGTTATAGATAAGAAGCATTAAACCTATTTCCCGAGAGATCAGGAAATATTAGGGTGGCAAGAGTATACAACAAATACGATGTGGCAGTACGCCTAACTATTGTTGTGTCTATCACCTCTCATTCATTTTGCTTCTTCAAAGTACCACCAAAATTTTGCCTCAAATTACCTAACAAGATTTTCTTAGTGATGATATACATTAGATTTACCAACAATCTTTCTTGGTTCCCTTGGTTTATCTCCAGAAGCCAACCGAAACTCTTCTTCGGTTTCGGATTTCTCCCACTTAAATGTGTCTTTAGCCAAGACATAAAGATTAAACCAAGAAAGATTGTTTTCGAAACACTCAAACGGTACTTTGCCTTAAATTTCCAGGTTCAGGTTTAGTTTGACATTGTATAGCATGATACTCATCTCGTTAAATGGGAGATGAAACATGTCATTTTACCGCAAGTTTATGATCCTAAACAAAACCATAACAAATAAATAAAGAATAAGATTTAGATTCTTAGTTTTATACTATTAAATGTATCTCATAAACTTTAACATCCCAGGAAGACATGTAGACGAGAAAGATTGAAAACCTATCTGGGACCTCACCTTAATGTCTGTCATTCTTATTCCCAGGTAACAACAATACTTTGCCTTTTGGAATATGCTTTCCTTTTGGTGAAGTTTTCTTCCTCGGTTTTTTTTCCTTTTGTTGAGGTGGAGCAATATATTCTTTTTCATCATAATTTTTTTCCTTTTTAATCTATTTATTGTCATTTTCTTCCTCATTAATCTCTTCTTCAACATCATTTTCTTCTTCTTCAAACTTTTTTATTTCTTATTCAATCTCTAATCTAGCAGATTTATTTGCTTCACTAATCACAAGTGCACCTAGGGGTTTTTTCTCCACGATCTTCTTCTTCTCATTCTTGTTCACACCTCTATTTCTGGTCTACAATGAATATCATGACGAGGGGTGGCGTGTGATCAATATGTGTTAAATTGTTTCCTCTCTTATTACTGTTATTTACCCTTTCAGGATTCCTACAAGATGATACATACATTTATATTGTGAAATCTCAAAAAAAAAAAAAAAATATAAGCAATGGAAGTACAAAACAAACTCAAACAAAGTAAAGTTACAGCTAGGTTTCAGCTGTTATTGACCCATTTGTAGGTCAATTACGGCTAGTATACTGAACTCCAACCTAGATGTATATGGCACCTGGAAAAAACTTGAGGCAAAAGGAAAAATTACGGATAGGTGTATGAAAATTAACCTAACCATAAGTCACTTACTTCTAGTTTTTTTAATTCAAACTCAACCGTAAAAGACACTTGAAAAAATGAGTTCAGAATGTTTTTTACGGTTAGGATTGAATTCAGAAATTCCTAGCTGTAGTAAATCTTCAACCAACTAACGTCTTGGATTCTTCATTTCCTAGCCATAAATAACAAGAAAATACATTTACGAATAGAAAATTGGTTTTCGTCCTAGCGCTAAAAGTAACTGCAACCCATTTGTTTATCTTATTTAAGTAAATCTAACCTATTTCAAGTACAAAAAAAAAAGGGAAATAATCTTTGACTATGGTAGAAAAATTGGGTGTAATACAATTAAGAATTAGAGAATTAAGTTTTTATTTTTGATTGTTTATGTTTAATTAGTGGAAGGGAAATTTAGATATTTGTTATGTCCTAGGATACCCTCCGACCAATCGCCTAGTCATTGAGTATCCTAGAAATGTTCCTCTATTAGATCCAGAAACCCCCAAATCAACTTTCATTTATTGGGATATTGAGTGTGAGTTCTGCTTATGTTAGGACCATGGATGTTGTTTTATTGCTTACTTTTAGTAAATTTTCTCTTTAAAACTCAATATTGTATGAGCTCCCTGGTTGAGTGGTGATGAAATCTACTATCCTTATTGGCCGAGAAAGGAGGTTTGGGCATTGGTGATTTTGGAAGGGACACTTGACACTATCCATTGGCTAAAAGAGTATAGGGTGATTAAAACTCATATTATGAGTGGCTGTTGGAATTAAAAATAATACACTACCTTCACACCAAATACTTAAATGTACCGGGTTCGTGTAGCCTATAATGGGTAATGTTCACTTCGGATCTTAGAAATTTATTTTCTACCATCCAACGGATCATATCTTTACACTTAACCCTAACAACCCAAAACAAAAAAAATTCTCTTCCCTTTTCCATTTCTGCCGCAAATCAACTCCTCTTCTTCTTCCTTAGGTTTCTCATACAGTCAAAGGAAGAAACAAAAACTAATGTCAAGGGTAAAAAGTAGAATCAAAGGATGATAAACCAAAACTCTTATGAACTTTGGATACTCAAGTTACTGTTTTGTAGTTGTTAATTGTTTCCGTTAATATAATTTTAGCCTCGTTATTTTAATGTTTATGGTGTTATATTAACCTTGTTTTTTTCCTCGTTATAATCATTTCTATTTTGATTATTGTTATAACTCAAACCACTTCTCTAGGTATTAAATACGACTAAATTATAAAAGGAAAGATAACATATTTTTCTAGGTATTAATCACTGTTAGATTAATATAATTTTTTATTAGCCGCCAAAAAAGAAAAAAAAGGTTGAGGACAATGGAAAAATACTGATAAGAATAGAGCATACTTCTTATCCTCTTTCTGCCCCTGTTAATTGATATTTGAATCGGAATAATAGATATGGTGAGAAATAGATTAATTGATTACAATCTTCATATCTACAGTTTTTAAATTTTATTTTATAATCTCCGATGGAATTGTTTATCGTCGTTCACGTTATTTTGGATTTTTCACTATAGATATGGAGTCGAATGGCATTAGTCTCATGGTGTGTGTGGGAGAGCCTGAGATTGCGATGTCGACAATTAAAAAATGAAACCTTACATAGGGGTTCTAAAGTGCATAGAGGGGCTATTTATGTAAAGATAAAATAGAGACATTTGAAGTGAATTTCAAAAACCTCTTATCCATTATATTTTTATAATGACTAAACTACCCCGGATTAGTTAATATTAGTAAAACTAATTAGTTAATAGATTAGGCTAATCATAATTAATCTAAAATAATCTTAAACTTAATCAAATCAAATTAATTTCTTTTTCTTTTTGGTTTGGTGGGAAGAAAAATTAGAAGAGATTTTTTTAGGGTTTTTTAAAAAAACCCTAGATTTTGGTCACTCAACCAGAGTAGTGAGCTATACCTCTAACTTAAACTCTTGGTCTTTTTATGGCTCAAATTTGATGAAATTACGTTTGAAATGATGATTCTTTTGTGATTCAGAGAATTTTATGGTTGGGTTTTCATGTCGAACCCAACCGTAAACGCCATTTACGGTAAGGTGTTCTTCCCAACCCAACTGTAACTGTAATTTCATGGATGAACACCAATTCGTAACAGTTTTACGGTTGGGTTTTTAGCATCGGACCCAACCGTAACTAATCCTCAAAAAAATGTTTTCCCATCCAGGATTATTTACGGTTGGGATTTGAAAATCCAACCCAACCGTAAATACCAATTTTAGTTTTACCTCCAGACAATTTCAGCCAGTATTTACGGTTGGGTTTGGGCTTCCCAACCCAACCGTAAAACATCATTTGGAGCATTAAGTTTAAGGTCAAATTTGGGTTTAAAAATCAAAATTTTCAACTTATTCAATCATTTTAACTAGATTGAAGGTTAGGTCATTCAAACAAACAAAAACCGAAAACAACACAAGTACTAGAATCCAATTTTGAATGATCCAGGAATATTTACGGTTGGGTTTTGGCTGAAAACCCAACCGTAAGTCTGCCATGAAAAAAATGTCAGTTTTATGGTTGGTGATCAGAATCGAACCCAACCGTAAAATAATCCTCAACACAAAAAAAATTGACATATGCAGAATAACTTACGGTTGGAAATCAGAATCGAACCCAACCGTAAAATACAATTTTTTTTAAGTGCAAATTTTTTTATGGTTGGGTTCATAATCGAACTCAATCGTAAAATTTCATCTTCATCTCCTACCTTTTTATTTACGGTTCGGTTTTTTTAATAACCCAACCGTAAAATGCAGAAAAAAACAGTTATGGTTGGGTTTTCCATCGAATGCAACCGTAAATTTTTCTGTAACCCAATTTTTTAACAAAACCATCAATCAAACAAGAAAATCAATCACTTTTGGGTTCTAAAAATAACATGGATTTTGTTGAATACCTTGTATACACCATTCGATGGAGAAATTCGGTTCAAATGGAGAAATAAGAGATATGGAGGGAGAGGAAAAGGTTTTAAATTGAAATGAAAATTTTGTAAAGTTTTGTTTTGTTTAGGTTTTAATTGATTGAAGGACAAATAGACATTTTCATAGATAGAAGGGTAATATGGAAATTTAACATAACCCATATGATACCCCTTAACGGATTATTTGGTCACCCTGAATCTATTTACAACCCCTCTATCAAGCTTGCAGCCCCTACGTAAGGTTTCCAAAAAAAATGGTTACACAAAGAGTTTTCTGTTGTCTATGCTAATGACGCAAATCGTGTATTTAATATTAGGTTATTTATGCAATAGTAAAAGTGTTTTTGTTCACAGAAAAAAGTCATATAACAATGTGTACTTAAATCGGGAAATCCAAGAGAATTAACTCTTATTAAATCTTGGGACTTTATGATCAAATCTTCGCTTCAAGTTGTATGGCTTTTAATCTTATGCAGTACTTTGTTCAATATATGTGAAGGGCGAGTACGTACAGAATATAGCTTAATGTTTTTTCATATGATTTAACTATATTTGATATTTGTGTCTTCTTCATGAATGATGCTTGATATAAAGAAGCGGCTGGACAAAAGATGTGGATGTCTTCTTACAATGTCTCTCCTCAATGCCCTTTAGCAGTGGTGGCTTTAGTGACGTGAGGTTGAGGTCTTTCCGAAACATTAATGGTAGGCCATAGAGTTATCTTTGTAATAGTTTTTCTTAACATTTCAATCAGAGAAGTAAATTTTGGTGATCTATGTAAATGTGGTTTCATAGTTTTGTTCGGGGAATGTTGAAAGGATGATATTACGTGATGGCAATATCGATGTAGCAGCTGTTGAGCCCCTCACCACTCGGTTCCATTTGCTTTGCTCATCATGATTGGGAAGGTTTATGATTTATTAACTTATGAACATTGTTCTATCTGTTAGGATAACCCTAACCATTTTTCATGATCTTAAATAGCCTTAAAGTTTTATTATAAGCCATACGTGAGCTCATTAGAAGAAAGAATCTGTTTTACTACTTTTCGGACTACGTTGTTCTTCTAATTTATTTAGTTCTTCTGAGGTAATTTACAGTGAATTTGTGTTTTATTTTGCAGGAGTAGTTTTGGCTTTGGTTGATTATAATGAACACACTAGTATTGATTATCACTGATGCCATTTCAAAGGGTTTCTCCTTATTAAATCTTAATTATGATCTGTGTTTTGATTTTTAATACTTGATTGGATACCCATCAGGTACCGGTATTACCAAATAAAATAGTTGTTTACGTTTTATCAACCAAGTTATTTTCTTTTCCTCAAGATTTTGCAAACTATTATGACATAACATTGCAAGGGTCGATTAATTTGATCATGGTTTAGTCCATTTTTTGTGATTCTCTCTTCACCCGCCACCTTTTGATTTCTTTGATTCTCCTTTGCAGGTAATATTTTCTATCTTGGTTTGAAGTTCGGTCACCATTCTTTTTCTTATTTTGTTAGTCGAAGATGGATTGCCAAATGTTGATTCCTAAAAATAGTAAAAATAATGAACTGTCATGTAGATATCGTTTGAGAAATTTGATTGAGTGAAAAGCTTATTTTGGTTGGAAATGTCTAATTTCTTTTGCAGAACAACAACAAAAATTCCTTCCTCGGCTGTTGCGTATGTGCTAAGTGTATGCTTTACATTGATCTAGGGTTTGATATCTTCGAATTATCATGGTTCCTATAGGAAGATAATTTTAAATCAATTTATATATTTCATTTTATTTATTTTATTGTTTATTTCACTCAATTTCAAATTTCAAGGTTTATTTTGATTTTTGGAAGTTAGTTACATTTGTGTTCATATTTTGGTTCTTCAACTTCTAACTTAATGCTTAATATCTCATTAAAAAACCATCTTCTGAACTTAAGGGTTTATGTATGATACATTGATACCCATGTTAATGTTTGTTGATATCATAGGAACAATGAAGCATTAGAACCTAAAACTGTACGCAAGGCTGAAGTCCATGACCTAAGAACAAAACCAATGGTCTTAATGCAGTTAATCTTTTTAATAAAGAAATTTGCAGCCCCTTGATGAATATCTTTCCTGTAGTGATTGATCTCATCGTAGCATCTTCGGGTGCTTGATTTGGAGGTTATTGGTGCATCGAGTCTTACTTATGTCTTCTTAGAAGAATTTCTAACAAGGTTGAGGCGAAAGACGCCTTCTTTCTCCTTTTCTTTTCTTCCTAATCAACTTCTTCTTTTAATCTCCGCCACCTTCATTCTCTGTGAGAGGTTTAGTGGTTTACCCTAGGTCCTTATCAAGTACCGATATACTTTTGTTTTGTACACCACCGCTAATCTTTTCATTTAAGGTTGAAGATCAAAAGTAAAGAATATGAAGTAGAAGATTAGGTATGTGCAACTGATTAAAAAAAGGTTTATGCAATGTCTTTTTACAAACTTTGATCTAATTATTTTTTTTCCTTTTTTGTAGGTTCATATGTGGTTAATCATAGCAATAACAAGATTACAAGGTTAATAATATCAAAACCTATTTTTGATTTCCCCAATTTTCTAATCTAATTTTTGTTAGTCCCAGTTAATACCAAAGCCTTTTAATATTGATCCTCTTTAGTTGAGTATATATCACTGCTTTGAAATCCTAATGTATTACTGGCTCTCTGTTTTTATTTTTGTTGCAGTGCTAGATTGTATACGTGCGCACCTACATTTACCATCACCACTACATCTTTCTACACTTAAAATATCCGGAAAACATTCCATACTTTTAGTAAGTTGCATTTGCTTAATCGTCTTTATACTATACTGCTTCCAAAATTAATTTAGATAATTTTTTTAAATAAAATGCCTTGGTTGGATTGTCCCATGGCATGTTACGATAGTTGGATGGATTTGTGTCGCTTTCTCTGCTTGCATTTTTGCAATACCTTTTTATTATGTCTTCTTATATATAGAGTAGATGGTCTAATTGGCTCATGAGGTGTGTTTTTATCACTGATATGTTAATTGTGGTGGTGAATGGTGAATTATCTTTTACGTTTTCACAAGTAACAACGGAAAGAATAGGAGATCCTATATAGGACAGAGCTATACATATAGCCATATGGAACATATTACCTAAAATTGTATGAATGAAATTTGATTTAATGGTTACCGTCGAATAGCATAATAATTGATCCATGGGCACAAAAACGTATGTCTCTTACTTTTCTTTTATGGTCCGCTTAGATTTTGATTTTTTTCATAACGACTAATTTTGTAGTGGCTGCTCAAACTTATCTTCAACTCTTGCATATTGCAGATTCCTGATTGTGTGGTCTGGATCCTTATGCTATCTAGACTTTCAAAACGCAATACATAATACAGTTCCATTTGTGGGAAATTTGATACGCTACCTTTACATCTTGGGGGGTAACTAACAGATTTATGAAGTTTTGTTGATTTATTTCCACATTTAATACTTTTTGGATTCTCTTATCGGATGCGAATCCAAAGCTTTGGTATTACATGTTCTTATAAAATTGAATAGTCTATCACTTTTCCGGTACAGATTTTGATTCACACACTGAATTCAAACAAATTGCCGACCCTTTTTTCTGATTACACGCCTCATACAAAAAGATTTATTACAAGTTGAAGGTGCAATTGAGACTTAGCTCAGTGATGTGAAAAGAAGAATTGCAGCCATCCAGTAGGTATGTTACATCTTATGTAATACTTCACCATAGGGCCTCTTAATGCAGGTTACTTTATCACACATCATACATGAATCATGATATCTTACGTTAAAAATGGTTACTTTTTTTAATGCAACAAAACCGTGGGTTGCAGTATGTGCAGTTGGATATATCAAACGAGTGTGGAGGAAAGGTTTAGAGTTGTAGATTAAACAAAAATGAAAGGAAATGTTCTTTTGAAGAACTAGAAACTAGAAGAGGGCTATGGAATAGTACAAAATAGTTAGTTCGTAGATCTTTTTCCTATCAATTTACTACCCTTCAATTTTTATTTTTTCCAAGTTTGTTCATAATTTTACTGATGTAACCTCATATAATCTTATTAGACAATTTCATACATGGGGAGCAATTTTATATTGACGTTGTTGGGGAAGAAACGAGTGATGGTTGTGTATATAAAAACCCCATGTCACCTCAATATAGCAGTGTATTTAATAAAACTCAAACGTTATGAAGAAGCCATGATACGTGTTGTAGCACTGTGAATTCAATTCTTTCATGGCATTTAAGTTGCTTTAAAGTCAAGAGTATCCATTTTGATGTGTTACTAGATGGGCACCTCACCATGGTTTAGGTTTACTTTATTCTTTTTTTTCTTATTTGTATTGGACTACAATCATCATTTATCTTATTTACAACACGTTGGTTAAAATGTTGAGGTCTGTAGTTAGTAATTGCACATATTTTTGGTACCTCAGGTAAAAGCTCCTAATAACATGAGTGTGAAGGAAAGGATCAGAGTTGTATGAGAGAAAGGTTGGTGTGATTGTATAGTGATGAGGAACGTGCAGTTACTGTAATCGAACTATATACTTACAGAATTATAACTAGAAGTTCTAGATTTCTCATATATTGTGGAACTAAGCTTGAATAATGCAACTATGTACATATCTCTAAGTTGTAAAAGGCGGCGCCTAAGCGCCAAAGTTGTCGTTTTCCCAACTTGACGCAATGCAGTGGTTAAAAATATGTCATTTCTAAAAAGGGGCGCCCCGACGACGCCTTTCTGGGCGCCCAGGCCAAGGCATTAGTCATATAGACACCCAAAGTTTATCTTTTTAAAATAAAAATATCTTTTCCATATCTTTTTTATTTAAGTTAGATAACTTATATTAGTAAACATTTTAAAACCCTAGACTAGTTATTTCCTTATATATATATATATATATATATATATGCATATATTTATAATTTTATAGATCCAAATCAACTATTTCTCTTAATTCTTTATGAGTATATACTCATGTGACATTCCCGTAATATACATATATACTCGCGTGACTAGTATAATACGCCGCGGCTTCGCGACGCTCGTTGCGGCTCGAGATTTTACACCCGGCACCGCGCTGCGCCTTACGCCTTTCACAACATAGGCATATTAAGGTGTAACAGTATGTACACCTCAATATGAAGAAATAGGAGGTTTGGATATGAAAATTTTTCACTTTATTAAGTAAATTGTTGTTTATTTTGTTGGTTTACCTGTTAAATAGTTAATTTTTATATGTAGGTCGAATTCAACAAAGATGCTCAGTCGCTAGACTCACTACCAGATGTTGTGGGCCCAATCCCAGAGAAGAAATCACTAGAGCGCATGACTTTTAGTCATGAGGTTATGGGTTCGACTCCCATAGACAGTGACCGAAATCACTGCTACAATATTGGTATTTATGAGAACGCACTTAGGCTTCGTTGTACACATTTAAAGAAGTTTGTTGTGCCCAGAGCATAACACGGGTACAAATCTAGTTTTCTTTTTAATAAAAAAGATTTGTTATTACCGTTCAAAAGGGGTTACTTCCTTTACCTAAATGCGACCCAATTAACGGTTACCAAGTTGTCAAAATTATGATTAGGAGAATTGATTTGAATACTTACAATATCTTTTTAGAATCCATTTAACCTACTTCTTTAACATAATGAAAATATTATAATCCCTAAGATCGTGGCAGATAACAAGTTATATTTCCTTCAATATCATGTATAAGGTAAATAAATAAATATCACAGAACTTCTTTAGTGGCTCAAAATAGTCAGAGATCGGGTTCCCCATGCAAATATGCTCACCTTTCAACTATTATTTTAATTGTAGGAGTCAAGTTTACCTACTTTTGGGATCCATGTAATTTGTTTGGCATTGAGCATTATCCTTTGGCTTTCTACTAATTTCTATCGTACATATTTTATCATACAACTCGTCAAGCCATACGTTGATCTATTTCTAAAAGAAAATGAGGATAGTAATGTATGTACGAGACAAATATCAAATTAGATGTCTTGGTTGGAAAATCCAATTGAATTCCATACAAAAGTAACAAAATTATCAGCGGCAACTATGAACATGTGCAAGTTCGGTCCTGAGGAAGGGTGGCATGTATGACCACAAAGGGCCCTACCTTGACCAGGGCCTTTTTTTGTTGCCAAAAGGCCCAAAACGTATTCCCTTTCAGTACCTTAATATGTTTTGTTTTATAAATCCCAATAACTAAGCCCACCCCTCCTTTTTGTCATCGTTTTTGCTTTATCAAGCCCAAAAACCAAATACATCCGCACAATTGTATAAGACTAAACACTAGACCACTCAGTTGCTTTTTTTTTAACGAATATGTGTTGAATTTTTTATTTTATTTTGAAGCATGAAATTTATTAATCAACTAAATAGATTACATTAGGGTATACAATATATGGTTATCGATTACAATTGGATCAGTATGGCAGGAATCTTCAGCAACATGATAGAGGAACAAAGTGTGAGAAGCAGTCTCGGGTCTCCGGATCAAAATTGCATTGGGGTAGTTGTTGGAGTTGATGAGGTGGATATGGTTTAGGGTGTCGAGGGTCCGTAGGCCTTCGAATGCTTTCCACAAGAAAAACAACATTTTTGATGGGAACGATTGTGCCCATAGGAACCTAGTTGTTGATGATGGGTTTCGATGCAATTGATCTGAAGTGCTAGTCAAGCATTTGAGTCCAAATGTTGTCGTGTGCTGTCGATCTCCTTTTTTTTTTTTTCTGGTTGATCCATCGTGAATATTTAAAGTTGAGTTTTTAGATGGAAATCAGCTATTTGAGAATGAAGTAGATGTTGATAGCCAATTGCAGGAGTCGAAATAAATTCTTCAGTGGGATGGGAGTAACCGACACCTTGAGCGAAGTTACACTAGAAGTTACAATGAAACAGAATGGACTCCAGCAATCACGATAGACACATACACACTATCTTAAACTAGAAACCACTTAAAAAAAGTTGAGCAAAGCTTACAACGGGACCAAGACTCTTAAGCAAAAGTTTTACACTATAATTACACTACATCTTAAAGACTAGGTACACTATAATATAGAGAATTTTACACTACAAAAAACATTACAACTTACACTAAATAAAGTTTTACCTTACTAATCAAAGACTAAAGCAAAAATAGACTGCGGAGGCTCAAAAGAAATTGGAGTTCGAGTATCAATCGGCCCTAGAGGATTGTTAACAAACATTAGGCTATTGGTGGTATATTATGGTACTGGAAGTTAAACTGTTTAGAGAGATAAAATGACCATGTTTTTGTGGTGAAGTTGGCATGATTTGTTGATGATGATGTTGTTGCTGCTGCTATTGTTGTTTCTGCGACAGTATTTTGTTCAAAAGAACTCTGTTTGACTGATATCTTAGTAAGGGTATTATGCACACAGTCACCATTTTGCTTGTTGGGCAAGGAAAATCTGATGAACCCAAATGGCTCGTGAATCATCATTTTGTATCAGTATCCGAGGCTGAAACGAGGCCTTTTAAGCGTTGATAGTCTTCGATTCTAGTAAGAGGAACTGAAATGTTTGATATTGTTGTTGTTGCTGAAGTTGAGAAAATATATAGATGAATACACAAAGAGCTAAAAGTCTCATTCTTAGGCAGGGATATCAATACAGCTTAGGGAGATTCAAATACAATCCCAGTAAAACCAATCTCAATGTTGGCCACAAGAACTCCAAATCTAAAAGCTTGCACAACAATTACTCATACTCTGATTTTCATACAGCAAAATCCAATAGATTTTTGAATTGGGTTAACGATTAGAACTTCAAACCTTGCCTGAAAGTAACATTCAACACATCAGGATGATTCGGTGGAAGATAAAAGACATAACTGCAAAATCTTCTTCGCTGAACATAGAACCAAAAAGAACAATAATGGTCCCCATACCTATCAAGTCATTGTAACCAAAAAACAAACTTCATCAAAACTTCAGCAAACTATC
Organism: Papaver californicum; assembly: GCA_023531435.1. Lineage (NCBI taxonomy): Eukaryota > Viridiplantae > Streptophyta > Magnoliopsida > Ranunculales > Papaveraceae > Papaver > Papaver californicum. The sequence continues at coordinate 546,909 of JAJJMC010017603.1, forward strand.
AAAGCATATTAAGCAACAAAATAGAAACCAAGGGTCCTAGAAAAAAACCACCAACAACAACGATCAAACATTATTTCAGAGACGCTGGCCGTCAAAAGAACATTTGGTGGTAGAAGGAGAAAATAAACTGCCTTACAGGGTTACAAATAAACAAGATCATGGAGTTGATGAGGATACGTATTATACCAGAATTACAATAGTCTGGAAATTGGAAAGGTTAATTAGAACATGGTATTGACGAATTATGATTATATGCAGTCAAATCGATTCAAGAAATCAAAGGTTGAAGAGAAGGTAATTGAACCGAGATACGGTAAATACAGTGAATTCTGGGTTAAGATTTGGGGGTATTGCAACATCAAGATTGAGCGTAGAAGATTTCGATCCGATTTGAGGGGATATAATGAAGGTTGAGCAGATAACAAGGGTTGAAAAACACAATTGAAACAAAAAAACCTCTAGGTATGATTTCACAATGTATAAGACCTCTAGAAGTTTAAACAACAACAAACTGGTTATCCCAATCTAAAGCAGGATTAAATCTACTTGTAAAAGCCGATGGAAAATACAGTTGTGTAAATCGGATAAAACCATTTGAAGATGCAGACCATCATCACTCCCAAACAATTTCAGGGAAAAGAACAATAGCAAAAACCATCACCGCCAAGATTCACCGATTCCATTAAACAGCGAAAAAAGATGAAAATATCATGATCTACCATAGATCTAGCAACTAATAACACTAATTTATATCTAAGGCCGATAGAAGAAAAGGATTAGATGCGAAAAGGAGGTTTCTCCATGATTTCCTCCATTAGGGTTTTAATGAAAAAAAAGGAAAAACTTCAATATTATCTGGTTTCAGATATAAGAGCATTTTTTGCTAGGATGATACACTTAGATGTTTGTCTCCTTCTAATGAGACAAGGAGGAAGCTCTCAGAGAATTTGTATTTACTTCTCTTTCGTTTTAATAAATGATTTTTCTTTCGGAAAAATAAAGAAAATTTGTTATATTCTATATATAACTACATTTAAATTAGATAAATCCTTGCATTTATTTTTTTATCAATCATTACTCTATTATGTTCTTGTATATAAAAATTAACTATAAATTTCTATTAATAATTCAACATAATTTGAAAAGTGATTTTAAGCTGGAAGTGCTTCTATGACCTTTAGAGCGTCCACAGTCGTTGGAGTATAAGACGGACCAAACCCAATCGCAATGGGACGATCAAGTTTGATCTTTGGTCCGTTTTTTCTACTGTTTAGGACCAATAATGGTCTCAAAACCGGACCAAACAAGTTACAGTCGAGCGGCCATGTAGGAAACCATCTGATTCTAGGTGGGCGTGTAGTGAACCGTCTGATGGCAGGCGCTCTTCTAACGTAACGCTTGAAAACACGGGCGTTAACCAAATCTCCGCCTGATAAAGCGTTCACCCAAGATTACGCCTGATGAAGCGTGCGTCTAGGATCACGCTCACTAACAGGCGGTAACCAAATTACCGTCCCATTGAAGCGTAACGCTAGAAATCCGCTTGGTCCTTGCATAATACTGAGGCTCCGCCCCACTGAGAGCGTGCGTCTGATGCTCCGCCTGGTTCTAGGCGTGCGTCTATGGGTACGCCTGGCTGATTTGTTACCGTTCTGATTTGTTACCGTTGATCAACGGCTATAATTTGTATTATGATATACCTATAAATGAATTTATATCTCTCACTCCCATTTCAAATCCACAGCTTTCACATTTACAACAAGATTTATAATCTCTCATTTTCATAATTATGGCTTACGAAAATTTTAGCCTTAATGCATAGAATTTAACCATAAAGGAAGATTTATCCCTATGTCGAAACATAGTATTACATTATCCAGCAAGGGGTCATGAACATCGAATGAATGGTTCAATGAGCATGGAATGGTTAGAACATATCCATGCTAACTTTTGTAATGAAACCGGTAACCCCAATAACCAGAACATAGAAGGTCCTTTTTGTCGATTTCAGGAAATAGGTAGGGTAGTAATCCAATTTTCTACTTTAACCGCTAAGGTGAATGAAAGAAGAATTAGGAATGAAACTGATGATGAAGTTGTTGCCAGATCTCTGGAGGAATGGAGAAGATGGAAAAGTTCAGATTTTAGGTACCAACCTAATTTCGAGATCTTAAGGGTGATGGAAAAATACAACCCTTTTGTGTTGATTATTCTCCGAAAATGTGAAGAACGTCATCCAGGGCGTCATACGACCCGTTAAAGGTTTGATTATAGGTTTGCTTAAGTGTTTAAATGTAATCTAATGATTTATTGTATTTCATTTCCTTTAATGTTACGCGATGTATGCCTTTTTGATTCAATGAAATGATTTTACGTTCAACTGTTTTACAAAAGCAATACTAATTTAATCACATGTTGGACTAGTCAAATGTGGGCACTTTAGCCATCTAATAAAATATATTGATAATACATGAGCTAATAAGTAGACCTAAACTCACTTTTGCGGGCATCGCGGATGCATTTAGCATGTGCAGCAAGCCTTTAAACCGCTAGGTGCCCCTAGCGGCCGAGTGGTGTCTCTGGCAGGTTTACAAGAGATTTACCCACAAAACCTATCAGGAGGATTTAGAATTTGTTATTCCTCACCAAAATCTGACCATAAGTGTTCGATCAAGTCATTTCGCAAACGAATATGAGTATCTTTGTTGTGTACGGCACGTCGGCGTTGGTCCACTCTTATTCTCGAAAGTTCAGCAGTATTGTGTCTAGAAATATTTACCGGTGCATGGTGGCTGCGTTGATCATCCTCCACTACATATTATGTAGAATGATTACAATTTTCATTATATATGCTAGTACGTCTGGATTCCACATTCGTGCTGGTTGCTTGATGATTGCGAATTGATTTTTTAGTACCCAGAAGCCTCGTTCTACATCTTTTCGGCAACCCTCTTGCATTGCAGTAATTTTTTATTTCTTCTGGGAATCTGGATATTTAATCGACATCACAATAGTAGCAATCTTAGGGTATATTCCATCACCAAGATAATACCCCATATCGTATTGATGTCCGTTGACAACAAAGTTCATAGGCGGTGCTTTCCCGTTGATAAGTTTTTTGAAAATATAAGAACGGTTCATCACATTAATATCGTTGTTAGAACCAGGCATACAAAAAAATGCATGCCAAAACCAGAGATCATATGACACCGCTGCCTCCAGCATAATACTTTCACTACCTTTTGTACGCAGTGTAAGCACCTAATTCCGCCGATGGGCATTTATCCCATTTCCAGTGCATGCAATCTACACTACCCAGCATCCCCGGAAATCCTCTTTCCTTGTTCTCATTAAGAAGCAGTTCAACATCACGCTCAGTTGGTGTGCGCAAATATTCTTTCTCATACAAATGCACTATCGTCTTACAAAACCTACGAGTTGCTTCCAAAACTGTTGTTTCTCCGATCCATAAATACTCATCTATTGCATTGGCCGCATATCCATAAGCTAACATTCGTATTGCTGCAGTAACTTTTTGATGATGGGTTAATCCAAGAACACCAAAAACATCTTTTTTTTTTAACAAAATAATTATTTACAGCTACGACATCTCCCAATATACGGTTGAAGAATTCTCGCCGCATTCTAAATCTTCTACGAAATACATTAGGAGGAAACGTCGGGTTTCTGCGAAAGTAATCTTTCCATAGAAGTTTTGCACCGGCATCACATTCTCTTGGTATTTGGATATGAGTATGTGGCCAGTTCATACTTAAAACGATGAATCCCGCAGTGACTGCTTGGTTATTTTGGCTCAATGCAAGTAAACCTTCGTCTGATGAGTACAAACTATTGTTATCATCATCACCAGATGAAGAAGAAGAAGAAAAAGAAAAAGAAAAAGAAAAGAAAAAGAAAAAGAAAAAGAAAAGAAAAAGAAGAAGAAGAGGAGGAAGAAGGAGGAGGAGGAATAGAAGAACAAGAAGCATAATAGTGATTGTTATTTTGATAGTATGCCATTGCTTATTGATGTTTGTAGTTTTGGTTTGTACACTTGGAGAAGCGAGTGTTCAATTTATAGGCATATTAAGATAAGTCTTTGAGTTTTGATATGACCAAACACACTTGGTATTTTAATGCAAAAACAGAGTTCATGCAAGTGGGGTGAACATACGCATCAGAGATAAGAAGTGTCGGTTGACAAGACAATACCAAATGGGCAAAACGACAAAGGAAAAAAATAAATTTCGTTTTGAATTGACAATGCAAAACAAATATAAAGGACAAAAGAAAAGATTATTAATATCTTTGGAGATGACAACACAAAGCAGGTAAAAGACAACGAAAATGTAAAAAAGTTTTTTAAAATGACAATTCAAATGTGACAAAAGAAAAAATTATATGTTCAACTGACAATTCAATGCAAATGAATTACTACTCTTCCGTATCTTGATTCCCAGACGCCGAGCGCGGGGGCATAAATGGAGGCAAAGATGATATGGAATTATAGTTACTTGATTGCATTGTTGATGATGATCCCTGATCCATGGTATTCCACATCGGTGGTGGCAAAGTTTAAGAGAACGTGCCAAACCCAATGGGTGGTTGTTGTTGACGAAAATGGGCAAGCTATGACTCCAACATGCGGTTTTGATTTTGTAGACCCCGTATTTCTTCATCTTTGACCATGCAAAAATCCATCATCTCCTTTGTTTCATTTAACGTAAAGTTACGAAACTCTTGCGTAAAATCAGCATATTCTTGAACTAAACCATAAGCTTCCTGTTATGAAAAAAAAAATCAAATTCTCAACCATTATTAGATACTAATTTTTTTTTGCAGTGGTTAGTGTTATACTTATGTATGACAATTGTTGTTGAGGCGGAATGGGTACATGTTCATGAGGATGTTGGATGTTGTGTTTAAAACGATCACCAACATAACCGTATATTTCAACCTCCCAATCGACTTTGGTGGCATATTTCTGCAGGTTAGTTACATGTCGCCAATTCTCCATATACAGATCATACGTAACAACACGTACTAATTGACTTGCAGGGCCCAAATCGTTTTCCCTCATCTCCTCAGCTTAGTCGTTGTTCAAGTTGGTAAAATACGAGTAAGCGGGTTGCTAGGAACGCCTCATGTTTCATGGTATTGCCTCCAACGCTGTTCTCCGAGATACATGTTATTATGTGAAAAGAAAATTACTATCAACAAATAAACCAATCAATTAACCTAAATTCAAAGAAAATAAAAAACAATCTTATGGAAATAAATTATAAACTCACAGTTCCTAGCCAAGAAAATATAACCGTTTTCTCTGAGAGCTCTATTGCTTTCCGTCCAATATCACTTTCCATAACTAAGATTGCGGATTCCTACGGTTGCCTGGTCACATCGTCTATAGACAACTGATTAAGAGAATTCCTTGAACGAACAATATCAATACTCTTCCTTCGTGTACCCTTCCACCGAGAACATCCAGGCCACATTGATTCACTTTTACTCGTTGGGTTCTTTGGTTGACATATGCCCAAATATTCGTACCCCCAAAACTAGAATGTGAAGACAACCAACGGAATAAATAAGTTAGAAAGAAATAAAAATTTAAAAGAATTATAAATAAGACTAAGAAACTTACCTCCAATATTTGGAAGGGTCCGGCCAATGACCTTTGTTCCCTGCCAGATGCGGCGAGACCGGAATACAATTTCACAAATGCAGTACTACCCCAGTCATAATTGGCAACTGCATTTAGATCCCCAAAAGCAGCTAACCATCCAGCATCAATATAGGTTTTTGCATTTGAAAAGAAAAATTGACCTAAAACATACATATAAAAGGCTCTGGCCACTCTACCAGCAAGTATTCTATCATCGTTAGGCGCAACCAACGTTTGTGGATCAAAATATGTGCTCAAAAATGCAACCGTAATTGCATCTGAAACCCACTGGTTGGGAATATGTTCTCTTTTACAAAGCTCACTATCTTTAATTTCAGGAAAAATATGCGCCCGGACATATTCAAATTGGTACTTCCCCGAGTCATATGGAATAGCACTACCATACCAATACTTAGTCCTATCAACATTACCCAATCAAGGGGTGTGAACCCAATCTCACCAAAGGAGAAGTGAAAAGTGTTCGTGGTATCCCAAAAACGCTCAACAATGTAGTCAATCAATGCATGTGATGAATCTACTACATCCATGGTAAGTAAGCGGTCCATCCTCCCTTTTCAATAATATATTTTACCCTATGGATGTGTTTAATAATACCTGCATAGGTCTGAATGACCGATTTGAGGGAACCACGATGTAAAAACTTGAATTTCGTATCGGTTGAATATGTAATATTGGTGGAGGCGTGACCCTGAGTATTTTCCACAACATTATAGTTATCCAACCCGGGAACCTCGACCCTTTCTTCAGTAATAGGGTCTTCATCTGAATCCTCAACAATTTTAGCCTTCTTGTTCTCTTTCTTCGACCAACGAATCTCGACGTCACACTGCTCGACATCTGGGAAAACGGTACATACAAGTTTGAAAATCAAGAGTAATCCTCACAATGCACAAATATAAAAATCTACATTAATCAATAAATCAAGGAAAAAAATAATAATTTCATAATTACAAAAGTAATTATCTAATTAGATAATCAAATGTACCAACATACAAAAATCAACCACATTACAAAATTCATGATTCACAAAATAGTCCACTACTAATCAAATCATCAATTGTACAAAAAGTCATCAAAATTCCCCAATTATATAATTCCATAAACATTCTTTATAAAACATAAACATTCCTAATTCCCAAATTTGAAAGACAATCAAGTCAATTCATCATAAAATTAACAACAACCCAACTCAAATTAACCAACAACTTAATCAATTCTAACTTCAATTCAACAAATTATCATCAATTTTTTATACCCAATTTACAACATCCATAAACCCTAAAAATTATCCCAATTCCAAAATTATAATTTCTAAAACCTAATATGTCTATTTCATAATCACATGTTTAATCACACAACATATATAAACAAATTTAATTTACAAAACATAATAATAAAACATAATCTAAACCTAATTTACCAACAAATTTAATTTACAAAAATTTAATTTTATTACCTTGATTGCTATAAAACCACTTGGTATCAAATCTGCCTAGTTTTTGGGTGTTTGAAAAAATATTGAGCTTGAATTGGAGACTTGATTTGGAAGGAAAGGTTCAAACATAGGTGGTGGATTGGGGGTTCGTCAGTGAAGAGGGTTCAGGAGAAAATGAGAGGGTTCAGGAGAAAATGCTGCTGCGAAGAGGAGAAGAAGAAGTCCGCTTGATGAGGCGGTGTGTTAATAGTCCGCTTGGATTTGTAGGCGGAACGCTAAGGAACCGCCCGTATTTTTCCGCACACATTTCTCTCACACGTGTACACAATTGATCAGGCGTAATGCTAGGGAACCGCTCCATCAGGCGTTTGCGTGTAGGAGTCCGTCTATCATCAGGCGTAATTTTCATTACCGCCTCACATCAAGCGTTCAACCAAATGTCCGCCTCACGCAAGCGTTATACTAGACAACCGCCCGTCTCAACAAACGTATACCCAGACGTCCGCCCAACAACAAGCGTTATCCTAGAAAACCGCCCGATCATTTTTAATGATGAACCCGTTGTATTTGGAACGGATCAAAGAATAAAATTTTTACTCTTTGATCTTTGAGTTTGGTCCGATGATTGTGGACGCCCTTAAGGTACTATGTGAATACCTATCAGGAAACCATTTACATATTATATATATATACTATATTTAAATTAAAATATTATTATTATTATGCATAAGTTGTCGTCCACAAATCTCTAATTCACAATTTAATGTAGCAAATTGTCTTATAAATCTAGGCTATCTAGTAATAATCCTTGGTTATATTTCTTTTTGAGTTTCTCTCATCATATTTTGTTTTGTTAATCGTAAAAAAAAATCATATTATTATTGCTACAAAATTATTGACTTTTTTCTGTAATATAAAGAGCCTCGTGATTAAGTTCGCACAGGTCCTTCTTGATTCTAGATCGGCTCTGAACATGTATATAATTAAACATCTTCATATCTGAGATGGTGGATCATTTCTTCAGATACGAGTACTATATAAGGAATACAACAGATTTACCGGCCCACACTAATTCAGATGGTTGCAATGGGTAATTTTCAGTCAAATTTAGAGGTGTTTGCTGCGTTGCACAAGAAAAAATGTTCTAATATGAAACCTTTTGGGGTGTTTTTTTCTTTCCAATATTTGACATTTGAATTATGCGAAATTTATTTCATTTTTTCCTTGAAAATTAAAATATAGTGATAAAGAAAAACCACACGCCAGGAAGAGGGAGCTTAACAATTTTAAAGCATAAAAGTAAACAGTATAACAGAAGATCAAACAAAAAAAAGTACAAAAAGAAATTTAATGAAGACAGAAAACCACAATTTAGGTGTTTTCCAAGAGAAAAAAAACATCCCAGTTAAAAATCCAAATCTCAAATGGAGTACTAACTTTTGGATTGAAAACTTTTACCCATGAAAAATTTGTTGCTTTGATCTTCAAAACAAGATATTTTTCCTTCGGTTTCATGTTGTTCCTTCATGATTAAAAGATTTTGAGTTCTACTGATAAACAAGATTCAATACAATCAACGTAAAGACATAAAAAAAAAATCATCCCTAGAGAAGAGATTATAAAGCTTAATTTAGGTTACAGGAGAAATCAAATAATTAAAGTTTATTAACTAATGTGGCTTGGTAAAATAAATAATTATTTTTTTAAAGTATTTTATAAGATGCTAGTATTTTGTTGTTGTTAATAATCAGATAAGATGGATATAAATTAGATATGATACTATTTTATAAAAAAAAAAGGATAGTTTGTGTAAATTAAGAGTGTCAAAGGTATTTAAAATGTCGACCCTAAGCCAATGCATGTAATGCTTTATATTGGGTCACATAAAAATACGTAAAGAAATATCAAAATAAACGGTTATTTATCGTATGGTACCTAGGTTTTGATCAGAACCCTTGTTTGATACTCAGTTTTTCTGAAATTAAGGGTTGATACCTGGACTTTTGGTCAACCGTCAACGACCACATTTGACCTTACAATTATGCTATTTCCATGACAAATTTGAAACCGTTTTCCCATTATTTTCTAATAATGACTAATTGTATCTTTTATGTTTCAGTTAGGTCTAAATATGTTTTTTATTGTCGTTTTTCCCGATTTTTTTCCCACCTAATTCATAATTATTGTAGCAAAATTCGATTAGAATCCAGATCGATCAATGTTAAAATCAAATTAGGTTTCTTTATAAGCGTTCTTACATGCAATCGATTTAAAAGAAAAAATTTGTCCAGGGCTATATAGTTTGTGTTTGATTTAGACCGTGAAGTTACTGGAAAAAAATCGAGAAACCTAGATTCAGAAACTTTTGTTTTTTCCCAATTACTTGATTGTTTGATTTGTTCATTCTTTTCCATACATCCTTTATATATTAGATCTTTGCTACAAATTGTGTTTGATTTAGCTCTTGTGAAAGGTTTGATCTTGATAAAAATAATCCAGATGATTGATGAGTTTGATCTGAGGTGTAGTTTGTGTCCAATTTGGGGTTTCAGGAAAAAGATGGTTGTATTGAAGGTTCGAATCTTTGTTTGAGGATGATGATAAGGGTTTGGAATTTTTGTACGAGATGAGATTAAATATGGGGATGTTGAAGTTTCTAATCTTGATTGAGATTGATGTTCTATAATTCCATACATAGGAATGTAAGAATTTGTTCAGGTTGTTAATTCTAATTCAAAACATTGAAGAAATGTGAATTTTGATCATTTGAGTGTTTTGGTTTTCTTACTGAAGATGGAAACTTACTTGTCACAGACTCGCATACGATAAACTCGAACGTTGAACATCGTTAAATAATAATACTACCTTCGTTTCAGCAAAAGTGTTACTATCACTTTTTTATTTTAGTCTAAAAATAGGCTAAAATGAAAAAGTAATAGTAACACTTTTGTTGAAACGGAGGGAGTATTATTTTTTAAAAAAATAAGTTTTACCGATGTAACTATCTGTTAGGTTAATAACGGTCGTTAATAATTGATCAAAAGTCCAGGTATCAACTCTTAATTTCTGGAGAACTGAGTACCAAACTAAAATCCTGGTCAAAACTTGGGTATCATTCGACAAATAGCCCCAAAATAATAGTGAAAATTATGCTTAATCAAGAAATGCTTATTTTCTCCGGTCCAACTACAATGTGGTCATGTCACATACTCCAGATATGTGGCCCCAGTTCTCTACTCAACACGTTGGGTGTAGCCGGACCAAAAAAGTAGTAAGTGGTTTTAAAAGATAAATCCTTAATTGTTTATACTGTACTGCCCCAATTACTAAAGTCAAAGTAATCCCGTTTAATCACTTTTTTTTTTCTCACTGAATATGTTACTAAGTTTTGATTACCAATTTTATCTTAGATTTTTTAAAAAAATATTTTTTATTTTAAAAAATATTCAACACTGTTTACTGTATCATTCATCACACATATTTTTTTGTATCAAATTATTATCTTTAAAATAAAAAATAAAATTGTATTTAAGAAAATATTATGATGCTATGATAGAAAATTATGGATTCTTGTTGAAATAGACAAAAAACTCGTCAATGTCATGTTTTAGATTTAAGAGGATTTTATGAATGATTTTTTAGCTATTCGTAAATAATTGAAGAAGAAAATGAAAAAAGGAATCAAACATGATTTGAAAAAAGTCGATACAAATACAACATATTTGTGAAAAAAAAATTGGAATTCCATGCAAACATGAGTGCTTGATTTTAGGATTAAGGGTTATGTGTGATTTCATATTAGGTAGTTAAAATTGCTAGACTCAAAGCCGTTATATAACTTTTATTATTTATTAACTCCACATGTTGAGCAGAGAATTGGGGCCAAATACTTGGGGTATATGGCTCGGCCATATCGAAACGTATTTTCTCGTCAAAAAAGTAAAATAAAATAAAATCTAGAAGGATAAAATTATATAAAAAAAAGGTTCTAATCGGCAACTATGATAAGTTGTTATTAATAAAGTCATATAAAGTTGACTTAGTAGTTTGGTATTACGGTGGTTTTGTAAAATCGTTTTTTTATTGTGCGTTGTTATGCTGTATTGTGTAAAAAGACAGTTGAGAGTTTGGTAAACTATAAACTAAAAGATAAAAGCATGTTAAAAAAGTGATCACATTGTGTTTAGTAAAATATCAAGTTCAACTATTGTTCTTGTAGCAAATGACGAAAACAAACATGTCTTTTACTTTAATTTATAGGTCACAATGGGAAATGACCTTAGCGGCAGAGTCTCTACCGCTTGGTGGAGACACTTCCAACGACTCTTTCTCTATCACCTATAAATATGTGAATTTCAAATTTTATTTTTGCACCTAAAACTCTTATTTTCTTACACAATTTTTTTTAAATGGTAGAAATTACAACCCGACTTGATTTTTCTATAATCATACTTGAAGCCGTTATTAAAAAGATATGTGATGGTTAAAAAAAGATAAAAATGGTAAAAAGCAAATAGGTCTTCAAGTTTTGGATGTTAACCAAGTCAAATCTGCATTTAAAAGACAAAGAAGAGTTCAAGGAAAATCAAAGTAAACAAAATTTGAAAGTTAACCATAGTACTGGTCACAAAAACCAAGGGAAATCTCTTCAAGAGTGCATCAATTGGAAGTTATGTCAAATAAATATAAACAAGTGTAGATGGTGGATTTTTAATAAAGGATAAAATAGTAATCATCTTTACCCAGTAGTAGAATCAAAGAAATAATATAATTTTGTCTATGTTACTGACCCGACATCAAAAGCATAAAATTCAGATTTTATATTCTGCAAGAGAATTGAAATATCGAACGCTCACTACATGCATCTCACACTGATCCTGTACTCTCTCTAAAAATATACATATGACATTAGAGCCTTACCCGGCTGAGCTCTCAATATTCTACATATAACATTGGTATTGTACAACTCAGTGCTTACTCCTCTACAATGATAAGACAACTCTTAGATGTATTGCACACTAGTATAGAGCAACATTGTCCTCATAATTTCAATGGTGTTGATCGTAACTCTTCCCAGATGATTTCTGAATGTACATAATAAACATCCAGAACACTGCTTTGTTCCTGAGTGGATGTCAATGCTCCTACATAGACTACCTACTAGTATAGAGCAACTTAATTCCTCTTTATATTTCCCGGTTGAATATTTAGAGTCACTTTCCATCAATATTCAAGCTCTAATTGAATAATATTGAACTCATAACGCATAAGCTGTACACGGATGCACTAAGTCGAAACATCACATCTTCGTGTAATCATTAAGTCACCGTCATGCCAAATGCAAAGCTAAATCTCCAATAATGATTGGTCGAGCTTGAATAACACATACCCAATGTTGGTTGCATTAAAAATCCCAATATTGGTCGAAATACAACAAAACCTTAATTTTGGTTAATACCCAAATTCTGACATATCTTCATAATCATTTTGAGAAAACGTGACAATGGGTATGGAATGGGGCAAAATGTTCTAAACAACATATGACCCTCTACATGTACACTATGAAATACTAAAAGGGAATCCTATTCCGAGTAACGGTCTAAGAGCTATGGCCTAGAACCTAGAAGAACTGCAAGCTGAAAATTGTCAGAAATTCATCTGGAGGGTTACTGTTTGTTCCGTTAAACGTCCGAAACGAGCTCAAAACCTAATTCCTTTTGCGTGAGGAAATAACCAGCAATTTTCTGATTCCGAATTGGGGTTGATCCTCGAAAATGGACATCGTAAAAAAGATCTACATCGTTTTTACTGAAGGACGTCACGTCTGAAAATTTTGGACGTGAAAGATTAACATATTGCTTCGAAGAGCTAATAGTTGCGAAGAGAAAATATATAAGAGGAGGAATTAGTCATACCAAACAAGATAAAGAAAAAGCAGGGTTGTGGGACCGGCGCCAACCGGCCAGGCGGCCACCCTTAGCCGGTCCCCACTCCCTTTCTTTTAGGTTTTGTTATTTAGGGTTTCCTAATCTTCTTAAAACTCCTTTACTCTTCTAATAGGTGCACACAGCAAGGCCCTGCAACCACCAATTATTTGTTAAAATACCATTTTTTTTAATATTCTTAAAATTTTGTTCTTCTCTTTAATTAGTCCTTGCACTAATATTATTACTAAATATATGTCAAGATACTGCAAGCGACTATATGATAGATGAAGCATGGAGTCGCGACAACCTTGGTCGGTCCTTTGCTGAAACCTTGTTTGCTCCCTTGCTGCCACCTTGGTCGGTCCCTCTTCTCCACCTTATTCGGTCCCTCTGTTCCACCTTGGTTGGTCCTGCAATTAATCCTTGGTCCTGCTACCAACAATATTCTGAATTTCTTTATTTTACCTTTACAGTAAGACAAAATGAATATTATTTTATAATTACTAAAGCTAGTATTCACATAAACCTAGCGATTACACAAGCTTAGTGCTTATATAAGTCTAGCGCTCACATGAGTATGGCTCTCACACGAGTTTGTGCCCACACAAGCCCAACGCTTGGACGAGACTAGTGCTCACGTAACATTGTCACTCGCACAACTTCAAAGGTCATACAAGAATATTGTTGCCTCAACTGGCACAATGATATGCTTCAGCTACCAATATCAATATCAATCAGACTCTCAAACACAATATGTAGCAAGCATCATTGCTAGTCTTAACCACATGTTAGACTCAACAATATCCTAGACTCAGCAATATGCTAGTCTCAACAACATGTTAGACTCAGTAATACGCTAGTCTCGTCAACATGTTAGACTCAACAATATGCTAGTCTCAGCAACATGTTAGACTCAACAATATGCTAGACTCATCAATATGCTAGTCGTAATATGTTAGACTCAGCAATATGCTAGTCTTAGAAACAAGCTAGACTCAACAACATCAATATGCTAAGACTAACAGTCTAGCTAGGTCAACAACTGACCAAATAATACACGTCTATGAAATAAACTCAAACCATGTTCGAGACATCGACAATCACATGAGGGGATATTCATTAGGGTTTTGGTCTGGCGGCCTACAACACGTGCGGTGTAACAATACACCCACGATAGGAAAGAATAAAATTCGTATCGGCAGTTGAAGGATTGGATGAAATAGTGGTCGTACAACTCTCAAGTCCCACTAACATAACAGAGTCGTTTTTCACCATGATTTCTACTTCTCTACTCTCTCACTCCTCTGCAACTGTCACCACTTACGAGATCAATGTGATTAACTTCCACTTCCATAAATAAGTTCTTCAACCTATCGACAAAGGAAAAGAATTTTGGGAGAGAACGAAAACACAAGAGTTTTTCTATCTCATAAACACTTGAATGATCACAGAGCTACCATCTTAGAGATTCTCAAAAAACTCACTTTCGTCTTCATAGCCATTCAACACATTTTACCATCACTGCCATTCAATTCCATTGATCTCAATACTTTCTCTGCTTCCCTCGCTACAGATCAACCCATCTCCTTTCTTCATGACTGAATCGGAACGATCATTTCTTGATCTAGGCCAATTTCGTACAGATTGATCTCTCGAATCTTAAAAGTACTTCTACAATACAAATGTTTAGTGTTTAGATGATTTGTTCTTTAATCCATTTACTCCCTTGAACAATTTGCTTCAACTGACAACAACCTACTCCATCATTTTCCCCTTTTACCCTTCAATCTTTTTTACCACAAACAACAGAAGGCCAAAGATTATCCGAGATTTTTATTGCAATGTTTATTTAAATTTTTACTGCCCAAATTTATATCTTGTAAAAGAGCATAGTATAGTAAATTAATTGAATGTAATGGAGATTAGTGTTTTGATTAATTTAATCAAATTATTCATTTTTAATGTAATTGAGAGCTTATCCATTTTTAATCAAATTACATATAATTAAAATTAAGCATTACATTAAAAGTAATTAGTATCTAACCACATATAATAAAAAATAATTGTTGGATTTACACTAATGAATGGCCATGATCAAAATTAGAAGTTAGACACTAGAGGAACCCTTGATGGAAAATTAATCAACGATTGAGATTAGAACTCAACGACAAAGTTTTCGCCATGCGATCAAATATCTATTGAGAGACATAACTTCTATCGGTCAATAGAGATTCTGTCGTGATGGACAAACCGGCCAACCAATTTATCCATTTATCATGTCCATAGTGGCTCAAAATGGATAAATAAGCTAGTTTGCCATGTCCATACAACTTGGCCTTGAACTCAGTATTATACTTTGCTTGAAAAATAGATAAATTAGCTAGTTTACTATGTTCATACAACTTGGTCCTAAACTCAGTATACTTTGCTTGAAAAATAAGTAGAAGGTTTTCAATAGAAAATTTGTTCGTTTTAGAAAAGTGGTAAAAATAGTTCGTTCGCTAAGACTTGTGAAGATTCGTTTTAGACCTAATTTTGATTTAAACTAGAAAATAAGTAAAAGATTTTAATAATATTGGAAAGAACTGGAACTCAAGATTCCACCAAAATCACTTCTGAATGATTTCTACAATGATTCTTTAACAATTATAGCTCTTTTATTGACTTTGTTTCTTTGCCAAAAGTAGATTTCTAAAACATTAATTGTAAATCACAAGCGTGGCGCATCAAAAGCTCTTAAGTCCCAACATACACCATCAAACAAAATCACAACTAATTAAGAAAAATCATAAATCAATGCAAAAGTCATTAAGAATCAAAAATAGTTACCATTCATTCATGAAATATGGTTTCCTACATTGTCCCACTGGTGGAGTTTAACGAGACATGGCTTTCTTAAAAGCCATTACAAATTGATTAAGAAAATAATAATTTCTATCCGTGAGAAGTTCTCCTCCAAATTGTATCTAGGTTCCCCTTTATATAGACTTTGGTAACCTCCTCTTGATCCTTATCCAACTAGGAAAACTAGTCTCATTAAACTTTTCCACTTCCTTTTGATTCCTTATCTAATTAGGAGATTTAACCTCCTCAAAAACCAACAAAGACCCTAATTTTCACGTAAAAGGCGAGTCCAAAACGCTTTCTTTATTTCTCTTCCCGCGCAGGCCCAACAGATACCAAATCCAAGTTGGTTTCACGGTTTTGCTCATAACTTCTTCATACGAACTCGGAATGATCTCATTCTTTTTGCGTTGGCTTCGCCTTTCAATTATATAGAGTATGAAGTTTAGAAATCTTGGATTTGAATGAGATACAATGGGTCTTTAGAAATTCTTCCTTGTAGAGCTCAATTTAACTTCTTTCAGAGATGTAACCTAATAAAACACAATAACTACAAAAGTAATAATACCACACAATAATTCACATAAAATCTAGCAAATAGATATAAAGAAATGATACTTAAAATATGTAACTTATGCACTTATCAAAAATGTAAACCTAAAAGACTTTTGTAGGGAAAAGCTATAATAACAGCCATAACTTTCTTTTTACTTTTTCGGAGCATAAGGTGGTGGTATAACTTATTTTGTATTTCAAAATCCATAATAAAGTTGTTTCCACGTCTTATCAATGTCTTTAGTTTTGTTCTACTTTTATCTTTTAGTTTTGCTTAAACTTTTTAAGAACCTATTATTGGGGCCGCAGACCTTAACTTTTATGGGATGTATAGGATTTAAATATCCTAAATATGGATACGGGACCTAATTTATAGCGAAAGTCAAAAATATCATTCCTCCGTGAATAAACCTAAATCTAACAACTATTCATAAAATAAATAATCAAAATCAGTTTCAGTTTTATGAACTATTTACAGCTAGGAATAGATGAACTCCTAGCCAAACACTCACTACAACTAGAAGTTCATCTTTTCCCGACCGTAAGTAGTCCATCTACGGCTAGGAAAATAATGAATTCCTAGTCGTTGGGTATTTTACGGCTGATTTGAACTTAGTAATTTATCTACGACCAAGAATTAATCATTTTCCAGTCGTAGGGTAGTAATTTTTTATT
The DNA here is from genome assembly GCA_023531435.1 of Papaver californicum. NCBI lineage: Eukaryota > Viridiplantae > Streptophyta > Magnoliopsida > Ranunculales > Papaveraceae > Papaver > Papaver californicum. Next base: position 564,031 of record JAJJMC010017603.1, read on the forward strand.
GTTTACGGCTGGAAAATGACAAATTTATCATTTTCATACCGAGTATAAGCATATTAGACTAGGAATTGATGAATTCCTAGTCGTAAATAAACTACTTACGTCTAGGAAATGATTAATTACTAGATAATTACTAGGAAATCATACAAGTGGATGAACAACTTGTCGAATATAATTTCAGGATTTTTTTTCTGCTGTGGTTAAAAACTATATAAAGCTTAGATTCTAGAATTTCTAGTCCACATAAAAAAGATTTAGACCAATAGAAATTTAGGGAACAAATAAAAAACAATGAAAATATATTTCGTCCCCTTTCTCATTAAAAATAAACCAACATAAAATAGGTGCACACAGCAAGGCCCTGCAACCACCAAATATATGTTAAAATAAGTTTATTTTAATATTCTAAAATTTTGTTGTTCTCTTTAATTAGTCCTTGCACTAATATTATTACTAAATATATGTCAAGATACTGCAAGCGACTATATGATAGATGAAGCATGGGGTACCAACAATATTCTGGATTTCTTTATTTTACATTTACAGTAAGACAAAATTAATATTATTTTATAATTACTAAAGCTAGTATTCACATAAACCTAGCGATTACACAAGCTTAGTGCTTATATAAGTCTAGCGCTCACATGAGTCTGGCGCTCACACGAGTTTTGTGCCCACAAGCCCAACGCTTGGACGAGACTAGTGCTCACGTAACATTGTCACTCGCACAACTTCAAAGGTCATACAAGAATATTGCTGCCTCAACTGGCACAATGATATGCTTCAGCTACCAATATCAATATCAATCAGATTCTCAAACACAATATGTAGCAAGCATCATTGCTAGTCTTAACCACATCTTAGACTCAACAATATGCTAATCTCAACAACATGTTAGACTCAGTAATACGCTAGTCTCGTCAATATGTTAGACTCAGCAATATGCTAGTCTCAGCAACATGTTAGACTCAACAATATGCTAGACTCATCAATATGCTAGTCGTAATATGTTAGACCCAGCAATATGCTAGTCTTAGAAACAAGCTAGACTCAACAACATCAATATGCTAAGACTAACAGTCTAGCTAGGTCAACAACTTACATAATAATACACGTCTATGAAATAAACTCAAACCATGTTCGAGACATCGACAATCACATGAGGGGATATTCATTAGGGTTTTGGTCTGGCGGCCTGCAACACGTGCGGTGTAACAATACACCAACGATGAGAAAGTATAAAAGTCGTGTCGGCAGTTGAAGGAGTGGATGAAATAGTGGTCATACAACTGTCAAGTCCCGCTAACATAACATAGTCGTTTTTCACCCTGATCTCCACTTCTCTACTCTGTCACTCCTCTGCAACTGTCACCACTTACGAGATCAATGTGATTAACTTCCACTTCCATAAATAGGTTCTTCAACCTATCGACAAAGGAAAAGAATTTTGGGAGAGAACGAAAACACAAGAGTTTTTCTATCTCATAAACACTTGAATGATCACAGAGCTACCATCTTAGAGATTCTCAAAAAATTCACTTTCGTCTTCATAGCCATTCAACACATTTTACCATCACTGGCATTCAATTCCATTGATCTCAATACTTCCTCTGCTTACCATCACTGGAACTCAAGATTCCACCAAAATCACTTCTGAATGATTTCTACAATGATTCTTTAACAATTATAGCTCTTTTATTGACTTTGTTTCTTTGCCAAAAGTAGATTTCTAAAATATTAATTGTAAATCACAAGCGTGGCGGATCAAAAGCTCTTAAGTCCCAGCATACACCATCAAACAAAATCACAACTAATTAAGAAAAATCATAAATCAATTAAAATCAATGCAAAAGTCATTAAGAATCAAAAATAGTTACCATTCATTCATGAAATATGGTTTCCTACATTGTCCCACTGGTGAAGTTTAACTAGACATGGCTTTCTTAAAAGTCATTACAAATTGATTAAGAAAATAATAATTTCTATCTGTGAGAAGTTCTTCTCCAAATTAAATCTAGATTCTAAATTTTTTAGTCTACGTAAAAGAGATTTAGACCAATAGAAATTTACGAAAACAAATAAAAAACAATGAAAATATATTTCGTCCCTTTTTTCATTAAAAATAAACCAATATAAAATTATTAAAAAGATTTTGGACCAACAGAAAATCAGATATTATTGTCCCGGTTTCACCCGTATTATACTGCATACGTATTTCTGTTTCTCTTTCTCCGCCGCGCCTCTTCTCGTCTTCCTCACTAAACCTAATTCCATTTTTCTCTTTCCTATGTTGTTATTCATTGTTTTATTTTGCTTTCTTTACCTTTGTCACTGTCTTTCGATTTTGTAGGTGGGGGTTTTCAAACCAAACAGAAATTAGGGTTTGCTCTTCTTTTCTTACTTTCTATTCCTATTTCACTGTCTTTTGATTCTGTAGATGGGGGTTTTCAAATCAAACCAAACAAAGATTAAGGTTTGCTCCCTTTTTCTATTTTATTTCGTGATCCAGGTAATCTCTCCTCTCTGTTCTTTTACGTCATTTATCAATTTTACAAATCAATTTTTACAAAGTTTGTCAATCAGGATTTCTCATTTTTCGTAACTTTTATTCAGGATTAAGAAATTGAAATAAAAAAAATACTCTTTGTTAATGTATTAGTTATTCCATATCTTTCATCTTTGATATTAAAAAAAATGCAGTTCGATGCCCTTGGTTATAATGCTTCTGTGGGTTTTAAATTCCCTTGTAATATACTGCCTCTGTTTCAGCAAAAGTGTTACTATGACTTTTTTTTTGGCCTATTTTTCGACCAAAATGAAAAAATGATAATAACACTTTTACTGAAACGGAGGGAGTATTTCTTTAGCCCAGCACCTCATTCAAATGATTGTCTGGAATGAGTTTAGTACAGGGGAGATTCAAGTTGTGGTATTTGAGAAGGGCAGAAGATGAGAGGCCTTTAATGAATATACCAACCCTGAGGTCAGCTAATTTCTCTTCTTTTTCACAATTAGCTTCATTATTTTTTATGTTGTTCTCTTGATTTTTTCTTTTTCTTTTTGTTTTTTGATTCTGTATTTTAAAATGAGTATCCATAGTGTGACCTTTAGAAACCAGTTGATCAAAGGAGCAGGGTCAAATATAAGATAATGAGCTTGAAGGTGACTGAGGAAATAGATTATGTGCCTGAGTTATATGATTCACTTGCATTTCTGTTCACACATGGTTATAATCATATACGTACAATTTTAGATGTACTTAATGCATATACTAGATGTTTCACATAGTTTTTTGATCTTCCTGAGCTGTATGTGCCAACTCCTTTGTGATGCAATGCTCACTGCATAGTTAGGTTTGCTAAACATAATGTTGTAATAACTTTATTAGGTTTCCTGTCAGGATCAAGACAAAGGCAATGGCAATAATCTCCAAATCCTCAGCACCCAGTGATACAATAAAAAATGTTTATCAAATTACTGCACTCTTTGCAGACACTTCATAAATGTCCAGCACACTACCTCCATAAATATCAATCACAAATATGAAATAACCATATCTACAGATAAACATTAGTAAAGTTTGTCCATGATTAGCAACAAAGATGGTCAGCGCTCAAATATCTGATGCTTAACACTATTTTGTGTCATACAGGTGAAATTTACAGTTTAAAATCTCCACCCTGTCATGGACCTAAAACTTAATATCAGGAACATGTGCGTCATTGCTCATGTGGGATATGGTATGCAAGCATATAATCTCTTTCAGGTTGTCTTTTATTTCTCTTTGAAAATTGCATAAAGATATAACCAGTTTGATGCTTCTTTAAAACCCACACAATATGAATTCTTTCAGCTGGACATATAAACCAATGTGAGTGTAACTGATTATCGGTTATTGGCAGCTGACTACTTTGCTTATTGTGTTTGAAATTGCATGGGATAATGTCTGGGGAACTATCTTAATGAACTCTAGGTATCTCCATCTTCTCTAAGTTGAATACTTAGCTTTGTTTGTTTCCTTGAAGAGATATATTTACGTTATATGGCATTTGCAGACGGATACATCTTTTGCATTAAAGACCTAATTTATGAAAAAATGGGAATTTGTGAGCATAGAAAAAGCTATAAGTGGCATGTCTTCGTGGTTTTCAGGGATAAAATATGAGCAAGCCATCTTCCAAGAGCAGTTGGATTCAATAAAAGGTACATTTTCTTACTTCCTCATTCTGAAATTTTCTATGCATTTGATTTTAAGGATTCAATAAAAGGTACATTGGCTTTAGTGACTGATATTCTTCACACAAAAAGTTCACTTGATGCTTTTTACGGTACTAAAGAAGATTTCCAATGAGTGATAGTATCGTGATGGTGAAATTGTATGTAGTGGTGACTAGGGTGCAGCAGATAAACACGGCAGTATATTATTCCTTGCAACTTTTCTAAATATTCTGCAGGAATGGTGTACAGGAGTTTGTTGCACAACACCCTTATGTTGACACTATTTCAGTCATCCATGCTAAACTCTCACTGTTATAGAGGGAGAAACTGCTGCACCTAGCTGAACGTGGTTAGCATTTGTACATCTAAGGTTTGTTGCATCGGAAAACATATCCTATTATATGTATTAATGCTAACCCATTTTAAGCTAGGAAAAATAATATAGTAATATTATTCCAGTTTATATTGTTGCTCGGCTAGCATCTTCTTCAAGTAAAGATAAATAGTCATGCTTTTTAATGTGGCAGTTATTCATTTCGGTGTCCATGTATATTGGGTGAACTTGTTGATAGAGATGTCCTGGAAACAAAAGATTCTACTTTCTTAGTATTTAAAAAATGCTACGGGGTGTTCGAGAAATTTCCATACTTAGACAGCAACTGTGATTCAGATTTCGAACTAAATGTAGTTTTTCTATTTAAGCCACATTCTGAAATTTGTAGGTCCTCCAATTTGCAATTTTCCGAGTCGTCAGAATGCTCAATAGGTGCACACTCTTTCTTTAAGGAGATGGATGGATGCTTCAGAGACTTCAAGTTTCTGCTGTTGTGATTTCTCGCGGTTTCTTCTCTGTTCTTCCTATTTAATTCATTTTCTGATTTGACAGGTAAAATTTTAAATTGCAGGTGATTATACATGGAGGCGTGCTAGGGAGAATCATAGTTGCAGTATTAAGGTATCAAGCGGGAGCTTTTTTCTCGATTGGAAGATTTCTTTGCGATTTTTATACTCCTTTTTATTTTCAGGTTTATATCTAATATAGTTGAAAAAGTTTGCAAAATTTAATTTGCCAATTTATAGTTCTCTAGCATTTAACCGTGGTTAGAATGTACGAATCTTTATGTTCTTGACTATATTTGGCAAGGGTGTTTCTTCACAGCGTGGACATTTGATGAAGACAATGCTGACATAGTCCTGAATTCGACCACAAAATCATTGTGTGAAGAGAAACCAAAAACAGTAGATCCTTCGGAATCATGAATAGTTCAAATACCAATTTATTTAAGTTTTGTTTCTGTTCAGAAATTAACAATTGATGTGGTTAGATCAATATCAAGAAATCCACGAAAATATAGTAGTTGGTAGAAATAAAACATAGTAGTTGGTATAAATAAAACATGTGAATGATTTGACTGATTCATCAGTTCCTGTAGTGAATTTGTAATAGTTTTGCTTACTCCATCGAATATGTAAAAGATATTTACTTATTTGGCAACTTTTTTCAATATAATTAATTCTATCCTTTTCATTTGAAATGGTACTAATTTTTATTAAGAATTAAGCTAGCCAGAGGGTTATTCCTTAAATATATTGATAGTCCTAAAGTTCTGTGGGTATGTTCTAGAATTAACTTTAACTTTGAGCCCGCAAAAGATATTATTGTCAAAATGTGGGATAATTAGCATTATTGGTGCACATTCTATTTAATTAGACCCATTTGATCTCAGTTCTACCTTGTATACATAAAGAGTATATTATCGCCAGCTGAATGGAAAGTCTATTTTGGAATTAGGGGATTGGAAATTCGAACTGATTCCTCATTTCTTCTTTGATGCTAACATGATTTATAAGCCATTATTGACATTTGTGTGCATTTATAAAATTAATAATAACTACTTAAATTTGGGAAAACCAATTTGAGTATTACTAATCTAGGGGTTTCGATTTTGTTTATATGTTACGTATCATAGGGAGTGTTGTCCCCTTTTTTGGGTGGATCTAAGAACACGCCATTGGCTGATTGTATCTACTCAACTTCTTTGTCCCTGTAAAACCTGAACAGTAATACTAGTTCCAACTGAAAACTAGATTTGTGGGAAAGGTCAAAGTGTAATGCTTGGTGTATTAGGTATTGCAGTGCTTGGTGTAACTTTGAACAGACTACTGATTGAGAAAAAACTGCAATTATTATTGAGAAAGGCAATTTGAATACAAGGACTATTCATTTTTAGACCGAGTCTATTTAGACTCTAAAGTTGCAAAGTTGAAATCGTCCACACAATAAACATTTGGCTCCGTCCTGCACGAGAACACAATGTTAGATATTTTTAACAAAAATTCTCTATGGACTGCATAAATAGATTACCTAAACATCATCCCCTCACATCTTTCTAAATGATGGAGTCTAAAAGTGCTCCATGCTAATCCCAAATGGGCGGAGCCCATCTCCATGTGAATTTGTAGTTTTTAGGTAGTCTAGTTGAGCGGTCCATAAATAACCTCTTACTTCTAAATGTATTGTTTTTTCTTGTTTGTTGCTACGTCCAGGGATCCAGGAAAAAATTTCTTCTGGATTATTCTGAAAACAAAATTCGAATTCAGTTTAAATTTGAACAGACGCATTTTCTCCCATAAGCCATCATTAATGGCTCTTGTTGGAGATAAAAATGTATCTTTAATGGACATGAAACACTTTATAAGTAGTGAATTCTCCCATTCCAAAATATAAAATTATATCGGTTTTCTTTCTATTAAAGCATCGTCATAAACTTTCTGTTCGTGTGTTCTTGGTTGAATGAAGAGGTACAAATCTTGAAACCAATTTTGTTGTTACAACGCTTTATCGTATCCTAATGACATTATTATGCATACCCATTGTAATCACCAATTTCATTGTGAGGGTCGAAATAATTGTTTAGAAGAAAATATTTAGAGCATTGAAATCGGAAGCACACCATCTCTCTGTGTTTTTTCATCCTCTATTTAACCCAATTTTCCGACATACAATTCTCTTCGTTTCCCTCCTCCAAGTTCATCAAGAAAATAACGATCAATTTTTCAACCCACATAAAACCGAAGCTAATCCTTCAAGGTTTCAAGTATATCAATCATGTAGCAAAACAAACAGGAAAAAGAAACTCTTTGGATTATTTATTTTTAAGGTGTCTGATGTTTTCCTTGATGACTATTTCGATGCATCACTCCAAAACTTTGAATTAAACAAACTTACAACAGTAATGGGTATGACCTTATTTGTACAACCGAAAAACTACTAGATTAATCAAGGTAGTAATCTAAAGGTGTGATTCGAGTTCCAAATTTAATCGAAGAAAACCTTAAATCTTAAAACCCCTATTTTGAATTTTAGGGAATCCCACAACACGTTTTGGTTCACCCAGATTTATTCCTCCATCTTTCACTCATTTGTTTTTTATTATTAAAAACTTTCTTCCAAAAATATCAAGCTGCCTTTTATGATAGTGTTTTAGGGTAAGAAAACATATAAAAGTTTGAAAAGTATATCGTAATAAGTACGAGAGATTAAAATCTTACAAGGCTAGACTAAACCAAGAAATGGCCGTTTAAGCCTTGCTTCGGTAACGAAAGAAAAAAATAGTTGATCTTAGGGAGGAAAGAAGAGACAAATGAGATCAGAGCGTGGTGAATTTTAGCTGAGGAATATATGTTTCTGTAGTTGAATGAAGTATGTAAACTAAAATTATTTATGATAGTATGTTGTGATTTTGATGAACTTCTAATTGTTTATGGAATAGATGAAGACATCTATTTATAGTGTTGAACTCACACTCATGATATCGTAAGAAGTAGAAGAAGTAGAGAACGTGGTTGAAGTCATGCCCATGGTTATAGGGAAGACTATAGAAACCATCACCCACTACTCCTTCACCCAACAACGTTCGCACAACCTGATTATTCCTTATCGTGGGTGTACAGTTACACCGCACATGTTATAGACCACCAGACCAAAACCCTAATGAGTATCCCCCTATGACACATTTGATGTCTCGTAAGATTGATGGTTAGGTCATATGAATGACTTATTTAATTAATTCATTAATTAAGAAATATGCTCAAAGTGTTAATTAATCAAGTTGAATGATTAGCATTGTCAAGTCTAGTAAGGATAGTAAGTTTATCAGTTCCTCAACACGTCAACTAGAATATATTATCTAATATTGTCCAGGAATTGCATCTTAATAATGCCAATTGTGGGCATTGTGATGACATTGCTAAAAATTTATGTCGGATGATGGCAGTTGAGTAAGATGGGTACCCAAAGTCAGTGAAGCACTTCATGGCATTAGTGCAAGGCGATGAGTCTCTATGAAGGAGCAAAGAGATAGTTATGTTAATAACAACTTGATATTGATGCCTGAGAGTCGTGGAAGTTGGAAAAGATGCACGAACACTACCTTGGTACCCTCATCGATAAACAATTATTCGTGAGTGACCATGCATGATTTTCGGAATAACATGAAACATGGGCATCACTTCATAGAAAATGTGCAATTATGGCATCACTTTGTGAGTGATGCAAGTCTGTGGCATGTCTTTGCAGAAAGTGCCATCTCATGATATGTTAGCATTATGGGTTCATAGGACCCCTGTGTGGGTGATTTGCACTAATGGCATCACTTTTTGAAAATTGGCATCTTGGTGCACCATGCATATGTTCGTTAATTATGCACCAGCTATCAGTGTCTTGGTCCATTCGTTCTTTCAAATACTTGATATGTTTTTGGTTTTAAACTTGATAATGACTTTTCTTATAAAGAAAAACAAAATTTAAACAAATATATGAGGGAATGTGGTCTACAAAAATATATGTGAAGGTTTTATAGACTTCCACTGAAGAAAAAGTCTATACATATATCAGATTATTTGAGGGATTCTATTTTTAGTGCAAGTCCAATGGTGGAATCTAAGTTAATAGCTTCTAACTAGGGTAATTGCAGACTTTTTCCTAGCTATTTTCCAAGGTTCTTTGAAGATTGCTCGGAATCCAAACTACAATGTCATTCCAAATAACACTTACTTTTGTGTTTGATTTTGTTTCCAAATGTTATTGTTCCTTTCAGACTATTGACCTTGAGGGTCGAAAATTGAGCATAATTTGAATATCATTGAGTGCAGTTTGGAATGATGTTTTGCTACCCGCCATTCCACCATTAGACTTACTATTTAATAATCATTTCCAAGTAATAAGGTGACACTGAACTTGCAAAATAGAAGCATTGCATTGAAAGACTCGCTCTTTGTAGTAGTTTAAAATCTAACTACCACATCCAAAACAAAATCAATACAACCAAATATACATCTATATGCATATGAAAAGAACTAACTATCCAACAATAAAACACACAAAGATTAATGTGGTTCGGTATGTATACGCCATCCAAGGTGTTTTTAATATATTTGGATCTTATTGATGCAAAGGATTACAAATGTCAGAGATTTGAACCTTACACTTTGAAGATGAAGAACTCTCTCACAGATGTCTAGCTCACTCACCAAAAATTTCATACCTCACTTAGTATTTTGTCTCTGAATTTATAGGAATGAGTGGTAATAACACCAAAGTTATAGTGTTGTGTGAGTACATGTTATTTGTTGTATTATAGTCGAGGCTCAACCCCCGATCTTTTGCTAGTTCAGCTCCGATGAAGTCCTAGTCTTCCATGATCTAAATCCAGTCATACTAATTGTGTCAAAACACTCCTTGATAGACACATTTTTGTGTCTTAATTGTTCTCATATTTACATTGTTTTTTCTCAATTTTTGTACTAATATAATCATTTTGTATATATTTAGGTATTTTTGGAAGAATAAATAATTGTGGAAAAAATGGCTTACAAAGTGTTAAAGGCACCCAAAAAAAGTGATAAAGGCACCCACTCAAATGATAAAGGCATCAACTTCTTTGAATTTCAAATACAAATTGGCGGGAAACATCAAATATCATGTGAGTGAATTGATAACGGAATTTGAAGAGTATTTTGAGGAGTTTAAGACTAGAATATCTTCTTTTCTTAATTAAGAGGAGTTTTATCAAGTTTGGGAACTCGAAAAACCTAAAAATCTCATGAAATATTCGTTTTTCGTCAAAAATAGGGTGAACACTTATTTCGAAACTTTTGGTGATTTGGTTTCCTGATTCGTACGATTGTGTTCTTATCATATTAAAGAATATTGGGGCAACAACTTAGAAACAAAATCATAGAGTTTTAATTGATGGAAAGAAAATAAGTTCGAAATCAAATTATTGTCGAGAAAAGAAATAAGAGAATTATCTTCATTGAAGTAAAGATTTGAAGGAGCTAAGGAAATGATTTTGTTGTTCTAGTATAAATAGGAGTTGTTAGAAGAAATTGGTAGGCTGGCTGTTGCTAGGATCGAGAGAAATCAACACAAGAAAAAATCAGAAAAACTAGAGTTCTAGAGGTTGAAGAGAGGAAGAAGAAGAAGAAACCACAATATAAAACTGTTGTTGAAAACTGTTGCAAATACTTTTGTATTCAACAGTTTCAACAACATTTTTCCTACAGTCCCAGCGACAGTTCCAATTCTATTACATCCAAAAGTTGTAGTAAATTCAGTAGATAAGATTCTGCGTCACTAAGAGTATGTGCTTTTCCAACTTCTCTGTAAGTCTATCGTTAACTGATAGGCGCTTAATTTATACATTTTTATCTCCTAATTTATATTTGCTAGTACTTCAATTTATATTAATAATGTATTTTTATGTTTTTATAGACGATACATCGGAAAAACCCGACATTACAATTATGATGGCTAAATGGATTAAATTGGTATGAAATTGGAGACAAGGCTGACCGGCTTGAAAGAGCTTGCTCATATAATTTGGACGGATGTGATTTTCTGTTGGTGAATATCAGGCGGACGTGAGATAAGAAGAGAGTTGGCTGTATGATGTTAGTTAGATGGGCCAGATGGCTATTGGCTGATGGAATGATTAAGTCGGACAAACAAAAAAAGTGGGGGGACGTCAATGAGGTTTGGCTGTCAGACTGAAAATGAGGCTCATTCAATTAGTTTCTCACAGTTTCGATTGAAGTGGGCTGACAGGCTAGAGTAGGTAGGCAGTGACATAAGGGTGTAGGGAGTACATGGAGTACAAAGAGAGAAGAAGGAAGAAAAGTAGAAGGCTCCACGTGATTGGAGTAGTGTATTTAGGTAGCATGTGGGGTGCGTAATTCTTTTGTGTGGAGAAAGTGACTTGAGATAGAAGGGATGGGACCTAGGAAGTAGACTAGGTAGGAGTGGTGAAAGCTATAAAAATAAAGAGAAGGTAGATAAAGGCGTGGAATTTTCTTAGGTTTTTCTTTTGAGTTTTGTTAGAGCTAGGTTCTGTTTTTTTATAGGCGTGAAGTAGGGTACAGAACATGAGGCAGTAGAGGTTAGATAACGTCGGCTAGGTTATACAAGAGGAGACTATAAAAGAAAAGACAGAGAGAAGAAACAGGGAGGCTGCGTATGATGCAGAACTGAAGAGAGTGGAGATCAGGGAGAGGCGGAAAGAAATAAAAGGGGGGCTCTTTTGCTTTTGAGGTTTTCTAGGGTGGGCGGAACTGAATAGCAGATGGAGACAGGAACTGAATAGCAGTGGGAGACAGTAGCAGACGAAGATAAAGTGGAGACGGAGAAGACGTTCGGAATCCGCCGTTCTTGCTACAACATCGGTTTAATTTTCTTTCTCTATTTTGTTAATTATTTTTATGGGTTTTAAGAAACCCAACTCCATGTTCTAGATTTTGGGACTAGGGTTTTGGGTAGAAACCAATTTTGATTATGGAAAAATTATAAATAAATGGTTTAAATGTTTAGTAATTTATCTTCATTGTTAGCTTGATTAATTATTGCATAAAAAATAAATTTTATCATATATGCTTTCCGTTTGATATGTCGTGCTTGGATTAGATTCTTAGACGGTGTATGCAATCAACTAAATATTTGATTCATTGAAACTATAAATTGGTTAGATAGTTCTACTTATTGTTTATGCTTTTGAACTGATATGGCATGCTTATCAACATTATATGGGATATACTTTACAATTGATAAGCAATTCTTTAGAAATGTCAACTTGGAAGCGAAGAAAATTACAGTGGTGAAACGATAATTTTGGAGATTAAATGTGAGTTCTATATATCAAATTGGCGAACACCGAAAACCCTAGTGCCCTCTCTACTTGATCATATTGTATATTTTAGCTAGTTTATTTTGTTTTAGTATTTTATTTTAATTCTAAAAATCCCAAAATATTGTTTTTGATTAGTTAATTGAGATATTAATCGCAGTATTGTCCCCGCTCCCTGTGGGTTCGACTCGTACTTGCCGTCGTCTGCATTGTAGATACCGTGCGATTGCGGTTATTTTATATAGGGTAATCTAAAATCCCATCATTAACTCGATATATAATTCTATTAATTCCGCGACTCAATTGGTCAGTGCTTTATTGTAATTATTTTATAAAATCATGAATAAAATGACTTCTTCTATATTTTCTTCTACTCTTTTTGCCATGAATAGAACCCTCACCAAGGATCAGAGAGGACATCTTACTATATTTGCTAGCATGTTGTGACTATTTTTTAATGGGTTAATTGATGTTTGGTACTTAGGTTTTCACCGATTTTAGTCTTTGGTCTAACATTTGTCCAATGTTAAGGCTGGACTGGACGTTGACTTATATTGACTAGGTTAAGCCTAAACTTCTGCTAAAAATAATTCTTAAAAAAATATAAAATCTAATTGTTAGATGAATTTACAGTTATACCCTTCCCTAAAATTAAGCCTAAAATCTAATATAATCTTTGAGTACTTTCCCTGCCTCAACCTTTCTTCTTCTCCGCCTCTTCCTGTTCTTCGTCTGATAGTAAAATCGAGAAGATAAAATAGATATTTGAGAGCGTAAGAAGAAGGGGAAAGTTTAAGAAAGTGTTGTTAACGATGTTGTTGGTGTTGATTAAGCAAAAGAATATGTAAAAATAATAAATTAAAGAAGAGAAGTAGTTAGGGTTTTCTGTGTTGAAGATTGAAGATGAAATTGATTAATCAAAGATAAATTTTAGAAGAAGATGAAGATTTTTATGATAATAGAAAGGTTAGTTATGGTGAAGAAGAAGAATTGAGTGAAACTGAAGACTAGGTCAAATATTGTTCCCGTTTTCTTTCTCTCTTTTCTGTTACTGCAATTGAGCCGCTAATCGAGAGAAAAAGATTGAAGAGATGCAACTGCTAATTGAGAGAAGAAATAACATGAAACAACAACGACGAAGGGATTAAAGAATGAATTTGTGGTGGTGGCTTTGAATATGTGGAGGTAAAAATAGGTCTATTGAGAAAATCTGAGAATGGGTTTGTGCTTGAACTGCTGCTGTAGAGGCGATTAAGATGGATAATGGGTGTTTGATTAGGTATGGATCTGAGACAGAGAAACCAAGATAAAATAAGCAAGAAACAAATATAATAGAAATTCGAATTGAAGAGATTGATGTCAATGTTGAGTGAAGAAGATGGATTGCTGCTACTATTGACTTTCTGGTTAGATCGTGATGATAAAATGGGTAATCAATTTTGGAGAGTTTGATATTATTTTGAATTTGTTGTTTTCGGAGAAACATATCAAGAAATGGTGGCTGAACGTTAGTTAGTTTCGATCATCACTCCCTTTTTTCTTTCCTTTTGTATTCGTTAGTAAATGATATCTATATTAGAAATTATGAAAGTTGCTGATTAAAATTCAAGCATACAATAATGGATTTGATGATCCAAAAATAAGGCCTAGGAATAGAGACTGGTCCTAATCATCAAATGAAGTTGTATCACTTATCAAACTACAATTAGGATTTGTTATGGGTTTGTGTTTGGAATGAATGGATTGTGTTAAATGTTTGATGAAATTGCAGGGAAGGACCCATTGGAATGACCTTGATTTGGCCGGAAAATTGCAGAAATAAACGAAACTCTGCCGGATTTTCAGTCCAGCCGAGTTGACTCACTGACCAATCCAATACACTTGACTAAGACCTAGTCAGCCAGTCAGTTGGCCTGTGCAGTAAAGGATATAATTGTAATCTCGTTAAATAATTACATTTTATATAAATTTATTAATAATTACTAAACATAAGTAAGGACTTACCCTAGCCAACGCGGGTCAACGTCCAGTCCAGGTTCCAAGCCCTAATATTGGACAAATGTTAGACCAAAGCCTAAACCTGGGAAAAACCTGAGTACCAAAGTCTAATTAACCCTTTTTTTATTTACCAATTCTCTTAGTCCTATTTTCTTGTTTAACCATGATAGTGATTTTCTTCATGTGCTCTAATGCTTTATTAATGTGATATATTTTCTTTTCAGAGAATAACATATTATAGTGGAGGAAATTACTAGTATTTTAAAAAATATAAATCAAATTAAAGCGATTTATTTTCCAAGACGCAAATAATTGTCCTAAGTCGTCTTGAGTAATTTTATAGAGAATAACATAGACAATGGTTGCACACATCTAGTACGCATAGTAATGATGAAATCTTGAGTCCTATGTCTTCTTTTATTTGTTTACCATTTTTAGTATTTTAAGAATTTTAATTTTAGAATATAACCAACCAATCAATTTGTTATTAGCATAATAATTAACTAAAACTAGAAATTACAATTATGAAATCCTTGTGGAACGAACCGTGCTTGCATACTGTCTCATCACTTCTGTGCTCTTGCGTTCTACAATTAAATTCCCATTAGGTCCCACTCTGTTCTGACCCACTGTTCCCTTTTCTATATCCTTTATCAGTTCCATTTAATGCCTTGTATGCTCTTCTAGACTTAGGCGTACATTCTTTTAATTCCTTTCCACGTGCTTTGATCATCTTTAATAACGGTAGATATCTTGGGTAACGTACTTGGATTCCAGGATCCTATATGATGCTTATCTTCCTTCGTTGATCCCATGATCCCTCTTTCTGGATTCATCCACGTGGACCTATATATTTTTCCTCTACATTTTTTCCTTTTTTTTCATTATTCCATCAGAGGGTGAAATGGAAGAAACTTTGCATAATCCTTGGTAACCGTTTCAACGTCTCTTTGTGACCGCCACGTCTTCCACTTCTCCATTAATTTTTACTATATGACCTACCACCTCTCCATCCGGTTGATATTTTTCTCAAAATCTTTCCCTTTATAAGAGACATCTTCCTTGGGTTTTGTATCATTTATAAAAAAACTTTCTTTCATCTCCTTTTTCATTCTCTTCTTTGTGTTCTCTGCCATTAAAGTTCTTTCTAAGTTTTTCTTTCTATCCCACCTTTTCGCCTTTTTTCCGCTTAAAATTAACAACTTTTTTTCTTTTCTATTTTTACTCATCATCATGTCAGGAAGATCATCTCCAAGCCCTGTCCACACCACCAAGAAGTATGTTGGTTACCTTTTTTTTTTTTTTTTTTTTTTTTTCCTGAAAAGGAGTTTTTGCTTCTTGATGGATTATTTCTTGCTTATGCTTCTCCCTGTTATTCTCGTAACACGATTGACTTGATTTTTCCCGATAGTTTTTTTTTTCATCTTCCAGGGTCACTGGTAAAAAGCCTCAGTCAAGGTATGTTGAGGATAAATATCCTGGAGACTCCTAGTTCGTCACCAATCTCAAATCTCAATATCATCTTTAGGACTTTGAGGTGACTCTATTGGCCAAGGAAAAAGGATCTCTAGGCATATAAATGTTTAAAGAGTTTCCGCACACATCTGAATACACAATAGCGACCAAGGGTCAATTGGATGTTGGCCTCATATTGCCCCTGTACCATCCATTTTGTCCCTTTATATACGAGATCTTATCACAGTGTTCTCTTATTCGGGCTCTGGATCAATATACTAGGAATTGGTACAACTTCATATTGGAGTGGTAAAAGTGAAACAAGGGTAAGTGCACACCCATCGACCACTTGATGAAGTAGTGAATGGCCACAATAAGGTATTTCCTCTGCAACGTCCCTACACAGAGTGGTCCCGCTATATCTATTCCCCATTTAGAAAAAGGCCATGGGCTCAGGATCGAGTTCAAATACGTTTAAGGGGCAAGGATCTTATTTCCAAATATGTGGTATTCTTCGTAGACTCGGCCCATGCATTTCACCTCTTTATGCATATAAATCTAGAAATACCCTTGCGTTTCTAACTTTATGGGCCAAATCTTCCCAAGCTATGATTTCCTGCATCCCCGTAGTGCAACTCCACCAGTATTTTATGGCCTTCCTCCTTATTCAAGCATCGTAGCGATGGTCCTAAGAAATATTGCTTGTATAGGATCCTATCCTGAAGCTGGTAGTTCGTTGATCTGTATTTGATTTTGTAGGCCTGTAGACTATTATCGGGGAATGCTCCAGATTCAAGGTATCAGTGTTGTTTTGGATGAAAATAAATATACTATAAAATTACATAGATTCGATAGATCAAATCGTACAAGACTGGCCTAAACTAAGAAATGGACATTCATGTCTTGCTTCAGTTGCAGAGGAGAATGGGTTGGTGTTAGGGAGGGAAGACGAGAAAATGTTGAGATAAGAGTGTAAGACTCTTTGATGGTGTGATTGTTGTATATTACTGTATGTGAAAAGTATCCAGTGTATGACCGAGATAAGACTTCTATGAAATCAGGTATTTAGAATTGTACGTAAGTTTTTGTCTGTCTGTCTCTTCTGATTTTTAAATAAGTTAAATGACCTATTTATAGTAATATCTCTACGCACTGACCTTGTAGGAAGTTAAAGTCGTGAAGTGGTAGAAGAGTTGAGATAGTAGAGAACGTGATAAAACCGTGTCCGTCTTGTTAGAGTAGACTGGACGGTTATACACACACTGCTCCTCTACTTTGTCAACCTTTCGCATATCCTGCCACTTTCTTATAATGTGTGTATTTCTACACCGCAAAGAGTCAAACCAAAACCCTAAAGTATATCCCCTCATTTTTGACACACTTGATGTCTCATATGATTTTAGTAGAGTTAACTACTACTTTTATAACGTCAGACATGACTTGCTTAGTCGGTCGGTTGACTTTCGACTTGTTATGCCTGACTAGACATGACTTATGAGTCTTGGTGAGCCTGTCAAGACTAGTGAAACTTTATAAGTCTGATAAGACTGGTGAGACTTGCATATCATAGGTAGAATAAAATAAATATGTATTTGTTTTGACCTTATATTAAGTCTCTAAGAAACTTAAATGAGCAGTGAAATCCCAATCGTGTCAATTAGTATTGACATGCCTTGGCGAATGAATGATACCAAACATTGCATTAAGTGAGACATGTACTGCGCCTCATGACATCAGCGTGAGATGATGAATGGTCATGAAGGAGAGTATGAAAGAAATTATATGAGTACTGTAGTGGTAAAATATATGTGGTATGTCACATATGTCCAGTCACATGTGTTTGAACATATATAATATGACAAGTATGGGTGACATGAAGCGTGGGCCAACATGGGTCCGCGTGTTTGGTCAGGCACAAAAAATTGGCCAGACATAAAAGTTGGCCAGACACAAAAGGTTGGTCGGGCACAAAAAGTTGGTCAGACTTGTGTTAAACATTGACAATCAACTTCTATATAGTAATCCATGCATGGCCAGCTACATAGGATAAGTTAACATGTTAAGACGTTAGTGGGTTGTTGCATGTAGCAAGCCGTATTCTCATGAAACTAGAGTTACCACATAAGTCTTATCCCAAGACGTTAGTGTTCCGCCTTAAATGAATGTCACACAAGAATAGTCGCATATGAAAAGCCATATATATATATATATATATATATATAAATTCTTTTATCTTGTTTATATTATAAATCATTTTATGTAAATTTGTATTTGGCACAACTTTGACCTGGAATATAGACAGAACTGTGATGCTTCAACCTGGTGCATTTATTCGTGACCTGTGACGTGCTTTTGAACAAGCTTATACAAGTATTATAGTTAAACAAAATCACTCAAGAGAGTACGAACATCAATATAAGGTGATTTCAAGGAATCCAACTTTGGAGTATAACACCAACTAAAAAATGACTCAAGTTGCTTTATACTAGTGGTCAATCCATCTAGGAGCTTGAGATTTTATTCTGTAAAAATTAGAGAACATATGAGAGTATTGCAACAAGCATCAGTAATATTCTGAGAATTTTATACGTACGGAAATACTGAGTTACAAGTAATAATACCTTCTGTATATATATATATATTTTCTAATTTCAGCCGGGTGAAACACAAACATAACTATACATGTATACAGAGAGTCATAGGCATGCGTACCTATTAACATATTTTTACTCACTGGCGGAGTGAAAATAAAAGTTTATATTTCTGCTACGGAACAAATATATATATATAATTCTATATTTCTGCTATGGGATATATACATATATATACAATTTTAAATTTCTTCTACGGGACATAAATATGTGTACAATTTTATGACTTTTACCTCTGGAAAAAACCCACTATCAACAAGTATATAGGCTTCATTCAATAATCTTCCGCATACATTTCCGCAGTTAGGATTACGTGGATATTTCTTCTTCTCTTTCTGTTGGTACTGAAGGGGTGTAGATGGTGGGTTTTTGACAAAGATAAAATAGTAAAATTATCTCTCAAGACTCGAGTCTGAGAAATATCAAACCTTAAAATTCTGCAAAGAGTATTTTAGGTAGGTGATTATCTCTGTCATCTCTAAGATGTTTATCCCTGTCCTCTTTCTATATGCATGACCAACTTCATATACGATTAAAATTACTGAATGAATTAACATTCATTACTATGCGAAATCATCAGAATAACACTGGTGCTTACTACGACTTTCCCAGATATTCTGTGATTTTTACTTAAAATCTCAACCTCCTAGATGGATTGCCCACTAGTATAGAGCAATTTGAGAATTATTTGGCGTTCCACACATATTTTCATACTTGGCACGCCACACATATTTTCATACTTGGTGTGCAACACATATTTTCATACTTGGCACGCCACACATATTTTTATATCTAGCGTGCCGCATATATTTTCATATCTGGCGTGCCGCCCATATTATTGCACTCGGCATGCTACACCTATTTTTCTATAAAAACAAGCACGTCAATGCTAATTGACTTATATGACTCCACACATATGTCCGGTTACATATGCCTAGTCACTTCACTACTCAAATATTTTCTTCATCACTCTTTCACGACCATCCATCACCTCTGGCTGATGACGTGAAACACAGTGTTCAACCTACTCAATGCCTGCATACGGTATCACTTATTCAGTTCAACATGTTAATACTAGTTGACACATTTGAACTCACACTGCTCACTCGAGCATATCAGAGTCTTGACATGAGGCCTAAATAAATACATATTTATTTTCATTCTACCTGCTCCTTGCAAGTCTCACTAGTCCTGTCAGGCTCATCAAGATTCATTATTCATGTTTAGGGCTGTCAACGGACTAAAATCCGTCGGATTTTAACAAATCCGATAAGGTTAAGGTTAAGGGTTATCGGAATTCCGAAATCCGATAAAATCCAACGGATTCTAAAAAACCCAATCCGATAAGGTTAAGGTTAACTTATCGGAAATTCGGATTTTTCCGATAAAATCCGAATTCTGGGTAAAAAAAAAACAAAAAAAAAACAAAGTTAAAATGACTTCTTCTGACTTCATACACATTCAAAATGTTCTAAAACAGAGTTCAGTTCAGTCTCTCAGTCTCACACATGAAAAGAAAATACAAAGACAACCCATAAAAAGTCACAAACAAATAACATGCAGCAAAAGAAATAAAGGCAATGGCAGACTGCTAGTGCTCTTGCTTGGCTGCTTGCATGTTGTTGCATCAACTTCAGTCTTCAATTTCCATATCTGCATTAGTACACAAATATTCAAAATCAATCAGACATCAGAAGAACAACAATTGAAACTATGAAAAATTAAGGATAAAGCAAAGGAAATTTTTTTTAACCTGGATCAAAGAAGTCTGGCAACCAATCACTTAGACAAAGCAATGCTTGGACTAATTCTGGATCTAATGAAGTTCTATGTGTTGTAAGAACCTACCACCATCACTAAACATGGATTCTGATGCCACACTAGTCACTGGAACAGCCAAAACATCTCTTGCGATCTTTGCGAGAGTTGGGTACTTAGGGGCATTTAGCTTCCACCAACTCAATATATCAAAGTTAAACTCATCTTGGGGTGACAGAGATGGAAGAATTGGTTCTTGTAAGTACTTCTCCAACTCAGACTTCTGAACACCATCTTCATCATTTTCCATCATAAACCCAGCATAATCTGGGTTACTTGTACTTGTACCTGAGCTGCTTACATCCATGGTAGAGACAGAGTTGCCAAAGAAATCAGGAGCTGCAGTGCTGCTTTCAGATTCATATGCATTGAAAAGTTGGCTCAAGTCTGTTTTGAATTTCTCATACTCATCTCCATACTTATCAATTCCATACAATTTCTTATATGTGTACTTTACCCATTTTGCCTTGTACCTTGGATCTAAAACCACTCCAATGCTCATAACCAAATTGCAGTCACTCCAATATGCATTAAACTTTTCTCTCATTTTTAACCCCATTTCTTTGATATAGACAAAAGAACTATCTTCCCAACTTTTGATGCATTTGTTAACTTCATACACCCCATTATAATACAAGTTTGCAGTTGGATACTTAATCCCTGCAAACTTATTTGAAATATCATTAAAAACCTCTAAACATTTACAAATTACTTTTCCTTGTTCCCACTGCTGTCTAGATGGAAGAAGATTGAAATCAAGATCAAACTCATTTAGTCTTTCAAAACCTTCTTGAAGTGCAATTGTATTCTTAAGCATTAGAAAAGTGGAGTTCCACCTTGTGTCCACATCTAAACTAACTGACTTTCCAGACAATCTACATCTAAACTAACTTACATGATAACTGCACTCAAAATTATAGAAATTTAATTAGCTCTGTTGACAGAACCTTCTCTCTTTACTAATGATCCCGTTCCTACTAGAATTCTGAATATGTTTTTGAGCACAAGAAGTCATCTCTAAACCAAACTCTATGATCCTAATCCTAGAAGACAATCTACATTGTAGCAGAACTGTTGACTGTAGCAAATATCCAGAAACTATAATTCTACCAATCTGTGCTCAGATTATCCACAGTTAGTGACAATTGAAAACCCTACACTAAGGCATGGGGGGACTGCATGTTCCCCTAAGGGTTAGTCAGGTGCTTCATCCAAAAGTAATAAAAATCTCCACAAAACATACATGTTTGATTCTCCATTAATTCTTGTTTAAAAGAATCATTTGAACTTTCTAAGATAGATATACAAAATAAACCAAGAGGAGAAGTAGATTAAAACAAGAGGAATTGGATCTCCATAAACATATCCTGAGTTAAAGCAAGTATACAAAATAAACCAGAGAATCTACCCAAACGAAAAGTATGATTTTTAAATACATTATTCAACTAATCAAGGAACATAAGAAGACTTTCATCTTTTTTTTTCAGATTATCACCGAGTAGATGAATCATGAATATCTAACGTTAGCCATGTAAAGTGATTGTAGTCTTATCTAAATAAAAGCACAAAATCATATCTTAAGTTTTCTCAAATTGGTCAAATACATTCACCACAACCCATCTCTGCTTCGAAGTATTTCGGAACCGATAGCATGTCTTGCCTGCTCTTACATGTAATTGCACTGACATACTTATATCATCGTCAAAGTCTAACAGGAATGTAATGAAAAACTAAGTGTCTATAGTCTGAAGGACGTACAGCTACCAAGTTTAGTTCCTCCCAGTTTCACTTGTTTACTAGGCATACAATTAATATTATGGAACCCCAGAAAACAGACACACAAACTGCCAAGATAAAACAGCCTAATTGCAACCCCAGATTGCTAATTATAACAAGGAGGAACACCAAATTTCCCCATATTAACTTTATAAAATGAAACAACAGAACTTAAGCATCATATCAAGTAAATATCATTCATTCTCAACAGGAAGAAAGATAGATTCATCATGTTCACTAAAATCAATACTTACATGATCTTCCTTTTTTGCTTTTAAGAAAATATTGTTGTCTAAGTTAACTTAATGTATATGCAAATGGGTCTTAAAAGAAACTAGCCACCATCATATAAAGAACCACCCATGAAACATTTTATCTTGAATTGGAAAACATTTTCATATATATTTGTATTTCAGATTCTCTACACATTGTAAAATGATTGTTTTGTTAGAATCAAAGACCTGATAAGACTGAAAATGAAAGATACTTACACTAAACCTGATAGTTAAACTACAACCAGTCTAAACCTAGTTGTTCACAGTGAATAACTAATATTGCCATCAAAACAGTTACACAACCAGTCTAAACCTGTTACCCTAATGTTGCTAACAGATCAAAGATGTCCAAAAATCAACAAATCATCACACCCAAATACTGAAACCTAAAAATCAACACACCCACAAATCGAAACCTAGAAAATCTTCACACTCAGGTACAAAAAACATCCAAATCACGAAACAAAGAAGAAATAAATTACCTTGATCACAAGAATGAATAATATATCCCGAGTAGAAGGTGATTTCACAATAAACCTGGTTGAAGATTAGATGAAGGAAAAGATTAGATCAGTGGGGAGAGGAGGCAGTTTCTCTTCACTATCCCTAAACCTAATCGTCTGTATCTCTGACTCTCTGTGAAGACTGAAGAGAGACGAAAGACGGAAAGAGGAAAGGACCGAAAGGTGGTGCTGCTGGTGCAAATGTATTAGGGGTAGGAAATTACAAGTACACCCCTGGGTTATCGGATGTCGGACATTAACCTCCCGGATATTGCCTAATCCGGTTCTGTTAGGCTAAGGAGGTAAAATCCGATAGTAATTCCGATTCCGGAATCCGAAATCCGATAAATCGGATAAAATCCTATAGGATATCAGATTGTCGAAAACGGATTTCGGAATTCGGATGTATATTGACAGCCCTATTCATGTTTAACCATGCATGACAAGCCATTAATCAAATGACTAACTAAGAAAGCCTCATTCGACTTAACCTCAATAATGCTTAATACTACAAAATTACATGAGACATCAAAGATGTCACAAATGGGGGGATATTCACTACGGTATTGGTCTGTGGTCTACGCTACGTGGTATAGCAATGTACCCACTACAGAGAAAACTCTGGAAAGTTCGATCAACAGTTAAGTTGGGAAGCGGTAGGTTGAGAAACCGTGAATTCAACCTCAAACAAAGTGGGGAGAAGTTTTCAACACTTTCCCCACCTTCTCCACTTCATCACTACTCAACCATCGACACTTTCTTTCATAGAAGAGGTCAGGTGAACAATTACAATAGCTATGATATAAATAAATTCTCAATCTATTGAACAAACAAGCTTAAGTCGAAATTGAACAAAAATGACAGATAAGTCTAAGTTCATACAACAGACAAGTCGAAGTATAACACATAGCAACATCTAAAAACTCGATCATTCAACCTTCTCGCACAAAGAATTTTCATAGCTATTCACACCTATTACATCCCACAGAGTCTGATACTCTGACCTTAATCCTTCTCTTGCTTCCCTCCCTAAGATCAACCCTTCTCTTTCCTTTGTGACTGAAGCAATACTGGAACGACCATTGCTTGGTTTAGGCCAGGATTGTACATATTGATCTCTTGAATCTAAATAAAGTACTTCATTAGTAAAAATATTTAGGGATTATACGAATTATTACATGCTCACCCAGTTTTCCTAAATTAGCCTTTTAATTCGTTTTTCCCCATAAACATTCTGGCGACATAGTGGGAGATCAATCTTTCAGTTGCAATTTCTCAATTTCTTGAATTTCCCTCAGTTTCAGAAGCGGTTGATCTTAGGTCAGGTTCAATAACTAACTCTTAATACCAATTCTACTACTACCAACGTTGGTGCTTCTGGTAATAATCCTCTGGTCATCAACACTGGTCCTACCACCCCTCCTCCATCTGGTCCAGCATACTGAAGAAGTAATGGATGCACAAACTCCACTTACCACAACCAGTGTGATGTAGATACAGGAGACTCTTGCCCAGACTTAGGTAATCAACTATAATTACACCTGCTTTGATGGAGAAAGTCATAATTGCTAGGAATGAAGAGGCATGTGAGACTTGTTTTAACAGACGACTCACAAGAAAACTGTACGACATTTAACCATCTGTCGGTGTTGTGACTGAAGGATACAAAAAGAAATTCTCAGCGCCAGAATAACAACCCAAGCATGCTGCACCAACACCAATTCTAACTCCAACATCACAGGTGTGCCAACCAAATCGAAGGCAAGCGGAACAACTGTAGCTCCAACACCGCTCAACGTCAACAACAACCAAGGGAAGATCCTGTCTCTCCTTACTTCCCCTAACATAACAAAAATGACAAAGCTCAGGAGAGTTTCACTTGGGGACTAAAAGAGCACATCGAAAGCCTCTCATTGTCATAAGTTCCACCATCTCTAGAGAACCTATCAATCAGGCAGTTCAATCCATGATGGAACATATGTGTAGGCTTTTCTACTGCTCGAAGGCTCAATACAAAGATATTCTTACTGCCATCAAATGAAAAACGACTATGTATTCTTAAAATAAAATATATCCTGAACCTGCTCAGATGGGTGAGAGGAAAGAAAAGTTTAACTAGGGACTGCTTACCACTAATTGTCTCAAGGATACAAAATTTGGTGAGATACTAATTGATGCAGGCTGCTGTCAACATCATCCCGGTCAATGCACTCAAAGCCGTATAGATACTCACAGGATAAATAACGTGCTTACATCAATCGTCCATTCCGCTAGCAGACTACTACCTCAAGTTATGTTTCTTTCTCTCATATTAAAGATTGATGCGCCAGCCTCTTCACCTTAAAAACAGAGAGATCCTCATATTGCACAACCACAGCCTATATCCAATTGTGAACCCTTAGGTCTTCTTTTTAAGGAATGTACCATGAGTAGATTGCCTATCCAACAAAACAGTAGCTAATACAAAAGTCTTATCAGCAGATCGACTACCTATAAGGTGTAGAGCCATATATGTACGCTCCATGTCACATTGCTTGACAGCCTCGATGTCGACGCTGATTTCAACTCCAATTTCCATTCAAGTTCTTACTCCAGCCACAATGCGTCAACAACAACCAACAATACAAGATTAATTTCTTGAGACATGATAACTTCATCAAATAATGTTATGTTTATTCTAGTGGTGGATTCCATGTGAGCTACACTTGGGGACTGGTCATTGGCATAAGGCTTCTCTTCTCCAAAATATTTGAAGATCTACCATATCTGAAAAACTGGTTATTCAAAGAACTAGATCGTTGATGGAAAGTTCGAATAAAGTTCATTCATTCCCCCGAAGACTTAACACAATCATCAATTTTAATCAGAGTCAATTAGATCGCTAAGTTCAACAACATACAAATTTCCAATTCAATTAGGCTACAACTTCAATATCAAAAGATGAATACTCATGAGCATAGATGAATACTCATGAACATATGAATGTTTGTCTTTTCTAATTGTTTCTCTGGGATTAACATCGACTCCGTATCAACGTTGATTGCTCACCTTAGCTCGAGGACTACATACCTGCATTGCCAATCAAGAGATATCATCGCAATCAAGTATATTGTACAGAACCACAGTAACCTACGTGTATGAGTTGTACTAGTTGATGAAGCACAGGGGACTAAAATCGATGGTTTGTATACAAATATTTAGCATGTCAACTCTTAAAGCTGTGGTCATGAGAGCTGGGATATTCTATAACATGAGTATGCACTTCTACACATGGGGACTGCGCTCATGCCCATTTCTCCACGATGATACTAATCTACTGACAAAGAAACGTTGTAATAAAATTGAGGTTCGATCTACCACTGGTAGCAAGACAAAACACAACCGTCTCCATCCTCGATAAATACTCAAAAAACAAAGTTGCCCAAGCCATGTTACCATCGCCAACTTTCTGTGTCCAACCAACTTGGTCGTCCAAGTATGCCTCTACTATCTAAATATCTTAGTATGGCACCCGATAACTGTCAAAGATACAAAGTGATACCATTGATGCACAAGGAAAAGTAATAAGGAATTGGGAGGATGAACAATATTTACTCACGACAAACAAAGATTTTACAATCTTATATGCTCCAGTCTGCATCAAGAAAAAAAAATCAGGGCTCATCACCAGCTTCTCCTGACTCTGTCTTCCACCTTCCTGCTACCAAATCAATACATGTCCATCCAGCCTTTGCTCAAAACTTGACCGTCCTGCTTCTAAACTATAAGCTTGATTGCCCTCCCTAGCCAAGCTTATCCAACATCTCCAGCTTGTCTGCATCAGCTTTATCCAAGGCTTGCTCGTCCAATGCTTGCCATCAAGCTTGTCTGCCTGCCAGCCATCGAGCTTGTCCGCCTGCCAGCCATCGAGTTTGTCCTCCTGCCAACCATCAAGCTTGTTCGCCTGCTAGCCATCGAGCATGTTTGCCTTCCAGTCACACTTGCCTACCAGTCACGCTCATCTTCCAGCCATGCTTGCATGCATGTCACGCTTGCCTGCCAGTCACGCTTTTTTTCCAGCCATGTCTTCTTTCCAACGAGTTTTTACGCCTACCAGTCATGCTTTCCTGCCAGCCACGCTTGCCCGCCAACCATCAACAAGTACTTGTTTGTCCAACCAAGGCTTGTTCGTCCATCTCCTAATAAGTACTTTTTCGTCCAATTTAAGGCTTGTCCGTCGTGCCACCAAGCACACTCTTCCATCCACGAACCAAGGACTATATTTCCAGTAGCTAAGTCCCTAGCTTGTCCACTCTAGCTATGAGCTTGTCCTCCTTAGTTCATGACCTAGCGTGTCCTTCCAGCATCCAAGCAAGCTTGTCCGCCTTGCTTTCTAACCAAGCTTTCCCGTCCAAGCTCCAATTCATGCTCTCACCCATCCAGGAAAAGGGTCCTCTCATATGTTCGTTCAAGCCATGCCTCCTCAATTACCTATACAACCATGTGAGCTTGCAAGGTGCACTTAAAAGCCTGAACTACTGATGTTGCATCCCAGATGATGATATTGTTGCTCTATACATCTCTGTTGATCACTCTCGACTTGCAGATCCATCACCATAACGATATTTGAAGTTCAAGCCAACTGTAATATCTCTGAGGCATGAATGTTGCATCTATAGTAAAACTTCCATCTTGTGCATTATTTGGTGTTTCCATACGATATCCACGGTAATATCTAACAACTAAGCCCTGTTATTTCATTTTCGTCGATATTAAACCTCAGAATTCTGCAAAAAAAATTATGGCATGTGCTCATCCCTGTCCCCTCTCAGATGCTCATCCCTGTCCCCTCTCTATATGTATGGCCAACTATATATACGATCAAATTTACCGAATTGATCGACATTCATTACTGTACAAAATTATCAGAATAACACTGGTGCTTACTACGATATTTCCAGATGTTTTATAATTTTTACACAAATCTCAAGCTCCTATATGGATTTTCCACCAGTATAGAGCAAATTTGAGTAGCATTTAGTGCTATATTCCACAGGCGAATTCCCAAAATTACCTTATGTCAACATTTATTTTCAACTGAATAGTGTTGACTTACCTATAAAACTTTATATAAACAAATCTAAAGCTCCTAGATGGATTGTCCACTAGTACAGAGAAAATTTGAGTATCATTTGGTGTTATATTCCACAAGCGAATTCCCAAAATTACGTTATATCAACATTCATTTTCAATTGAATAATGTTGACTTACCTATAAACTTTGTATAAACAAATCTCAAGCTCCTAGATGGATTATCCACTAGTATAGAATAAATTTGTGCATCATTTGATGCTATATTCCACAGGCGAATGCCCAATAGTACCTTATGTTAATATTCATGCTCAACTGAATAATATTGACTCACTAAATACCTATATAACTTTTATATAAAATTATTTGGCAAGTTACACAGACCTTGTCCGTCTTAGCCATAGATACAGACGTTGTCCGACTCAGTATTGGATACGAGACTCGTCTGACTTAGCTTGAGCACAAGGCTCATCCGTCTTAGTCATGAGCACAAGGCTCACCCGTCTTAGTCCTAGCTACAAGAATGATCTTTTCCAAGCTTGAGTACATGACTCATCCGTCTTAGTCTTGTCTACAATACTCGTCTCTAACTCTTAGATGGATTGTACACCAGTATAAAGCAGCTCGAACTTGTTCCAGGTACAATAATTCCGCAACTGAATCCCTTGAACATATTCCATATATACATATCAATATTAAGACTCATATTGAGTAACATTGGTTCATAATATCTATATAGACCTTCAGTACTTGAAGTCTATTTACCAATAATGCAATAATGAACTCATCCATGCCCAACTCTCAGTTGAGTTGCATGGACCTACTATTGCTCTATATTCTTCAAGGCTCTCACTGAGTAATATTGAGGCACTACGGTATACACATTATCGTGTATATAATGTGTTCAATATTTGGAGACTATGCATCAATAACGCATTATTCCCCGAATAAATTATTAAATTCATTTGTGCCTACTTTCAACTAAATCACATAGATTTATCATAATATTTTCCCTACTAGATCATCTGTTGTGATCATTTATGCCCAAGCCTGCATCAAAGGTATATCTGGGAAGCAAAGTTAAGCAGTTGTCCTTTAATTAGACTGTTACCATCTAGTGCTTACCACGCAACATTACTTGTTCCCCGCTAAGCAAGGGACATAATGTAGATGGCGGGTTTTTGACAATGATAAAATAGTAAAATTCTCTCAAGACTCGAGTATGAGAAATATCAAACCTTAAAATTCTGCAAAGAGTATTTTAGGTAGGTGCTTATCTCTGTCCGCTCTCAGATGTTCATCTGTGTCCTCTCTCTATATGTATGGCCAACTACATATACGATTAAAATTACTGAATGAATCAACATTCGTTACTATGCGAAATCATCAGAATAACAATGGTGCTTACTACGACTTTCTCATATATTTTATGATTTTTACATAAAATTTCAAGATCCTAGATGGATTGCCCACTAGTGTAAAGCAATTTGATTATTATTTGGTGCTATATTCCGCAAATGGATTCCCAGAAATTATCTTATGTCAATACACATACCCAACTGAGCAATATTGACTCACTAGAATACTTATAGCTTTATATAGAAGATTTCTTATGAATCTACTTGACTAAAGTACCACAGTTGTGCTTAGATACCAAGTCAAAATTGTGTCAGACATAATTTCATAGCTTTTACTAGCTAAACCCAACCTCGGCCACATTAAGACAAATTGAGTAGATGGTAAACATAAGAGTTTACAATGCTTATAAATGTCGCAAACAGTAAATATGAGCAGCCAACTTGAGTTGATGGCTAAACCCTAGCTAAATGTGCTACAGTCAAAATTTGGTTCTGCAACATTTATAAATGTTGCAAATGCTATACCTGGTGTGCCACACGCATGCCGCACATATTTTCATACTTGGGGTGCCGCATATATTTTCATACTTGGCACATTGTACATATTTTCGTATGGCGTGTCGTACATATTTTCGTACTTGGCGTGCCGCACATATTTTTATACATGGCACGCCGCATATATTTTCATGCCTTGCATGCCACACATATTATTGCATTCGTCATGCTACACCCATTTTTCTACAAAAACAAGCACGTCAATGATAATTCACTTATGTGACTCCACACATATGTCCGACTACATAAGCTTAGTCACTTCAATACTCAAATATTTTCTTCATCACTCTTTCACGACCATCCATCACCTCTCGCTGATGACGTGAAAGACAATGTTCGACCTACTCAATGCCTGCATCCGGTATCACTTATTCAGTTCAACATGTCAATACTAGTTGACACATTTGAACTCGCACTGCTCACTCGAGCATATCAGAGTCTTGACATGAGGCCTAAATAAATACATATTTATTTTCATTCTACGTGCTCCTTGCAAGTCTCACTAGTCCTATCAGGCTCATCAAGATTCATTATTCATGTCTAGCCATGCATTACAAGCCATTAGTCAAATGACTAACTAAGCAAACCTCATTCGAGTTAACCTCAACAGTGCTTAATACTACAAAATTACATGAGACATCAAAGATGTCACAAATGGGGAGATATTCACTAGGTTATTGGTCTGGCGGTCTACGACACGTGGTGTAGCAATGTACCCACTACAGAAAAAACTTCGGAAAGTTCGATCAACAGTTGAGTAGGGAAGTGGTAGGTTGAACAACCGTCCATTCAACCTCAAACATAGTGGGGAGCAGTTGTCAACACTTTCTCCACCTTCTCCACTTCACCACTACTGAACCATCGAAGAAGAGGTCAGGTGAACAGTTACAATAGTTATGATATAAATAGATTCTCAATTGATTGAACGAACACGTTTACGTCGAAATTAAAAAAAAAAAAACAGATAAGTATAAGTTGATACGATAAACAAGTCTAAGTCTAACACAGAGAAACATCGAACAACTCGATTATTCAACCTTCTCACACAAAGAATTGTCATAGCTATTCATACTTATTACATTCCACAAATTCTGATACTCTGACCTCAATCCTTCTCTCCCTCCCTACGACCAACCCTTCTATTTCCTTTGTGACTGAAGCAATACTGGAACGACCATTGCTTAGTTTAGTCCAGGATTGTACAATTGATTTCTTGAATCTAAATAAAGTACTTTAACAATACAAATGTTTAAGGATTATACAAATTATCACTTACTCACCAACTTTTCCTAAATTAGCCTCTCAATTCGTTTTCCCCAAAAACAAGGGGATAACACTATGTCTATCTTGATTTCTTCTATATATGGATCGCTTAGTATTGACGCTATATAAGCCAAAGCGTCTGCACGTCTGTTGTCCTTTCTATAAATATGCCTGAACTTGATATTATGTATTTGGCTTGCGTGGTGTTGCGGTAATTTCAAATACCTCTGGATACATGGGGTCCAAAGTTTGATACTTTCCTTCTATTTTTCTGATTACTAGCTAAGAGTCGCTAGTGAGACGTGCTTCTTTCAACCCGAGTTCCATTATTATTCTTAAGGCATGGATTACCGCCTCATATTCATTAATATTTTTGCTGAATAGGAACTTGAGTCTGAAGGATTGTATAATTTTACTCCCTTTAAGTGTCGTCCCGATCCTTCTTTATTGGAAGACCCATCAGTAAAGTTCTCCCATCTCCGCGAATGACAACTCTAGTCTGATGAATCTTCACTTTCTTCCTCTATACTTGGTATTTATTCGACTTCATCTTCCACGGCTGAGGGGAAGTCTTCCAGGAAATCCGCTATGGCTTGAGATTTTATGGACGTTCGTGTTTTGTATATCACTTGAAATTGCTTGATTTGGGTCCCCTATTTGGCTATCCTTCTCACTCAGGTTGAATTTTCCAGTACTGCCTCTATGAATAATTTGGTTAGGACCCTAATTGCGTGTGCCTGAAAATATGTCCCCAACTTCTGTATCGAATACACCATATTCAGGATTAGTTGTTCAATCTTGGTATAATTGTTTTCTACCGAAGTCATAGTTTTGCTTATGAAATAGACAAGTTTAGCCCCTCCTCCAATAGTTCGTACTAGGACGACGCTGATTGCGTAGGATGTCGCATCCCAAATAGATTATTAAAATCTCTGTTGGGTCTGGCCTCTGCACCACTGGTAACTTCGCCAGATGTTCCTTGATCTTTAGAAATACTTCTTCAACTCCTCACTTTATTTAAATTTGTCCTTTTTTTTCAAGGTGTTGAAGAAAGGTTTACACTTTTCCGAGGATCTGGAGATGAATCGTTTCAACGCTGCAAAACTTCCATTCATCTTTTGTACATCCTTGACTATGGTGGGGGATGACATCTTCTAAATAGCTCAGATCTTCTCAGGTCATCCTCTATCCCGGATATCCCTCTATCCCTTTATCCCATCCTTTGTTACCACATATCCTAATGATTTTCTCCAGATGTCAACTAGAATCTAACTACCACATCCTAAACTAAATCATCACAACCAAATATACATCTATAAGCATATGAAAAGACCTAACTATCCAGTAGTAAACATACAAAAATTAACGTGGCTCTGTATGTTTACCTACGTCCACGAGAAGAAATATATTAGATCTTAGATTACAAATCTCAGATACTAAACCTTACACTTTGAAGCTTAAAAAATTTCTCACATCATATACCTAGCTTACTCACCAAAAATCTCATACCTCATCTAGTAGTTTGGCTCTGAATTTATAGGCATGAGTGTTAATACAACTAAAGTTACAGTGTTGGCGAGTATATATCATTGGTTGTATTATAGTCGGATCCCAATCCCCGATCTTCTGCTAGTTCAGATCCGATATAGTCTGGTCTTCCCCGATCTTAATCCAGTCATACTTGTGTCAAAATACTCGGGTCCCACTCTGTTCTGATCCAATGTTTCTCTTCTCTGTCCTTTATCAGTTGTATTTAATGTCTTGTCAGCTCGTTTAAACTCAGTTGTTCGTTCTTTTAGTTTCTTTCACATGTCTTGGTTATGTTTCTTTTCTTTCGTTGCTCCCATGACTTTTCTTTCTAGATTCATCCATGTGGACCTAGATATTTTGCTACTACACTCTTAGTTGCGGATGTTTTAACATGCACATCGGAAGAATTAATGTTGCCAAAATCTGAAGTGCTATAGCCGAAAAGAGGCGAGTAGTAAATTTTGAACCTAGGGAGGAAGCACATGGTAATGTCTAATTAGTTAAGGAGTCAAGAATAATTTAAATATGAAAAACCACGATGAGAGGGAAAAGAATGAAACCACGATGAGAGGGAAAACAATGGTCTTCTTTTTCTTTTCTTTTTGGTGGGTTCTTTTTTGTTGGTTATTACGGCAGTTTTTCGTTTCATGCAGTTAGTTGTTAAGATACTCTCTTCGCCCACACACTTCCCTCAACTGCTTTATTTCAAATATTTTTTTATTTTTACTTATATAGTTATTATTATTTTTTTATTTCCTTCCCCATCTATAAATGTACCTCTCACCCCTTCACATTTCCTCACCTTCTCTTCATTACTCTCTCTATACCTAAAACTTTAGGACAACTTTTTAGTTTCACATTCCAATCCAAGGCAGCTGTAAGCTCAAAAACCATTTCCTTAATCAGTGCTTTCATTTTTCTTTAAGCTCCAAGATTTGTCAAACAGTACTTCCATTTCAAAGAAATCTCTAATGCGGTTGTATCTAATTTTTATTGCAGATAATGGATTTTCTTGGATTTTCCCTGGTTGCCCTTCTCACTATGTTCAAAACTGTGCATGGTTATGGAAGTGGATGGTCTAGTGCTCATGCAACTTTCTATGGTGGTGGTGATGCTTCTGGTACTATGGGTAAGAAAGCAAACTCTATGAATGTAAAATTCATTTAAGATCTTCTCTTTAATCTTCTTTGTAGATATTAACCAGTACAATTTATTTTGGGGGTCTTTTTAGGAGGAGCTTGTGGATATGGAAATCTTTACAGTCAGGGTTATGGAACAAACACAGCTGCACTAAGTACTGCTCTGTTCAACAATGGAGAAAGTTGCGGCGCTTGTTTTGAACTGAAATGTGTAGATGATCCAAAATGGTGTTTGCCTGGATCCATTATAGTTACTGGTACTAATTTTTGTCCACCAAATAATGCTCTCCCTAATAATGCTGGTGGTTGGTGTAATGCTCCTCAACAACACTTTGATCTCTCTGAGCCTGTTTACCAAAAAATAGCTCTCTACAGAGCTGGTATTGTCCCCGTTGCTTTTAGAAGGTACATATTTACCATTTTACCCCTTACCCATTTCTTCATTTTATCTGAATCTATCTAAAAATCAATATATTAATGTTGTTGTTGTTTATTTTGTAGGGTTCCTTGCAAGAAGAGGGGTGGAATAAGATTCACCATTAATGGACACTCGTACTTTAACTTAATTTTAATTACAAATGTTGGTGAAGCTGGTGATGTTGTTGCTGTTTCAGTTAAAGGATCTAAAACTAGTTGGCAAGCTATGTCAAGAAATTGGGGACAGAACTGGCAAAGCAATACTTATCTCAATGGTCAAGCCCTTTCTTTTGAAGTCACAACAAGTGATGGCAAAACTGTCGTCTCCAACAATGTTACTCCTTCAAATTGGAATTTTGGTCAAACCTTCAATGGTAGACAATTCAGAGCACCCAAATCTCTCTAAACCTTAACCCTCTGGATGAAAAACCCCCTTCAAGATTTACCAACTTTTTTTTCCATCTAACCTTTGCAGGACTTTTTTGATGTCTACTTCTGCTGCTAGTTACATATACTACCTATATAGTGTTTAAGATTGTGAGGTGATGTTGAAGAGAATTTCAGTATGGGTCTTTTTTAAATGGCTCATACTAAATTCTCTCTGCTTTTTTTTTTGGGTTACCGCATTCGTTACATGCACCATCAATGAATGTGTTGCTGTTGTAAGACGAGTACTCTGATAATATTAAAGAGAGACTTGTGCATGCAGTTTTTAGTTTTTAGAATTTGGTTTAATGTGTGTAGTGGCGAGCAAATTTTGGCTGAGGTGAACACAGTCAGTCACCCGCCCATTACTTGCTTTTATTTTTATTGAATGTTGCTTGTGTTGCTGCTAGCAGTGGCTTTAGTTTAAGTTTAACTAGTGTATTTGATTTCAAATCTGTGTCTTAAGTTCTGTATTCAGCGTGTAGCTGAAGTTGTTTCTCAAATATATAAAAAAATGTTATTTGTGTATACTTAATGAAATTGTCTCCCTCGTTAAATCTTCATCGTGGTTAATTGCTTTCAGATCAATTATTTATTTATTTATATCCTGTAAAAGCATGATTTTAGGATGGCGCTGGTTCAGAGTCGACCCTTGTAAAGCTTTGAACTCAACTGTAGTAGTAGGTGCCTGGGGATACCGATCCTCAAGACAACCGAATATTAACAAGAAGTACTGTTTTGAAATCCAAAGGCTAACATTTTCATCTACTTGTAACAAAAGATTCGTTTCGTTGGAAGGTGGTGACTGGCTAGATATTAAGGTGTTAGAATTAAAAATGGATTTTTTATTTAAAATTAATTTTGTTACTTACTATATCTTAAAGGGACATAGGGTCACTAGTCCAAACTTGTGATGGAAAAATAGAGCCATCCATTTTCACTTTTTAGTGAATGAGAAACCTTTGGTTTGTCCCATGTTAGGCAAACCAAAAACGAAGTTTATCCTTATTACCACAAACGTTCTATATAAGGAAAAAGAACTAGTGGATTGGATATGGACTTAGGAAATGGACTAGTGGGCAAATGCACACAT
Source organism: Papaver californicum (assembly GCA_023531435.1). Lineage (NCBI taxonomy): Eukaryota > Viridiplantae > Streptophyta > Magnoliopsida > Ranunculales > Papaveraceae > Papaver > Papaver californicum. The sequence continues at coordinate 599,753 of JAJJMC010017603.1, forward strand.
GTGCGGTGCTTCGGGTACCGAAGCACCGCAGGCCGCGGGCTTGCGGAGCTTTTGCGTGAGCCTTGGCGCGACCCTTGGCGTGTGCCTTGCGAGTACCCATCAAAGATCCAACGGTTTTATATTTTAATTCTATACATTAAATATTTTACCGTTTTGTATTTATAAAATTAAATCAGGTTTAATAAACAAAATCTTTTAATTAAATATCTCGAATTAAATATGTTTAATTAAATGAATTTTGACCGTTTGAATACTTCAACAGTCTTCTTCTTCTTTAATAGAAAAACAAAAATCAGATTTTTACTTACCCCAGTCGCAGCCACTGACCTGACGACTTTTCCCCTCTTCTTGTTTTGTATGCGCACTAGTTTATTTTCATCTTCTTCTACTGTTAAGTTCACAACGGGCCAACGAGTCTTGCTAACTGGGTTGGTATCAGGTGGTTTTATCCTGGATTCGATTTGTCATCTCTAAAGGTATAGCAACACTTTTCAAAAGGTGTACCTGACAAATATCGAGTTAAGGGCAGTCTGTCGAACAGGCGACTCCATCTCTCTGTGCTTGTGTGATTGTCTGAAGTGTGTTATCTGTCCTAACCGTTAACTCTTTTCAAGTTTCTGTTTGGTTTGCTTACTGTTACAGGAATATTCTCCAACATTCTTAACTCGATATATTGCTTAATTTCAAAATTTTACTTCTGTAACAATGGTGGAGACTGATGTTGACAGACCTCAGAATTTTTTTGGAAAGGACTTCAAGAGATGGCAGTCAAAAATGTTATTTTTCCTGAGTTTCCATATGCTAGATGAGATGGTTCTGAAGCCGTTTGATGAGTCTCTGAATGAACCTGAAAAATTACAGGACTAAGAAAGTTGGAAGAGAAGAAATTTTATATGGCTAAAAATCATATCTTAAACTGCCTAGAAGATGCTTTATATAATTTTTACAATGCTAAGGATAATTTCAATGCTTATAATTTATGGACTGCACTACAAGAGAAATATGAAGCAGAAACAGCAGGAAGTAAAAAATTCCTGGTTGCACGTTTTCTGGAATATAAAATGATGAATGATAAATCAGTGGTTGATCAGTTTCTGGAGATGCAAAAAATTATTAATGAAATAATTGTTGAAGGAATGGTTATTGACGAAACATTTCAAGTTTCTGATGTTATTGAAAAATTTCCAAATTCCTGGGCTGAATACAAGAGATGACTAAGACATGAAACTGGTGAAATTTCCATAGTAGAATTGGGCAAGAAAATCCAAGTTGAAGAATTGCTGTGTTCAAAGGACAAGAATGTTTCTTCTGCAAGAGACATGTCAAACAAAGCTCACGTTATCGAACACAAATTTGCTAATCTAAGTCTGGACCACAACAAGCGCAAGCCTGGCCCGTAAAGAAAAGGTACCTTTCAAAAACCAAAATCTACTATTGGTAAAATTAAGGGAGCATGTTATGTTTATGGTGTGTCTGGCCATATGGCAATTCATTGTAGAAAACGCAAAGATGCAAATTTTAAGAAAACAAATGTAAATTTAGTTGAAAGTAGTAAAAATGAGTTTTCTGGCACGGTGTCTGAGGTTAACTTAGTTACCAATGTGAGAGACTGGTGGGTAGACTCAAGAGCTACCAAACATGTGTACGGAAGTAAAGACATGTTCACCTCCTATCAGACGGTAGGAGAAGGAGAAAAACTCTATATGGGTAATTCATCTGCAGGACAGGTTGCAGGAAAAGGAAAAGGAAAAGTTTCGCTGAAGTTCTCCTCTGGGAAAATCCTCACATTGAATGAAGTTTTACATGTACCAGACATCTGCAAGAATCTCGTTTCAAGTGGTGTGCTAGATGATAAGGGCTTTAAGATTGTAATTGAGTCTAGGAAAGTGATTATCACTAAGGGAAAGGATTTTGTGGGAAAGGGCTATAAGGCTGAAGGCCTATACAAATTATCTGTAACCTCTGTTGAAGTTAATAAAATTGATTCTTCTTATGTTGTTGTCTCATTGAATATCTGGCATGGTAGACTTGGTCATGTAAATTATAAATCAATGAAAAAATTGGCAAACTCTGGCTGCATTCCAAAATTAAATTTGGAATATGAACATAAATGTGAAGTTTGTGTAGAATCAAAATATGCAAAGAAGCCCTTTAAGAAAAATGTCCACAGAGATTCTAATCCCTTAGAGTTAATTCACTCATACTTAGTTGATATGAGATCAATCCAAACCAGAGGTGGTAAAAAATGGTTTGTCACTTTCATAGATGACTGTACTAGATACTGTCGTATTTACTTGCTTAAAGGAAAAGATGATGCTTTAGAAGCATTTACATTATATAAATTAGAAGTAAATAACCAATTGAACACCACAATTAAAACCATTAGATCTGACCGTGGGGGTGAATATGTAATCCTTATAGGAGACTTTTTTGCACAACATGGCATTATTCATGAGGTAACTCCTCCTTATTCACCACAATCTAATAGAGTGGCTGAACGGAAAAACCGAACCCTTAAGGAGATGATGAATGCCATGTTAATCAGTTCAGGACTACCGACGAACTTGTGGGGAGGAGGCCGTCCTCTCAGCTTGCTATATCCTGAACAGAGTGCCCCTTAAAGGATCAGTCAAATCACCGTATGAATTATGGAAAGGCAAACAACCCTCTTATGGATACCTCAAAGTGTGGAGGTGCTTAGCCAAGGTCTCTATTCCTCTACCTAAGAGGACTAAAATAGGACCTAAAACAGTTGATTGTGTCTTCATAGGATATCCCGAACACACCACTGCTTATAGGTTAATGGTTGTGAGTTCTGAAAACTCAGAAATTGGTGTGAACACCATTATGGAATCTAGGGATGCTACATTTTTTGAAAATGTGTTTCGTTGAAATCTGAATCTCGCATGATATGTGATGATCCCCTAGATGTCCCTTCTTCTAGCCATATTTTACCAATAGAAGAAGATGAATCTGTTTATGAACCTAAAAGAGGCAAAAGACTTAGAATAGAAAAATCTATTGGGCCAGACTTCATAACCTGTTTAGTTGAAACTGATCCACAAACCTATAAAGAGGCCATGATTTCGTCTGAAGCTCCATGGTGGAAAGAATCCACTATTAGTGAGATGGATTCTATTGTTCAGAATGAAACCTGGGAGATAGTAGATTTACCTCCAGGGTGCAAACCCATAGGCTGTAAATGGATCTTCAAGAGAAAACGTAAGGTAGATGGAACTATGGAAAAGTATAAAGCTAGACTACTAGCTAAGGGCTATAAACAAATAAAAGGTGTAGATTTCTTTGACACTTATTCACCTGTCACTAGAATTACTTCCATTAGGATGCTAATTGCAATCGCTGCAATTCATAACCTAGAAATACATCAAATGGATGTAAAAACTGCGTTCCTAAATGGTGAATTAGATGAAGAAATTTATATGGACCAACCCGAAGGCTTTGTAGTGAAGGGTTATGAAAACAAAGTGTGTAGACTCAAAAAGTATTTATATGGCTTGAAACAAGCACCGAAACAATGGCATGAAAAATTTGATCATGTAATGTTCTCTAGTGGATTTAAAATAAATGAAGCTGACAAATGTGTGTACAATAAATCTATAAATGATGCCTGTGTGATTGTATGCTTGTATGTTGATGATATGCTTATACTAGGCACAACCTTAGAAATCATTAATTCTACTAAGAACATGTTGAGTGAGAACTTTGACATGAAAGACTTAGGTCCTGCTGATGTAATCCTAGGGATGAAAATTAGAAAGGAGTCTAATGGATTCAGTCCTAGTCAATCTCATTATGTTGAATCAGTTCTTAAGAAATTTAACCAGTTTGATTGTAAACCTGCAAGTACTCCATTTGACCCTTCTTGCAAACTCAAGAAAAACAAAGGCAATTGAGTCTCGCAACTTAAATATTCACGAGTCATAGGAAGTCTGATGTATTTAATGAACTGCACAAGACCAGACATTACCTATGCTGTGAGTAGACTAAGTAGGTATACCTGTAATCCAGGACATGAGCATTGGGATGCACTTTTCAGAGTGTTGAGGTATCTTAAATACACTTTAAACTACCGTTTGAGTTATGAAAGACACCCTGCTGTTCTTGAAGGATACTGTGATGCAAACTGGATAGCATACTCAGAGGAGTCTAAGTCTACGAGTGGATACGTATTCACTCTAGGATGTAGATCAGTGTCTTGGAAGAATTCCAAACATACCTGTATCGCTCGATCCACTATGAAATCCAAGTTTATTGCGTTAGATAAAGCAGGAGAGGAAGCCGCTTGACTAAGATGTTTTTTAGAAGACATTCCTCTCTGGCATAGGCCTGTGCCAGCTATATCTATACATTGTGCTAGTCAATATGCAATAGCTAATGCTAAAAACAACAACTATAACGGAAAATCTATTCATATTAGGAGAAGACACAATTCTCTAAAACAACTAATCTCAACTGGCGTTATTTCTGTTGACTGTCTAAGGAGAATATCGCGGATCCTTTGACGAAAGGCTTGTCCAAGGAGATAGTTAGTAATGCATCGAGGGGGATGGGACTTAAGCTCATAAATTAAAACTTGACCATGAAGGATATTCAACCTTGCTGACTAGAGATTCCAAGATCAAGGTTTTGAATGAGACAACTAATTTGTGGAGGATAAAAATTAAACACTATCAGGGAATTATTTTCTCTGTCCCTTCCCTATGGTGTAGACGTGATAGTGTGACTGCATGTGAGGATGACTTATAATAAAGTCTTAATGAGTTCTATAGTTTCAATTTAAGATTGAAATGGGGTGTAGCAGTTAACACTCTTGATAGAACTCACCTATCTGAATGAGGAAGTGGGTCGCTTCCTATGAGAATTGAGCTGATTCTCTAGAGCATTCTGAGAAGCGGGATATGTCCAAGGCCAAAACGGACACAACGACGTGAACTTAACAGCACTCTTGAGAGATATCTCGCGTAAGGAGCTATTAATGAATTACACCAAACCATGGCAGTTCAAGACATCGCGTTCACTGTCCATCAAGTAGTTCCGGTACTTCTCACTAAGCAGAGGTTCAATTCCTTATGGACACCTATTGCTTAAGAGGTATTTCTCGTTTTCCAGTTTTCTGATTTATCGCTTTCTTCATTCATATGGGGGATTGTAAGAATTAAAAATGGATTTCTTACTTAAAATTAATTTTGTTACTTAATATATCTTAAAGGGACCTAGGGTCACTAGTCCAAACTTGGGGTGGAAAAATAGAGCCATCCATTTTCACTTCTTAGTAAATGAGAAACCTTTGGTTTGTCCCATATTGCGCAAACCAAGGAGGAAGTTAATCCTTATTACCACAAACGTTCTATATAAGAAAAAAGAACTAGTGGATTGGATATGGACTTAGGAAATGGACTAGTGGGCAATACGCACATGTGCGGTGCTTCGCACCGAAGCACCGCGGGCTGCGGGCTTGCGTGTGCTTTTGCGTGAGCCTTGGCGCGAGCCTTGGTGCGACCCTTGGTGCGACCTTGGTTGCGAGCCTTGGTGTGAGCATTGGTGCGAGCCTTGGTGCGAGCCTTGGTCACCTTGGTGTGACCATTGGTGCGAGCCTTGGTGTGACCTTTGGTGTGAGCCTTGGCGTGTGCTTTGCGTGTGCTTGCGAGTGCATACGTGTACCCATCAAAGATCCAACGGTTTTATATTTTAATTCTATACATTAAATATTTTATGTTTTGTATTTATAAAATTAAATCAGGTTTAATAAACAAAATCTTTTAATTAAATATCTCGAATTAAATATGTTTAATTAAATGAATTTTGACCGTTTGAAATTCAACAGTCTTCTTCTTCTTTAAAAGAAAAACAAAAATCAGATTTTTACTTACCCCAGTCGCAGCCACTGACCTGACGACTTTTTCCCTCTTCTTGCTTTGTATGCGCACTAGTTTATTTTCATCTTCTTCTACTGTTAAGTTCACAACGGGCCAACGAGTCTTGCTAACTGGGTTGGTATCAGGTGGTTTTATCCTGGATTCGATTTGTCATCTCTAAAGGTATAGCAACACTTTTCAAAAGGTGTATCTGACAAATATCGAGTTATGGGCAGTCTGTTGAACATGCGACTCCATCTCTCTGTGCTTGTGTGATTGTCTGAAATGTGTTATCTGTTCTAACCCTTAACTCTTTTCAAGTTTGTGTTTGGTTTGCTTACTGTTACAGGAATATTCTCCAACATAAGGAAACAAGAAATACATGTTATTCATGAATAACATATAATAGTATTACAAACTACTCGACGTTGGAAACAAGTTGGACATTTTTTTCACTAGGAATGTGAAGCCAGAGCAAGTCTTACAGTTGGAACTTTACAAAGTCTTACAGTTGGAAATGTAAAGGTGGTGTTACCTAGACTTTTGGTGTGAGATTTAGAAGATCCAACTGTTGCGGTAAATTTTCCATATAAAAGAGTTCCAAAACTATAATATTCCCTTTTCCGTTTCATGATTTTTACCCACTATTATTTAGATGGAGTTCTTAGCATTGCTAGATCTCAAAGTAAAACTACTACAGTACTTTTTTTTCGGTACGACTCCAAAATTCTTTAGATCATATTTTCAATATAAGTCGTTTAGAAGGTACTACTCCATAACAAAAAGAACTTCAGATTGGGATTATAAAACTATTTTCTTTTGTTTTTTTGAAGAATATAAAACTAGTTTTAACTCTCACATTATACTAGAGATTCTCATTAATGTCTAGAGATAAATCTAGATGACTGTGAACAGTTTAACATTTTTCTGTACCCATTTTCACTCTTAAAATCTTGGGCAGAATCTATAAATTAAACAACTGAAGTTATGTGTGAGAAATCTTGGTAGCAGACTTACTCGAGCATGAGCGCTTGACACCTGTCTCTCAATGTTCTAGAATTAGCAGTTTCCAAAATCTGTTTTACAACTTCCAACAAACCGTTCATTACCAGAAGAGTCAGGCAGAGAAGTTGACTAATGACTAAACCAAGAATCAATAAGTACCACGTAACATCAGAATTTGTCTTCTGCTAATTTTATCACTGCTTTTATGTTTCATTTACATCTTTATTAGTTATGCCGCTTTGACTTTTGACAGCGTGCAATTCCATTTAAAGTTAGTAGCTATCACCCCATGGCCCATGCTCCGTTACAGTCTGCGGCTAAAATTTATGACTCCACTTCTTCTCCAAAACTTTTACACCTAACTGTCTCAACTTTTGATTAGTTCTCAAATGATCTAAAACCCTAATTTGGGACGGAATAGTTTTTCTTTAATCTGAATACCTATGTGAAGAAAAATCGGTGTAGATAGATGGTGCAAAAAGTGTTTTCTAACGCTGACTATTAGGCACTGGACTACGGGAGGATGCTTATACTTCCAACAGTATAAAAGCATCCAGGTAAGTCTTATGAACGGCCAATTGTATAGTTATGCAGCCCATTCCCATGGGGACCATGAGTTTTGCAAGGAGAAATAAAATTTAAATTTCTTCCCACCTAAATAATTGTAATTGTTATTTTGGTTTCGGATAAAGTTCAATTGCTGATTGCCAATGGAGCCGGGAAAAAGATGGATAAAATTCTATCTAAATTATGGTTTTGCGTATCAACCGATATATCGTATTAATATTTATCTGCACTGATACAAAATTTCCAGTTTATCTGTATTTTTGGATATTCGATATGCATCTGCTAGTACATACGGTATATGTATCATATCGATATGTACGAATAGCGCCCGCCCGATACTAACAAATATAGAATGTAAACGATAAATGATTATTAGGGCATGTTTAATTTTTTATATCAGTTTGAAAAAAAAATGATTATTATTGTTAGAAACTCAAATAAATCGGAAATAGTAAGATTATAGTACTAGACACCAAGATTCATATTTTTTACAACGATCCATAGTCAACATGATACATACAGCCTCAGAATTCACGTGATAAATATTTGATAGCTTATGCCAACAACTGCATCCAATGATCATTTTTTTTCTTTTCAAAATAGAGAACCAATGGAATATCGATCAACAATCTCAGTATCCAATATGCATGAGTGTCGTGATAGACGAGAAGGATCCATTGAAGATTCACCTAGTTTCCACAAGTATCCTTTACAAATGACATATCTACTAGAAAAGCAAATTCAACCGTCTAATAGTTATTCAAATTTTGAAGAAGTTAAATCGAACTTTAATATTTTTTCACATTATTATTATTATGACCAGTGGAGACAATGAAATATGCTCAGTTATATCTAATGTAATAATTTATTTAAATTACAATATTTTCCGGATTCAATTGTTCAATTAATAACAACAATATCTTTGCACTCTCTTTACACTCAGTTCTTTTTTGTTATAACTGTATCTGTGTGTACGTGTCCTTCTTGTATTGGTTCTTTCATGTGTGGTTGTGAGTGTCCATAAGGTTTCTATATAAACCTTGTCTGTAAGTTTGTTTGATTAATGAGACTTTATTTCATTTTCTCTGAAACATAACCAATGTTATCTTGGTATCAGAGCATTTTGCTCGATCCAAGTTTAACTCTCTATTAATGAATCTACTTTTTGAGCTCAATCTTTTTCATCTGATCTTCAAATAATATCAATTCTTCTTTTATTATCCTCATTATGAGCCATTGAAGTTTCATTGTTTCATTTCAGTATTTCTAGATCTTGGCTCTTAGTTTTTTCAATCTTTTTTTGCGGTTTACTTTTGATCTATTATCTCAAGCAATAGAAACTCGATTCATCTCAAAAGTTCCATTAAATCAACTCACAAATATAATTACATTGAAGCTGAAAGAGGATAACTGTTTGACATGGAAATCACTGATTCTTGCTCTCCTCAACAAGTTTCGAGTTATAGATTACATTACAAGTAAGAAAGAATGTCTAGATCAATATACTTCTCGTCATAATGCTAATAATGATATATTATAAATCCTGCTTTCACTCTTTGGAAAGATGAAGATTCAACAATCATTTTATGGATCAACTTTACAATGTCTGATTCTGTTATTTCTTACTTTGCTGGAGCTTCATCATCTTTAGAGTTGTGGAAAAATGTTGAAGCTAGGTTTTCTCAAATGTCAGCTACTCATACAATTCAACTTCACACAAAACTGCAATCTTTGAGATTAAGAAATGATTCTGTTACAACTTATCTTGGTGAAATCAAGAAGGTTGTTGATGCTCTAGCTGCTATTGGTTCAATAGTTAGTGGTATTAAAATTGTCATGAATACTTTTTCAGGACTGAGCTCCTCATTTGATGCTTTCACTACTTCAATTAGAATTCACTATCCCGCAGTAACAACTACCGAGTTACACAATCTTCTTCTGAGTGAAGAAATTGTTCTAACAAATAGATCTAAATCTCTCATTGCTGATTCTGAGAACAAAGCATTTCTTGTCCATAATTATTCTCGTGGTAATACTTCCTACTATCATCAATTACAAACTTATCAGTAATTCAGAAGTCTTCATCCCATGATTAAAGGTGGACATAATCCAAATTATAGAGGGAATTTTTTTTAAATCCAAGTTTTAGAGGAGGTTCCTATTAATCATCTTTTAGATCTTCATATCCAAGTTTTTCTTTTGTGCCTCCTCTTCCAACCTTTAATTCTGGTGACAAAGTAACTTGTCAGATATGCATAAAACCTGGCCATACTGCCACAAAATGCTCCAATAGGTTAAACTTTGTATTTCAAGATCGCGCACCTCTTCAGAATCATCATGATATGCCAATCAAAGAAGCTAGATAGGTCAAGGAAGTTAGTGCTTTGGCAATAAGGCTAGGACGCCTGCTAGGCCGAGGAAGCTAGCGCTAATGCGATGTTGGCTGGGACGCTTGCTAGGCCGAGGACGATAGTGCCAAGGATGCTAATGCCAATGTGCTGTTGGCTGGGAAGTTTGCGCTTCTCAAGGAAGATAGCGCTTTTGCACTTAGGATAAGACGCTACTAAAGTCAAGGAAGCTAGCGCCAAGGTCAAGGTAGCTAGCGTCCAATGCGCCAATACGCTTCTAGTGCTAATGCATTGCTAGGCCGAAGAAGTTAGTGCTTCCGGCACTGAGGCTAGTCAAGGAAGTTAGCGCTAAAAGTCAAGGAACTTAGCGCTAAACAAGGTTGTGAAATCGTGAATCGCGGAGCGAATCGTTTTTCAATTTTGAGAATCGAATCGTATATTAAATTTTGAATCATAGATTCATTGTCATTTGATACATATAATTTGGAAATGAAAATTATACATGTGTATTTGTAAATAATTGTTTTTCAAAAACATAAGTTGAAATCAAATATAAAAATCAGTATAAAGTACTTGGTATGTACGTTATTATCAAAAAGTCTGAGCAGCACAGTGGCTTAGCTCTCAACTGAGTAACCTATATGTCTGTGGTTCGAGTGTTGGTGACTTATGTTTTTTTCATTTAAGTTGTATTTTTTTTTATCCGAGAAGGTACCTTGACTCGTTCAAGGTAAAAAAAAAGAGTCAAGAATCGCATAATTATAAGGAATCTTTCTGATTCTAAAAAAAAGGCAAGAATCGTATAATTATAAGGAATCTTTCCGATTCTAAAAGGATTCGATTCTATACTACGATGTGAATCGATTTGGAAATATTTGAAACGAATCGTATGTTTCGAATCGTGAATCGTACGATCCTAACAACTATGGCGCTAAAGGTCAAGAGAGTTAGCGCCAATGTTCTAAGGATGGGACGCTTCTTGGCCGAGGAAGCTAGTGCCCAACATGCTAAGGCTAGGACGCTTCTTGGCTGAAGAAGCTAGCGTCTTTAGCTCTAGGTCTAGGATGTTTCTATCAAAGGAAGTTAGTACCTTCAGCGCTAGTTAAGATAGGAAGCTAACGCTTCTAGCATGAATGCGCTAATGCAGGAAAAGGCTAGGATTAACCTAGCTCATAGGCACAATGTGTCTTTGGAGACATTGCTCTTTGTTTGTGGCGCGTCCAAGAGGAGTGGCGCATAATTCGTGGCTTGTTTTTTTGAGAAAAATGATAAAGTGGCATACTTTAATGCTCAGAATAGTAACTTGCGATGTGTTCTTTGCAAAAAAAAGCGTTAAGCTAAAATTTATGTTGGGGGATTAAGCATTAACTCCCAGGTTTGATAGATGTTATTGGAACATCGATACCCATTCAAGGTAAGTTCAACGAATCCAGCTGTGGAATTTATGCGATTTGAGACTAGTTCGATATGGCATAAATATTGTGAATATTGAGAAGGCTACAAGGACAATTTAGAACGCATGTAGTTGTTTAGAGAATCTGTATTCTTAATTCGCTTGTCGAATATATAAGTAAAAATACAATATTTTGTGTTTTGTTATAAAACTAGGAATACACGCATATCCTTTTATATTCCTGCTGCTAGGCAGAGGGAAATTTTACAATCCTAGCCCTTGTCAAAAATTCACCATCTACATTAAGTCCCCTGCTTAGTGAGGAACAATAATGTTGCACAGTAAGCACTAGATGGTGACAATATGATTATAATAATTGTATATGCATAATTAAAAAATTTAAAAATAGAAGATGATATACTTATCTTCTGCTTCCCGATTTTACTGGGATAAGTGCTCCTTAGTATGAATCTTGGATTGTGATTAGTAGATGCCTTTGTTCATGTCAGGAAAGCTAGCTTTCATTAGAAGAAAGAATATTGTTAGCGTCAAACTCCCTTGGGTCTTTAAACTCGATTTCCTAATCCAATTAGGACTCTCTTCATAATTGACCACATATATATAATGTTGTTTCCTCTTTATATTTTTTGTGCGAACGGTAGGGATCGAGCACCTCTTATAGTACACTTCAGCGGGAAGGAAAATTACTTCACCTTGCTTCCTCGAATGAGCCTTAGTGAGAAGATTCACTTCCAGGCACACTTTAGTGGGAGAAACATTTCTTAATCCCTCCCTGTCAGTACGCCTCAGTAAAGAGAGCTACTTCTTTGGGAGAGGGATATTATTAGTTAGTTGTTTCGTACTTGTCCTTGAGAATGCTGTTGACTTAAGCAAGATGCATAGTTTGGCCATGGTTTCATTATCCGACGGAACTCAAGGGTTATAATGGTCGACTTTTGAGTCTTATTAACTATGGTCAGATCCTTCCCTTTCGGAAGGAGTCTCAGTTGAATCTTTGAAATTTGAAAATTAGGGTTTTGCTTTTCCTCTATTAAGTAAATAGATTGTTGTCTCTTTATACTAAAATTTAGAGGCGATATGTTCACATTGCGACTTCAGAGTTGTTGAAAGGTTTTTCTCCCGTTCTTGTAATGGTGATTGATGGTATTCTTCCCATAATTGATGACATAAACAAGGAATCACTCCATGAAGTTACTTGTAAGGAGATACAAAAGTGGGTCGAGATGATAACCAATTGTGAATTCTTGAAGTTTAATGTGAGTTGGCTTCGTTAACACCTTGAAATTATTAAAACAGATCATGCAGCTATTATAGATAAAGTGATTCCTTCTTCTAGAGCCATATTAGAGGAGGAGAAGGTATTTTCAAGAGAGTAATCTAAGATCAAAAATTCAATCCAGGATTTGAAAGCTAGGACTGAGAGGTTTCAGGAAAAGATGAAGATATTGTACAAGCGGAATTACTCATTGCATGAAGGTTTGTTCTAGAGAGCGAGTGAGGTTTAAATTGATAGTAAGCTTTTGAATTGATGTAGTAGGTTATGAATTTTGATTTTTGAACATTCATTGGAAAATAATTGAAATTGAAATTGAAAGAAAATAATTCGTTTTAGGCGTAATATGCCTTAAGCCATTTGCCATTAATTACTGTTCCCACTGCGACTCCCTTCATGTCTACTATCTTGTAATATCCACTTGCTACTACTTTAGAAATCATGTAGGTACCTTCCCATTTCGGGGGGAATTTCGGAGAAGATATGTCTTGCTGGATATGTTTGGCTATCTTGAATACCAAGTCTCCAACCTGAAACATTATGAGATTTATTGCTTTGTTGTTAGATGTGGAAATTCTTGTTTGATATGCTTCTGCATATCTCTCTGCCTTGGACCGTCTTGATTCTAGAAGGTTTAGCTCTGCGATCCGGAACCTAGGGATTTTAGCTTTATCCAGTATACTCTGCTGGCTGCTGCGATTCTGGCTGATATAATCTTGATCTTGGCAGGGAGAATAACATCTTCTAGGTAAACAAACGAATATAGAGACGTTCTAGTAGAGATTTTTTGGTGTTGTTCTGTATGCCCAAAGTGCCATAGGCAATTGCTCGTTCCATGATTTAGGGTCATCATACACTGTACGACCGAGGACCCGAATTAGTGTCTGATGTAGTTTTTAAAGTGGTAAATAAAGTTTTCGATTCTCGAACTTGTGAAGGTAATGATTTTAGAAAATATTGGACTAAATATAAAATAATAAAAATCAGGAAAATAAACTAGAGATGATTTTTAGAAA
>JAJJMC010017603.1:613261-646964 GCA_023531435.1 Papaver californicum
GATGAAGCTTTGACCCGGTCAACTGGGTTTGACTCGGTCAACTGGCTTTGACCGAGTTGACTGGGCTGAGTTGACCCGCTGAGTTGGCCCGATCCAAGGGTGCTCCAATCCAAAGTATGGGTGCCTTGATCCATTTTTATGGGTGCCTTTAACACTTTTTGAGCCAATTTTCCACAAATCTTTATTCTTCTAATGTACCTACAAAAGCATAAAAACACGTAATAGACACAAAATCGAATACTAACTCACTAGAAATTAAGGTGCAATTTAGACACTAAAATGTGTCTATCAGTGTCTTGTTAGTACTTTCTGCTTTCCCATTGCCTTGTGGATAGTAGGGGTAGAAAATACTTGCTTGATACCAGACTCCTCAAGTAGTTATGTCACAATATGGTTAGCAAAATGAGTAACATTATCTGTGATAATCTGTTTAGGAACACCAAACCTGCATATGATGTATTCTTTGATAAAAGCTTCTATGGTTTCTCTTATCGTGCTTTTAAGAGGGATATCCTCGACCCTTTTTTTTTTGAAATAATCAGTAGATGTGATGATGCGATCATTTTGTTTTGACGAGGTTGGATTAATCTTTCCAATGGGATCTTGTTCCCAACTATAGAAAAGCCAAGGGATGCTTACTGAATGTAGAGGAAGGCACGATGTGTGAATTAGGTTCCCATGAATCTTGCAATGATGGCACCTTTGAACAAACGTGGATGCATCCTCCTCCACGATCATCCGATAATATCTTTCATGAATCTGAAGGAACAATTTCCTCTTTCCTTGATGTTCTCATTCATGAAATACCTTTAATATTGTCAGGATTTCAGATCCTTCTAGGCACCTTAGAAGGTTTCCTCCAAAACTTTTACGGTATCAGATCTCTTCATGAAGAATGAACCTTCTTTCATTTTTTTTAGTCTTGTTGCTTCTCATTTCTTCATAGGAAGGGAGTTGTCGCGAATATATTTAATATAAGGTTCTCTCCAGTACCTAACATGATGGATTGTCGAGGCCTCTAGTTGGTGCGGTTGTGCTTGGAAGTTAGAACAAGATCCTTGCAGTTCCCGGGATTGGGTTTCCATTATGGGCCAGTAGTATCCTAGGCGTTAGCGTCGGAGGTAAAGAGTCACGACTATCGTTTCCCCATATACTTCGCTATGAACACAGCTGAGTTGTAGTTTCCCCTCCTCATCTCCGAGGTATCTTGCGAAAGATCCGTCCGGATTCCTATGATATAATTACCTATGGAGTAAGAGGAAGTTCTACAAATTTTTGAGACTGACCTTCTTCTGAGGGAGTGAGATGCTGAGCTCTTCTATAATTGGTGTTCTCCAATCATTGGTTCTGATTATGTTCAATTTGACTTAACCATGTCGAAGGTACAATACGCCTATATACCATTACAGTCTTCTGTGACCCTTCAAATTGGAGTTCGGAGGCTAAAACGTGTCTATTATTGCTTCGACCCACATGAACTACGACGACTTCGAAAAAATGGGTTAGTAACTTCTGAGCTTCTGCTCTATAAGGAGCTTAATATTACATCTTTAAGCTAGTAAACTCAGTTCATCTGATTGAATAAATTTTTTGAATCGCCTCTTATTTCCAGATGTGTCGCACCTGCTTTCCTTGCCGATGAGAGGCCTAACAAGAAAGCTTCATATTTTGCACAGTTGTTGGTGCATTCGAAGTCGAGTTTGAACGAGTATGATGAGACTTTCCAGGGTGGAGACACCATTACTACGCCAGCTTCTCCGGTATTGTTACTGGGAGTGGAAGAACCATCGAAGTACATCATCCATGCTTCTTCTTTGACAACATAAATTTTAGGGAACTCTCCAGGTATATCTTCGTGTAGCGGGGTTACGTCTTCTTTTGGGAAAAATACTAGCAGGTCTGCTACCGCTTGTCCCCTGACTGCCTTCAGAGACACACATGCTATGTTAAATTCTGACATCTGAAGTAACCACTTAGCAAAGCTGTGTCTGAACTTCTGAATAATATGTACTAGTGACAGACAAACTCTCTTTGCTTTAGGGTATCTGAGTTATGCATCTCTTAGTGACCCGCTGATATACTAAATTGGGTATTCAATTCATTCTTCATATTATTGGATGAGGAGAGCTCCTGTAGCAACCTCAATGGAAGATGTAGATAGGAGTAGAGGTCGTCTTTGAACTGGAGATCTCATGATAGATGGAGATAATAATAATCGCTGAATTTTGGAGAACGCTTCTTGCTGAGTAGAGGACCAGATATAACTCGCTCCTTTCTTTAATAATGGTATAAAAGAGGCGAAAAATTGAGCTAGCCCTGAGATAAAAACTTGATATATGATACCTTTCCCATGAAACTTTTAAATTATCTTACACTTTTTGGTGGGGGCATAGTGGTGATGGATTGAGTCTTGACTATATATACCTTGATTCCTTCTGCTGTCACTTGAAATCCAAGGAATTTCCCAGAGGAGACACCAAACACACACTTCAAAGCATTCATCTTCAGTTTGTATTCACGACACCTCTCAAAGACTTGCTGCAAAAATTTCAGGTGTACCTTTCGTGTCTTGGATTTGATAAC
Organism: Papaver californicum; assembly: GCA_023531435.1. Taxonomy (NCBI): domain Eukaryota; kingdom Viridiplantae; phylum Streptophyta; class Magnoliopsida; order Ranunculales; family Papaveraceae; genus Papaver; species Papaver californicum. Next base: position 615,845 of record JAJJMC010017603.1, read on the forward strand.
TACGTCATTAATATACTCTTCCACTTGCTTGTGCATAATGTCATGAAAGATTGCTTTCATGGCTCGCTGGTAAGTAGCGCCGACGTTCTTTAAACCAAAAGGAATTACAGTGTAATAGATGGTTCCGATAGGAGTCCGAAATGCGGTCTTGCTGGCGTCGTGCTCATGCATCTTTATTTGATTATAACCACTGTATCCATCTATAAATGAGAACATACCGTGTCCACTAGTTGCGTCTACGAGCATATCTATGTTGGGAAGTGGAAAGTCATCCTTGGGACACTATTTGTTCAAGTTTTTGAAATAGACACAATATTTAATTTGACCGTTCTTCTTTTTGACAGGTACCATATTGGCCAGCCATGTAGGGTATTAAATAGGGTTTGATGAAGCCCGCTGTGAGTAGCTTCTGGATCTCAATTTTAATCTGCTATTCGACTTCATATCTGAACTTCCTCGGTTGCTTCTTGAGTGCTTGGAACCGGGAATGATATGTAAAACAGTGAGTGACCAGTTTATCGTCAAGGCCTGGTATTTCTTCGTAAATCCAAGCGAACACATCTTGATAATATCTGAGAAGTCGCACGAACCTTATTCGTTCTTCCAATGGCAGGGTAGAGCTGATGGGGACGGGCCTTGGTACTTCTTTTGTTCCGATGTTGACAGTCTCGAGAGCGTCTATAGTGGAATCAATACCATCTAGTAGTTTTCGTGGAGCATCTTGAATTTCATCTTTATTAGGCTCCGTGATATGATTACATTCTGGACGGGGAGACCCTCCACTAGTCTCCCATACTAATTGCTAACAACGACTTGTCAAAAAATTATGATCTCTCTTGTCATGAACGTGACTTGGCGTATTGGTAATCATAAAAGAATCATCATTAAAAATCAGAAGAGAGATTCATTTCTAAAAATTTACCTTTTTATCTGGCTACGGACAACCTCCTATCATATTCTTCAAAAGTCGTCCAACTAGGTAGTAGTGTTCTTTGAATTTTTCCAGAGAAGTCAACAACATCGTTCTTTGATTCGAAGAACTCCGTACCACAAACCGGAGCATAGATGACGATGTTGGGATTCATATTATCTTTTTATTCAGCATAGTCTTCATGCATTGATGATAAGTTAAAGGAACGACCTTGTTTTCATGAAAACATGGTCTTCCTAGTATCATATGATATTCATGTTCTTTCTCGATGACGTGGAACTTCACTTTTGATCGGATAGGTCCCACCTTGAGTCTTAAGACGATGTGTCCGTGTAGGTGGTGAGTTTTTGACAAGTGTATGAATTGTAAAATCGCCCTTTCTGCCTAGTTGCAGGAACATAGAAGTACCTGCACATACTTGTGCGCATACTTCTGAATTCACATCAAAGCATAAAATATTGTATTCCTCCTTATATTCCACGGGAAAATTGAGGATGCAATATCTACAAAAGGCTACAAGTATTTTATACTGATCCTGTAGTCTATAATATCTACATGATAAGTCTCAAAGCTCCTAGATGGGTTGCCCATTAGTGTAAAGCAACTTGAGTCTTCTTTAAACAACTACAAACATTCTAAACTGTCCTTGTAGCCTCCCCAATACTCATAATATTTATGCCATATCAGGCTAGTCTCAAGTCGCATAAATTCCACGGATGAATTCCTTGAACTTGCCTCGAGTGCGCATCGATGTTCTGGTAATATCTACCAAATTCGGGAATAGTTAATGCTTAGACCAAAAAAAACACTTTCACTTAATGCTCCGCTCACAGTGAACTCGTCTCAAATTGCTCTCCGAGCTCAAATATGCTATTATAGCACTTTGCTTAAATATAAGCCATAAATTATGCGCCACTCCTCTTGGATGCGCCTCAATCAATAAGCAATGCATAAAAGACATATTGAACCTCTGATCTAGGCTAACCCTATCCTTTTCTCATATTAACGCCAAGTTAGCACTAGTTATTTGACTTAGCACCACATTGACACCAGTTAGCCACACAAGCGCTAGCTTCCATGGTGCTAACCCTAGCACATGAGAAGCCACAACTAACCTAAAATGGTCTTAGCTAGCACGTCTTGGACTAATGAGGCCTTAGATATCACATCTTCACCTTGGCACCTCAATCTTAGCACTAAAAGTGCTAACCCTAACCTTAGCGCCAAAAGCGCCAACTTCTCTCGGCCAAGTTCCTAATTAATGTGCTTCTTTGGCTCTAGCGCGCCCCAAGCCATGTTAGTACCTTTCTAGTGGATAACGAATCTCTACTAGTATCCAATACACCCCTAGCTTATCCAATGCGTCTCCAAGGCTAGCGCGTCCCAAGCCATGCTAGTGCGTCTCTACTAATGCCAATGCCTCCCTGCCAAGCTAGCGCGTCCTAACTCCTTGGTGCCTTAGCTCCTATGCGCCCCTAGCTTCTCTAGACCAGTTCAACGCGTCCCTTGGCTCTCCAGCTCCAACGCCCCTTGGATCTCCAGCTCCAACGCGTCCCTTGTCTCTCTATCTCCAATGTGTCCCTCGGCTCTCCATCTCCATCACGTCCTCGAGCAAGAGTCCTCGAGAAAGTGCGTCTTTGAGCCACAACGTCCTCGATCAAGGGCCTTTCTAATCCACAACGTCCTCCGGCAAGCGTTTCAGCTAACAAACATCTTGGAACTAGCTTTTTTGGATTACCTAGATTCATTGACTTTTGAGCAGGTCCCTCCTCGACTTTGGATCAAGTCCCTCCTCGACATGGAGCAGGTCCTTCCTCGACTTTGGGTCAGGTCCCTCCTCGACATTGGAGCAGGTGCCTTCTCGATTTTGGAGCAGGTCCCTCATCAACATTGGAGCAGGTCTCTCCTTGACTTTGAAGCAAGTTCCTCCTTGACTTTAGGATAGGGCCTTCATTGAATTTGGTGCAAGTGCTAGCCTTGTTAGCTACTTACCTCCGAATTACGCCCTTCTTTTCAATATTGGTCTAATACCAAATCTTACATGGTTTTCTAACATGCCTTCTTGCTCAAGAAGCCCTGTACAATATTTGGCCTCAAATTCCTCTTAGACTTACGATAAGTCACTTATGAGCTAATACTTAGCCATCAAATGTGCCATATTACTTTCAAGCAAGTACATGACCATTAAGCTTCCCAGACTCGACACTACTCATTCTGATTATCAATCCAGTGAGTCGCACAACTTGTCTCACTGACTTAGCAAGTCATTTGACTTAACTTGACTTAATCAAAACCATAGTGGCTTATGACTCCCCTATTTCCACAAGATATCAAATAAAACATAGGGGGATTCTTATTTGGGTATTGGTCTAGCGGTCTACAATATCGTGGGTGGTGACACCACCTCCATGAACAAGAAGGTAATAAGTAATGGGCGATTAGAGAGCAGTTGAACGGATGATGAGTAATGGTCAGACAGATCTTCACTACTTTTTGGGAACCGCCCAACTACAATCTCCACAATCATCACTTATCCACCTCTCCCTAACTTCCACGACCTACGAAAAAATCAGTGTGTCCTCTTCAAACTATAAATAAATGATTCTCATATATTAGAACAAGACAACAACACAATCAGTTTGGAGAAACAAAATATGCAGAATTAGCGATTTCTATCGGAGTATCCTTTTCTTCTTCACACACTGCTGATATTTCTGAACCTTCTTTGCTTCCCTCCCCTAAGACCTACCCAAATCCTTTCTATCTTTGTAATCGAAGCAGAACATGAACGACCATTTCTTGGTTTAGGCTCGTCCTGTTCGAGCTTGATCTCTCAAACCTAATTGAAATTACCATTCTACCGTACATTTGTTTTTACTCTAAAACAACTGGCGACAACAGCGGGAGATCAACCTCTCGATTATAAAAGATAATTTTCTGTTATTTCAAAAATGGTGGATCTTAGGTTTGGAGCGGTTACAACTCCTATTATTGGTTGTATTAGTGTGGTGGTGGTGATTCTGAAAACACCCCTATTTCTACTGAACCTCCTCCTACCAATTCTACTACCGCACCTCCTCTCGATGACAAAACCGTTGAAGACACCGAGAATACTCAAACCCAGGTCAACATAGTCGATCTGATGAAAAGACAAGAAGTCCTTGCCAGAACTCAGGTGGACATGGCTACTACTTAGAAGGAAGTACTCGCTTATCTCAATACCCTGACGGAGCAACTCTCTCTAGAACAACGTCATCACCTAACGGAGCAGACCATAATCAACTTTGCAGCGGATGCTGATGCTGAAACGTCTGGGACTCAAAGAGACAAAAAAGTTCATATCATTCCTGATCATCCACCAAAGAAGTACCAGCAATCCAATTTCATCACCAGAGAAGATCTGGAGAGACTCCTACAAAATCATGGAACGCCCAAACGACACTCAACATGGTCGATCTGATGCAAAGACAAAAAGTTCCTTCAAGAACACAGAAATACATGGCTACCACTCAAGAGAGGTACTTACTTTACTCAAGACTCTAATGAAACAATTCTTCCCAGAATAGAGCCATCACCAGTTGTAGCAAGCAGCGGTTCCAAGTCTTACCAACGTCAACAATACCAGAATTAATATAACCTCGTCGCCCATGAAGACCTGGAAAGACTTTTACCATTTCAAGGCAAAGAGGGACCGGTCCCACTTCATCAGCACCAACTTTTTACCTTCTCGTCATCCAAACGATCATTTTACCAAGGGTATATATCTCCCGTTATTCTCCCTCTATAACGGGGGATAAAAAATGTTTAGATATGAAAATATTGTTCCAGATGAACGATGAATATCCTGGTGACTACATATGCCGATTCATGGTACGAAAATCGTAGAGATATCTATTGGAGCATCCGTCTGGTTAGTAAGCACTATAATATCCAATCATCCATGACGTCCTATTAGAATAAAGGGTTCAAGGGTGAGGCTTCATATCAGCAAGCGTCACAAATCGAACGCTCACCGTCAGCCTCAACTCTAGTTCTAGCCTCAGCCTCAACACCAGCCAAAAGACAAGCTATGCTTTACGTCCTAAACAAAACTCTACAAGACCAACAAAATCTAAGGCCAATTATCACATTCACGAGTATTCCTTTTCCCGTGGAATCCCTTTCATTCTGGTACGAGTCCCTTCACTCAGGTACCAGTCCATTTCTTTCTGGTCCCTTCACTCAGGTACCAGTCACATTTCATTATGGCCCCTTCACTCAGGCACCAATTCATTTCTTTATGGTCCCTTCACTCAGGTACCAGTTCATTTCATTCTGGTCCCTTCACTCAAGTACCAGTCCATTTCATTATGGTCCCTTCACTCAGTCCCTTTCACTTTGGTACCAGTCCTTTCAGCAAGGCGCTACCTACTTCATGCTCCCGTAAAGCTCACATCGCAAGGATATTTTCACTGCTCTCAACCGTGTGGAATCCGGTAAAGGTTTATCCCTCGTTAAACATACTCTTGTTTAAGTCAAGCTTCCTTCGGAAGACATGGTAGGAAAGAACAATGAAGAACACGACCGGGGACTCCCCACCATTACTCACCTTAAATATGTAAAATTTTACATCATTAAAGAAGATCTAGACTACAACATGGTTCCGAGGCGTCCATGGATTCACAACAACAAGACAGGTTCCTCATTATCATCGAAGCCTAGGGATTCGATCAAAACTTCGTTACTCGACCAAATAAGTTCTATTTAACATCCTTATTTACAACCATCTTTCCCATGTCCCACTGAAGCTTGGGGACTCGATCCAGGGACCAACACCGCTATGACTAGGTGACGTGAATGAGAAGCCGATCCCTTTCAAAATTTTATTATCTTTTTCTTAGGGAATAAAATCTCTTGTAAACTACTTGTCAAAGCCTACCTACTATCCCAAAATGGATAATTTTTTTATAAACCTAATATAAAAGAGAGTCTTTAAAGACTGGCTCGATCTGTTTAGAGGTGATCTTCCTCTAACTACCATTCTAGAACTTTAAACCCTCCTCAATCCTATCCCTGGATTTGGAAGCCTCATCCAAGATAGATAACACACACGTACCAAGGAGGATCCTTGTGAAATAAGAATCAACGCCAATACTCACATTAGGGTATTCAATTGGCACACTCTTTATTATACTGATGTTCACATATCATCGTTATTTGAAGTACATCCTCAACAAGTACGCGAGAGGTAGTCCGCTTATGACTTTCATCTTCTAAGAGGACATTGTCCACAAGAGAATTAACGAAAAGAAACTTCCATGGTGCTAACCCTAGAACCTGAGAAGCGCCAACTAACCTAAAATGGTCTTAGTTACCACGTCTTAGCCTAATTAGGCCCTAGATAGCACATCACCACCTTGGCACCTCAATCTTAGCACTAAAAGTGCTAACCCTAACCTTAGCGCTAAAGACGCCAACTTCTCTCATCCAAATGCCTAATTAATGTGAACGTTTGTCTCTAGCGCGCCCCAAGCCATGTTAGTACATCCCTAGTGGCTAGGGCGTCTCTACTAGTGGCCAATACTCCCCTATCTTATCCAATGCGTCTCTAAGGCCAGCGCGTCTCAAGCCATGCTAGTGCGTCCCTAGTGGCTAGCGCGTCTCTACTAATGTTAATGCCTCCATGCCAAGCTAGCGCTTCCTAGATCCTTGGAGCCCTGGATTCTATCCACCCATAACTTCTATAGCCCAGTCAAACGTGTCCCTTGGCTCTCCATGTTAAACGAGTCCCTCGGCTTTCCAGCTCCAGCACGTCCTCGAGCAAGCATCCTATAGTAAGGGCGTCCCTGAGCCACAACATCCTCGAGCAAGTGCGTCTCTAATCTACAACGTCCTCGGGAAAGCGTCTCAGCTAACTAACATCTTGGAACTAGCTTTCTTGTCTTACCTAGTTTCATTGACTTTGGAGAAGGTCCCTCATCGAATTTTGAGCAGGTCCCTCCTCGACATTGGAGCAGGTACTTTCTCAAATTTCGAGCACGTTCCTCATCGATTTTGGAGAAGGTCCCTCCTCGATATTGGAGCAGGTCCCTCCTCGATTTTGGAGAAGGTCCCTTCTCTTCTTTTAAGCAGGTTCCTCCTCGACATTGGAGCAGGTACCTCATCGACACTGGAGAAGGTTCCTCCTAGACTTTGGAGAAATTTCCTCCTTGACTTTGGGATATGGCCCTCCTTAACTTTGGTCCAATTGCTAGCCTTGCTAGTTACTTCCCTCAGAATTACGCCATTCTTTTCAATATTTGTCTAATACCAAATCTTACATGGTTTTCTAACAGGTCTTCTTGCTCAGGAAGCTTACTATAATATTTGGCCTCAAATGCCTCTCAGACTTACGATAAGTCACTCATGAGCTAATACTTAGCCATAAAATATGCATATTACTTTCAAGCAAGTACATAACCATTAAACTTCCCATACTCGACAGTACTCAGTCTGACTATTAATCCAGTGAGTCGCACAACTTATCTCAATGACTTAGTAAGTCATTTGACTTGACTTGACTTAATCAAAACCATAATGGCTTATGAAACTACTATTTCCATGAGATAAAAAATACAACATGGGGGGATTCTCATTGGGGTATTGGTCTGGCTGTCAACGACATCGTGGGTGGTGATATCTACCTCCAGGAACAAGAAGGTAATAAGTGGTCAGATAGGTCTTCACTACTTTTTGGGAACCACCCCACTATAATATCCACAATCATCACTTCTCCACCTCTCCCTAACTTCCACGACTTACGAGAAAATCAGTGTGTCCTCTTCAAACTTTAAATAAATGATTCTCATCGACAAAAACATAATAAATTTGGAGAAATAAGACATACAGAATTAGTGATTTCTCTCAGAGAATCCTTTTCTTCTTCACACACTACTGATATTTCTCAACCTTATTTACTTTCCTCCGCTAAGACCTACCCAAATCATTTCCATCTTTGTAACCGAAGAAGGACGTGAACGAACGTTTCTTGGTTTAGGCTCGTCCTGTTTAAGATTGATCTCTCCAACCTACTTGAAAGTACGATTCTACCGTATGTTTGTTTTTTCCCTAAAACAGTCTGTAAGTGCTGGTGTGGTTCCCTTCAAAGTCTTTCATCCTAATGGGACAATGCACAATCTTGTTTGGCCGGACCTTAGCAGTATTGAGTGACTTGAGAGTGATTATATTGGTTGCGGCGCCTGTGACGACAAGTGCTCTTTGAAACTCAAAGTCTTTGAGATAAGCAGTCATGTACAAGGCTCGGTTATGTCATTATTCAACCACCATGCCTTTTTTCGGTGAATGTGACATTACTTACAGAAAGGTGAGGTAACGCATGTACTTCTGGTGTCTTTTCAAAGAGTTGGGTCAGATGCGCATCAGTAGCAACACGGTTCAGGGCAACAAATACGTCTCTGCGTTGGAGCTTCGAGAAATGTAAAAGTTCACATAGGTTTTCCACCAGGAGGTTAGCCTTTTTATTTACTAGATTTTCACAGGTGGTGAACTCTTGATATGATTGGGAGAAGATACATTCATTTGAGAAGGAGTTTCTAATCCCCTGAAAGCGGCGCTACACCCCAATTCCTCTTTGAGTCAGTGAATGAAGTCAAGAATAAAATTTTACGAGTCTTCTAGCCTTGCCATAGTTCTTGGCATAATTTCTTATCTCCGCTCAAACTCAGCCACCGTGAGTGGTGTTAGATCTGAAACATTTATAATCTCCCTCGCATTGTTAGAGCGAAGACCATTAGAAGCACCGTTGATTGTAGAAAGAGCACCACCAGAAGGATTGGAATTGGGATTAGTGAATGTAAGATCTAGTATGAGACCGACCATTTTTGAATAATTGAGAAATTGACTTTTATAACTGAGAGGTAGATCTCCCATTGCGGTCGCCAATTGTTTTAGGGTGAAAACAAATGTACTACAAAATGGTACTTTTACGTCCTGCTTCCATCACAAAGGTGGAGAAGATTGGGTAGGTCTTAGGGGAGGGAAGCAAAAAGGTTGAGAAATCCCAGTGTGATGAGTAATTGTAGTATGTGATGAAGAAGGGATTATTTTTGGGATGAATCGCTAATTCTGTATCTCTTAGTTAGTTTTATCTTGTTCTTTCTGTCTTTTATAATTCTGAGAAGACACAATGATTTCTCGTAAGTGGTGGAAGTTACAGAAGAAGTGGAGGAGTAACGATTGTGTAGATTCTGGTGGAATCATGTCCGAAAAATAAGGAAGACTTGTATAATCACTACTCCTCTGTTGATGGTGAGTTTTTGAAAAGGGAGAAAACTGTAATATTCCCCTTTATAATGCAAATTTTGCCTAACTGCAGAAGCATTAAATAAATATACAATAGTTTCTAACGAGCATCAGAATTATGAACGTTATTGCTACCTTACATTCCGTAAGAGAATTGAGAATGCATATTCATCTTCTAGATAAACTAGCCATGTAGCTCTTTAGAATATATATGCACCAGAGAAATTTCAGAGCTTTGTGCAACAAAAACCTCGTTATTTCATGTGCATCCATACAAACTACTTGTCTAAAGATGAATATACTGATTATACGAAATCACAAATATTCAGGATAAAGGAAACACCATATTTGAATAAAAGCACTAATTAGATGCATACCACATAATTGTAGAGTCGCATCGAGCATAATTTCTAGATTGCAAACTTCCACGACTGAATCTCTTGAAGGTGTTCTGTATGCACTGCACACAAGTTAGGCATAAATGCCAACAATTAAATCTCACAAGACTGAGAAATCCTAAATAATCCATAGTCATGGCCGTGACATTAGTTAATTTCAATAAAAAATAACATATAGTTTATAGCCTCGACACTGAAAAACACAGGCTTTAGTAAGCTCTACCCATGTCTCCGACAAAAGTTTGTCAAAATAATGAAAGAGACAAAGTCAACCAAAAACAATGAAATCAACCAAAGTCAAGAAGTAACAAAGCCATGGAGAAGTACCAAAACCAAAGCAATGAAAGGGAGTGAGACGCGGATGGCAGCAACGCTAGCACTAGCGCCTGCACTGCTACCCCGCCGCTGCCGCACTTTTCCTAACTTTGTGCTTTTCTGCCCCCAGCTCCATGATTTGCTGTTGTCATCAAGGTTGTTACATATCGGATTTCGGTTCGTATCGGTCGAGGGCGATACACTGGTACGCCGGTATATCGGGGAAATTTCGGTTCAAATATCGGTCCATATATTTTATACTTATAATTTTATGAAAGAACACTAGTTCACATTTTATAATTATAAATATATTTTAACATGTCGTAACATACGTTTTTTCACAAAGTTTAGAAAGAAAAACTAGTAATCATCTAAAATATATAGATCCATAGATTTCATACAAAGTTCAAACTGGAAACATAAGAAAAACAAGAACAACTTCAAAGTTCATCGTCTAAAATGCTAATTAAACAAGGATATTACAATTCTAATCGAAATCATTAGATTAATTATAGATATTATCATATCCATATATAATTCTAAAATATCATAAAAATATGAGTTATAATTGAAACCCTAAAACAAGGATTTTATTTTTAATTTTTTTTTTTTTTTTTTGATTTTTAAAAAAAAAAAAAACGTCCATATCGGTCGATATTTCGGTCCATATCGGCCGATATTTCGGTCAATATCGGCCGATATTTTGGTCAAATATCATTGGCCGAAATTAACTACATATGTTGTCATGTTTCGTGTCTGTGCTGCTGCTGCGACAAGTTTTCGCTACCACCCATGCTCCATTACTGCTGCCGTGCTTTGCTGCTCCTACGCTGCTGCCATGCATTATTTGCTCAAGCTTGCACCTCTTTTCTCTCTCGCTCAAGCTAGCACAATTATTTAAGCAATTACTATGACAAAACTGACATAAAGTCCGCTGGAGACATTATTTTACAACAAGACTCGTGGCTTTGAAGCCATGACTCGACCAATTCTTACGAGATATCAAAATCATGTTACATGGGGGGATAAAACATGGGGTTTGGTCAGGCAGTTTATATCAACATGGGCGTGACAAACACCCAATGACGAGGAAGTTATAGAGTAAGTGGTAAGTTGGGGTGGTTGAAGAGATAGTGGAGTAATAATATGGAAGATTCTAGAAATTTCCCAGGACGAGGTGGACGGTTATTCCCACAACCTCCACTTCTCCATTTCCCCACAACTACCACTACTTTACAAGGAAAGTGTGTGGTCTCAAATGTTATAAATAGGCTGCTTAGCCAATTCCAAAAACAGAACAACAAGAACCAATATAAAAGAAACAAGACGCATACGGAGAAAAGATAGAAAATCATTCTCACAAGATCTGTAATTTTTTTCTAACACAACACACAATTCCTTCAACTTTCTTTGCTTCCCTTCCTAAGATCAACCCATCTCCTCTCTTTGTAACCGAAGCAGATTAAATAAATATATCCTACTTATTTGGATTTGTTTTGTACGATTTCGATCCTCAAACCTAAAAAGTACTTTTACAGTACGTTGTTCCTGAGAGAATTTTTTAGGTGTAAACAATTGGCGACCACAGTGGGAGATCAACCTCTCGGTAGTAAAATTTAATTCTTAAAAAGTGGTGGATCTTAGGTAAGTTCAACAACTAATCCCAATTTAAGTTCAACATTCGTTTACTAATACTAGTAATTCCAGTGGCGGAACCTCTGAAACCATTCCTCAAAACACCACCATTGAAATTGTCAAAGGCAAGGAGCAGGCGTCACTAACCATAGACGATTTAATGAAGCGACAAGAGACCTTGGATGAAACTCAAATAGCCATGGACACCACTCCGAAGGAAGTTCTTACCTTTCTTAAGGCTTTAAAGGAGTATTTGACACCATAATAACATCATCGTCAAACAGAACAAGTCAAGAACGTAACTTCCGGCGGTGCTAATACGTCAAAATATAATGCACAACAGAATGATGAAATACAGATCATCACTGACCGTGCATAAAAAAGGATTCAACCACAACAAAACTTTGTCACTCGTGAAAACTTGGAAAGGCTCCTGCGAAATCGTGGAAAGGATGATTCATCTTTGTTCCATCAACACCAACCCCATTATCCAACAAAAATTCAAAGGGTTGCACTGCCGAGCGGATATTCCTGTCCTCCATTCTCATTGTACGATGACACCGGGAATGCTCGAGAACATGTTTCCCGATTCTTGGAATCGCTAGGAGTTAATGAGTATAATCAAGTATTACGGCTCAAAGAATTCTCGAAATCTCTTACAGGAAGAGGCTACACTTGATACAACAACCTCGCTCCCAACGGTATCCATAGTTGGTCTCAGATGGTTGATGTTTTTTATATGAAGTATTTGTTTGTCTCTGAAGAAATTACTCTTTCGGATTTGGGAACAATGTTTCATAGGATCTACGAGCATCTCAAAAAGTATGTAAAGAGATTCAGAACACAAGCTCTCGACTGCAATGACCCAAACGTGACTGAACAACAATTGGTGGAGGTTTTCATTAATAGTATGATTCCCGTTTATCGTACCTTATTAGAAAATTTACGATTTCAAACCTTCCATGAGACACACGAGGCCGCCAAGAGATCAACAAAAACTGCTCCATCCTTGTTGGAAAGGACACAACCCGTCAGAGAGGAAAATCATGGAGACACTCGTGAGAGCAGACGTATGGTGAACAAACAACATTCTACCCAGCACTCCATAGGAGTTATTACTGATGAAGGATCCAAGAGAAAAGCACACCTCAATCAGCATCACAGGCTAAGCACACTTCATTAGCTCCGGCGACAACACCAATGTTAATTCAAGGACAAGACTCAGCCGAAGCTCCCGTCAGTCGCAACGAAATAAAACAGATATAACAATCCCGGATTACCCCTTTCCCATGGAAGAGGTCCTTGATTTTTTTAGAACTATGGGTACATAATGGAGCTATCAAGTTACCACCCGTGCGACAACCACCTACTGAAGAGTGTCAAATCAAAAATACAGTCACTTCCACAGGTTTGTCAACCATCGCACTAGCGAATGCAATGGATTGAGGCGCATATTCATAGAAAAAGTCGACTCAGGAGAGTTATGCTTGGGGACTGAAGGTGTCCAAAAAGATCTCCTACCTGTTAGGAGTTTCACTCTTTCCGGAGATCCTGTCAACATAAATATCCAATCCATGATGAAACGCGTACGTGAACTTATTTACCTATCAAAGGCACAAAGCAAGGATATTTTGATTGCTCTCAATCTCGTTGTATCGGGAAAGCGTCTACTCTTTGCCGAAAAGGCTATTGACTTCCCCAAAACCACTCCGGAAGACATAGTCATCAAACATAGTGAAAAGCCTAGATGGGGAATTTTCACCACTGCTTTCCTCAAGGACACCAAGTTTGAGCAAACACTAATCAATGCGGGCACTAATGTCAATATCATCACTATCAAGACTCTGATAGATACGGGAATTTCCAGTCACGAAGCTGTACATTCTCCAACAGTGATTAAGAATTCTGAAGGGAAGTCCTGGAGTGCTAATGGCTACATCACTCTTGAAGTAAAAATGGGTGACACCCGAGCAAATACAAAGTTTCACATTGTCAAAGAAGATCCATATTACGACATGGTTCTGGGATGCCCTTGGATCCACAACAACAAGGAAGCAACAAGTGTATGCCTCTCACCAGCATTAGTACCTCCAAGACTCTCAAACAAGCCAGCAAATCCTGAGGACGACCTATCAAACGAGTTTCTTCGTACAATGGAACTGAACAAGAAGCAATTACCAGAAGAGGACCCAACATCATATGTCCAAAGGTTTCGCACACAAGTAATTCACGTTCAACCAACTTCTTTGCAACCAGCAATCCCATTTCCCATCAAAGCTTGGGGACTTGACCCGGATATCAACCCTACTCTGACTCGGCGATGTGAATGAGAAGTTGATCCTTTTTAAAATTTTATCAAATGTGTATGGGTTATCTCTATTGAGGATAAACAAGCTAACAACCCAGGCACTCAGAAGATATGTCATGAAGTTAAGGGGCTTGAACCCGATGCCTTCCATGTCGGAGATACAATAGAGAAGATCATAACCTCTCTTGAAGAAGAACTGTATCTTGTCACCGAAACCATGATCGGCGGTTACTACAAACTTGTTAATACTGACAAGCCAGAAGGGGTGGTCATGCATGGCAAGTGGCTTATAACTCACAATGCTAATAAAAAATGCTACCACCATCTCACAATATTTACTTTTTTTATGCAATATTTGTAATTCCTCCAAAATGTTTGCAACATCTTGCATTCATACTTAGGATTTCAATTTATTAATCAAGCAAATCAATGTTTCCTTAAATTTTTTTTATATATATATCCTTGAAAACCATTCAAAAAAAATCCCTACCTATTCAAAAAAAATCCCAGAATAAAACCAAAAAAAATAATGTCTCAAAAAACCTATAAAACTAGAAAAATTCCTTGGAAAAATTGGTTCAGCACCTTCAAAATGTGCCTTTTTCAACCTCCCAAAAATCTAAGTTGAAAGCTTCAACTCCCGAGACAGCCTCTCAACTTCATATTTAGCTTGGTCACTGTCTCCAATCTTGGAGGCATACCTCTATCTTGCAGATGCTTCTCAGTAACTTCAAAATGATGAGAAGCCATGCTACATTAAGTTTAGCCCTTTCAACCGCGTCAAAAACATCTTTCCATTCTTGAAGTACTATCTTAGATACTTCTCTACGAGGAAGATAAATCATCTCATGCACAGTTGGTAGTAACAAAGTCACATAATTCTACTGAGCACGATAGTTCTTGGGATTACCAACGAATTTTTCCATACTCTGGTATACAACTCAACATAGGCAAACGGGACAGTGAAACCACCAATGCACACATAATCAAATTGATTCCTTTCAAACCTGAAGTCAAATGTAAATCCAGCATTCAGGTATTCGAGCAGAGCGGTTTCCGCAATATCAATATTCTGTACAACAGTCCCATTCGAAATAATCTCTTCAACAATCACATTCGTAAGAGATTTATCATGATTTTATATTGGAGAAGGCACATCACCAGAGTCACAACTCATGGTGACCTCCAATCCTTCACCTATAAATCCGTCTCTCTGATTTCGCTCATTTCCCCCTAAAAATAGAGACATGATGGAGATTTTGTCTCAAACATAAGGAATTGAAGCACAAACCATGGGATTCATAAAATATGTCTACTAGAAACCTAAACATTCAATAAAAGTGTTTTGAGTCATGACATATGGTTTAGAAGAGATACGGGTCATTTCGTAAAAAACACCAGCAAAAACGTTTTTACACTACTTTCCAGAAGAACTGAAACTTGCACCAATTGGTAAGAAATTTGGAGATGATTTATATGCCAAACGATTCCTATGGGTGTCTACTACAACATTCTAAAAGGGCGCGCCAATCGAAAAAGTAAGCTAATAAGGGCAGATAAAACGGTCGACTACATGACAGCTGGAAACGTACATAATTCTGCTTGGAAATCATCTGGATGTCCGGTTTCAGGTCTTTTTCACGTAGGAAACGGATTCCAAATTCAGAAATTCTTTCTGGAAAATTTATCTCTATCTCTTAGATAAAAAATGAGATGTGAAACACATCATTCGGACTTCGGACGAAGATTCTACGGCTGTTAAGGCAAGAAGACCTGAATCTGAATTTTTTTGACGACGAAAACTACCGAGATCTACATGAAATCATGCATGATTCTACATATTTGGAGGTTTAAGAGTTATAATCATGTAATTATGGATCTAAAACAATGAAGGAGACTTACTTGGAGTTCCGACAAGTCGTTAAGAGGAGAACGCGCCTCATAATATGATTCATCAAGTTTTTCCTTCTCGACCCTGGATTCTTCAATTACTTCAATATGGGAAGATTTTTCAAGTCTTTGGTCATCTTTATCTTCTTCTTCAGAGCTTCCAACCACAACGGTGCTTTCTAATGTCGAAGTATTCACATTGCTTGTCATCTAAAGCATAATGATTATTCACAAGAATCGGAATCCATCAAATTCAGTAAGATACAAGATCGTTATTCGGAATGTTTCTAAAAGAAGTTCTACTCACAGCATAAGCAGTTGAAGCACTAGGAACAACTGGGACACCAAATTTATAGGGTCGAACGCTCACCTCACTCTAACGAATTATGCTCCCAGAGTATACAAAGATTTTCATCAGAGACAAGATATAAATATGCTTCATACAAAGAATGAGTCTAGGAGGAAATGAAAACACTTACCTTATTCGAGGGACGGTCTCCACCCCAGATATAATCACCCGAGGTTTCTTCATTCAGATTGAGGAGTAGCATTCACTGCTTTATCAGACACATAGTAATTCAGGAGCCATGACTGCAACAAACGAATTAAAACATTTAGTTATCAAGTAGGAAGACTATGATTAAACGAAGAAGGACTCAAAATACCTGAGACAAGTTGATGATTGATTCACGTTTTGCTTTAGAAGAAATCTTCAAATTCGGATGATCCACTAACTCCTTTCTAGAAGGTTCACATGAACGATATAAGGCTTGGTGAACATGAACTTCTTAAGGATAATAAGCTACCTTTCCCAGAAATCAGCATATTCATCAGTATTACATCCCTTTCTATGAGCTTGAAGGAAAAAGATGCTTCGCTCTAGAATGCTGTGGATACCCTCAAATTGCTTAAGCATGTCTACAAAAAGCACCTCGGTACGGTAATGAGGGACAAATTGATCGAAACCCATCTGCCGACTGTTCTGTCAATATTATAGTTCTGGGTAATGAAAGTATCAAAATAGATACATAGAATATACCCTGGGGTACAACGATTCATAAAAGTGGCTTCACCGACAACACCTGTATTACCCTCACCAGTCGGACCAGAGTGTAAGATAATACCGGGGTTCGTAGCAAAAGTTTATGGAAGAGTCACCTATGGAAGATTCAAACCCCAAGGTTTGAAATTCACTTTCTTCTCACTATCCATTAAACTAGTAAGACTAACAGGGGAAAATTTCTTTTTGCTCCAACGAAGTATTCGAGCATACTTTATCTCTTCACTCGGGAAAGAAGGCCGAACCTTTGGTGTATATTCAGGAAAAGGTTCCCAAAGCCAGGCTTACATAAACATGACGTGAATAAAAGACTCTACCTTGGCATGACCATTATAAGTCTTCATGTCACGAATGAAAACATCCAAATGAGAATATAAAGTACCCAAAAATAAAGTACCTAGAGGAAGAGTCCTTCCGCCAGCAAGTGCAATATCAATCAGAATCAGTGGAATCTTCAACTGACCTCCATGAGAGTCTTTAAATATGTTTCTAGAAAACCAAAGTAAAAGGAATACAACGATATAAGGGATGATCAACAACAAGACCGTCGACACTTGAACTACCGTTCCACCAGTACTCAGCACAAGATGTATAATTGTTTCTATTGCTATGGTCGTGTCGTAATCAACCAAAATAATCGAGTTCTTACTCTTCCAAAATAGATTTAAGTATAGCAAATAAGAACAAGTTCGTTCCCACAGAGAGGCTAGTGATGGTTATTTATCTCTAATTTACGTGAGTAACAGGGGGGTTTTGTTGTTGTTTTAATAAACTAAATTAAGCTAAAAGTAATCACGCAAGTAATAAAAACGTGTATCAGGGAAAGAAAGCATTGGTTAGAGATTTCATCGTCCGTTATCCAACATGTTATCAATCAAAGCATACTCAACATTCATAAATTAGTAATACCAATAACCCTAAAGCATCCTATCGCAGGGCTACTCCGGCAAAACTCCTAATATCATCAGAGAGGGTATCGCGCCGCTCTCTGAATTCTTAACACCAGATAACTCGATGTAAACACCAAGTTTAACCCAATGAAAGCAATGGTCTTTGTGAGTTGAGGTTATTCTAAATAATCCGATGCATCGCGCAACTCGGATTTAATCTAGGTCAAGCTTATACACATACTTGCATGGCAATTTTAAGTATTGTTAACAAATATGCTATACTACTTGTAACTAGAGTCCTTCGACAATTCCGGATCGAAAACTCTAGTTTAGTTGTAGATATCAGTACATGCTCATTCAATTTGCAACTTAAACAAACACACAATCAATCATACATGGCGTTATAATCAGTAGAACATGAACGATATTAAAAATAACATGAACATATAAGCATGCGCCATTCAATTAATAAACATGTCTTTAAACTTCAGATTACATCCCTAACCAATATAGATGGTTTAGCTCATCATGGGTTTCTCAAAACCCATGGAAATCAATAAAGAAAAGTATAATCAAACCCGGAAAGATAGCGAGGAATTGTTGCTCCGAAGTGCAGCTGCCGAAATAGCCAGCAGCACCAAGTTACGCCTCTTCTCTTCTTTCTTCTTGCTGTGTTCTTCCCTTTTGCTGTCCGTGTATTGTATTCTCTATGTCCTGGATACTTTGTGGTATATATGTGCTTTTAATCCCGAAATTCAGTGCTCCCAGCCCTTGGAATCCTAGTTTGTCTCAAACTCTCCTTGCGTAGCCAACTTGGCCTTTTTCCTAAAATTGTTGCGCCTGTCCAAGCCTTGCTACTTGAGTCCTCTTTTCTAGCTATTTTCACGTGAGAAATATCCCCTATTTGCTGTCCCACTTTTGCCAAAACGAATCCCATAAGAAGACCAATTATTCTCTTTATAAACTAGAGTTAGCCACTTTCACAATCCTAGTGGAATTAGGAAATGTGCTAAGTTTCCTTATTCCACTCCAACAAGATATATCAACTCCAACTCTTTCCTAATCCCATATGACTTCCCCAAGCTAGCTACTACTCCACCAAGGCTAGCCACTAGTCCACCAAACCACTCTAGCACCTCCAACTAGCCACTTAGCACCTTAGCACTTACGGTTCAGCCAACTTAGCGCCTGGGCGCTAGCAGCACAAGCTAATTTAACACCATGTGGCTTTGCCCATAACTTCCTCATACGAGATCAGAATGACCTCGTTCTTTCGCCGTTGGCTTCGTAATTCAATTTCCTACGCTGTGGAGGGTGAAAGGCCTAAATTCAGAAGAGTTTTACTGGCTCCTCGGTAATTCTTCTCATACAGCTCCATTCTGCGGGTTTCTGAACTGTAACCTGAAAAGACGACTAAACTTCGAAAGTAATCAAAATACCTAACAATTCACTCAAATATAGCACATAAGGGTCAGGAAAAAATACTTAGAATGTATGATTTATGCACCTATCATGCTACCACGGGACTTCTGCAACTCCTCTATTTTCTGAACAATATATGCTTCATACTTCTTCTCCTGCTCGGACAATTCAACAGGAATACTACCAACAATTGGTAACAAAAATACTACCAACAACTTGCAATTGCAGTAAGACCGCTACATCTTCCATAGTAATTGTTAACTCACCCCAAACACATACCACTGAATGAATCGGGCCACACCAACGAGAAACATATACAAGGAGACCCTTCATGTCCTTATTAATTCTCAAGGTCTCAAACGCTCGTAGAACATGGAATATTTTAGCATTTTCTAAAACTAGCTTCACCTGAGGATTCTTCAACATAAGCTTAGCCCACGAGGCCTATCCAAGCAAAGGAGCTTGGGATGTATAAGACTTGTAATCTTTCCTACCAAACAACACCTGACAATAGCGTGCGGATAAATATTCTGAGGTCGAAGAACGGAATCAACCTTCAGAATAAAAATACCAGCATAATCAGGGTCAACAACATCTTCAGCAACGTCATCAAAGAATTTATCATGGTCGTAGGCACATCATCCAAGGAGATAACATCAGAATTTCGATTCCATCGTGACTTGAACCAGTAGTAGTAATATCTTCAAGATTGTTAGACATCTACAACGGGTTCAAATAATATCTACATCAACAATTGGACGACCGTACACAAGGTTTGGCACTACTCTATGTACACACATATATATATATATATATTTCTATCACTGATATGGAAATATATGCAGATATGTACATAAAAAAAGAGTTGCTATAAACCCTAGCATACCTGGTTAAAAATCAATGGAATTATAACAAGGCCAATGAATAATTCCTACAATCATAATTAACAATTACGGAATTAAGGTCCACTTGCAAAACATGGGCGAAAGAAAACAATTATCAAATCAATAGCATACTAATGCAATTGAGTGAGCAATGATAATTGAAGGGAGTGATTTAGTACTTACCCTAAAAAAAGGGAAAAGAGTAGAAGAGATATATGAGCAGTCACTCACGTATATATATTATTTCACGTGAAATATTCACGTAAAAAAAAAGTTACCTGGTCAGTGCCGGAAATCTGCAAGGGGATCGCCAACGGTGATTGAACGGCGGTGGCCCTGACGGGAGGAAGAACTGCTACAGGTGGAGAGAAAAAGAGAAGAAAAAAGTCGACGGCGATGGTGATGGGAGAAGAATAAAAACAAATGAGGGTCTACTCTCCCTTTTATAGTAATTGGTTTCCAAATTTAGGTGAAACAAGGGTTTCTTATTTTCAAATCATGATCCCGTGCCACACACGGGTCAATTTTTGTCTCTCCATCCTACAAATCAGTCACGCCTTACCAAATTACACTCTCCAGATGGTGCTCTATCATTCCAAATGCATTACTGCACCAACTATTGCTCCTTCATCAACTACTCAACATCATTGAAGCATCATCAAATCAGAATTGCTGGTAATATCCGACAACTAAGCTATTTGATCTATTTTTCTTATAGCAATAGAATAAAAATCACCATGTAGTGTTTACCACAAAACATATTATTGCTCCGTGCTAAGAAGCACACTTAATGTTGATGGTGATTTTTTAACAAGGGAGAAAACTGTAATATTCTCCTTTATAATGTTGCTTTTGCCTAACTACAGAAGCATGAAATAATTATACAATAAATTCTGACGAGTATCAGAATTACGAATGTTATTGTTATCTTACATTCCACAAGAGAATTGAGAATGCATATTCATATCCTGGCTAAACTAGCCCTGTAGCTCTATTAGCATATATATACACCAGAGAAATTTCAGAGCTTTGTGCAACAAAAACCTCGTTATCATGTGCATCCATGAAAACTACTTGTATAAAGAAGAATATACTGATTATACGAAGTCGCAAATATTCAGGATAAAGGAAACACCATATCTGAATAAAAGCGCTTATTAGATGCACCATCTAATTGCAGAGTCGTATCGAGATATCAAAATCATATTACATGAGGGATGAAACATGGGGTTTGGTATGGCGGTTTACATCAACATGGGCTTGGAAAAAACCCTATGACGAGGAAGTTATAGAGTAAGTGGTAAGTTGGGACGGTTGAAGAGATAATGGAGTAATAATATGGAAGATTCTAGAAACTTCCCAGGACGAGATGGACGGTTATCCCCACAACTTCCACTTCTCCATCTCCTCACAACTGCCACTACTTTATAAGGAAAGTGTGTGGTATAAAATGTTATAAATAGACTGCTTATCCAATTCCAAAAACATAACAACAAAAGCCAATAGAAAAGAAACAAGCCACAAACTGAGAAAAGATAAAAAATCATTCTCACAAACTCTGCTATTTTTTTCTACCACAACACACAATTCCTTCAACTTTCTATGCTTCCCTTCCTAAGATCATCCCATCTCCTCTCTTTGTAACCGAAGCAGAACCAATATAAATATCCTACTTATTTGGATTTGTTTTGTACGATTTATATCCTCGAACCTAAAAAGTACTTCTACTATACGTTTTTTTTTTGCCTGAGAGCAGTTTTTAGGTACAAACATCCTCGTTCTCTCAACTGTCTTGTAACTATCCCACTACTTGTTACCTTCTTGTTCGTGGATGTGTTGCCACAACGCACGATTTCCGTAGACCGCCATACCAATACCCAATGAGAATCCCCCCATGTGTTGTATTTGATATCTCGTAGAATGATAGTGGAATCGTGAACACCATTACTGTTTTGATTAGGTAATATCAAGTCAAGTTAAATGACTTGCTAAGTAAGTAAAGAAAGTTGCACGACTCAATGAATTGATAATCAGACTGATTACTGTCAAGTCTGGTAAGTTTAGTGATCATATGCTAACTTAGGAATAAGATGTCATCACTTTAATGGCCAAATGTTAGCTTAGAAGTGACTTGGCATAAATCTAGAAGATGTTCGAGGACGATATTGTAAATAGCTCCCATATAAGATTAGTGTTGGCATTAGGCTAGTATTAGAATTAATGACGCATTTCTAGGGAAACATCTAGCATGGATAGCACTAGCTTCTTAGCGTAAATGGTAATGTGCTAGCTCTTTAGGAAGAAAAGATAATGTGATAGCGTTTTAAGAGCAAGGCTAATGTGCTTGCTTCTAACAAGGAAGCTATATTTTTAGCTACAAAGGCTAAGACACTATTAAGGAGGCTAGCGCTTTTTGCGCAAAGGCTAATACGCTGCTAAGCCTAAAACGCTGCTAAGCCAAGGTAGCTAGCGCCAATACGCTAGGGCTAGGAATCTAACGTTTAAGACGCTGCTAAGCCTAGGAGGCTAGCTTCAATCAAGGAAACTAGTGCTTTTGGTCAAGGAAGCTAGCTAGGTCAAGGGAGCTAGTGCTTTGGAAATAAGTCTAGGACGCCTAAAACTGGCAACGGATTACCGACCCGCGGGTTAGACCTAACCCGGCCCGTTTAAACCCGTCTCGGCTAAAACCGTTGGCTAAACAAGCCGGGTTAGGGTTGCCATATATGAACCCGTCAGAAAACGGGCCGAGCTAGGGTCAATCCACGGATTACCCACCAACCCCTCAGTTTTTGGTTAATCCTTTGAATTGATAGAAATTAGTGTTTTAGTGAATTTTTTTTTAACTGATGTCCTATTAATTAGTTCAAAAACCTTTTTATTAGTTTAATCTAATCTTCAATAGAAATTAATAATCTTCCATTTGACATTCTAAACTGCCCAAATTCCAAAAGCTAACACCATTTCAGATCTAAACATAGAAATATAATTAGTTACATTTATACGTTTAACCAAAAATAAAATTCATGATCAACCCTTACTTAGATCCATCCATATATTGTTTCAAACATTAACAAAACCCATATCAATGTAAAAAAAGATCACAATTTATATACTATAATAAATTCATCACCAAAACTAAAACAGTGTAATATTGAGATTAAAGTTAAGAGAGAAAGATAGATCAAGAATCAACATCTACTAAAGAAAAAAGATGAATTAAGAGGTGATGGATGGAGATTGGTATCTTGAAAGAGTGAATAACAAACTTGCTCGTTTTGCTTTGGAATAGAGAGTTGCTAATGGAGACGATAATGGACCGAGACACAAAGTTATACAAAGTATAAAATATAAAATATATAAATTGTTCGTTTGACCGAATAGAAAGAATAGGAGTAGAAGGCATTACATGACTCATGTTATGCATATTTTTATAATAATAGTCGTCAACAATTACTACATATGATAGTGGATCCACTGTTAATATAGTAGAGAATGGATGTGAGGTTCGACCTTCTTCTACTTACATATTTTTTTACATTTTAAATAAACTAAACTAGTTCAATCTACTTTCCTAGGGCCATCCGTTGACCCACCCAGGTCATCCCGTCTAGGATTAGGGTTAGCCATGTGGACCCGTTGAAAATAACGGGTCGGGTTAGGATCGACCTTAGATGGATTTGACGGGTTGCTAGTTCTAAGGATGCCTACTAGTCTGAGGAAGCTAGCGCATATGGGCTGTTGGCTGGGACACTTGCTAGGTCGAGGACGCTAATGCCAATGTGTTGTTGGATCTAGCTTTCTAAAAAAAATGAAGCTAGCTACGTCAAAGAATCTAGCGCTTTAGCGTTTAGGATAAGACGCTACTAAATCCAAGGAAGCTAGCTAGGTCAAGGAAGCTAGCATCCAATGCACCAATACGCTTCTAGTGCTAATGCGCTGCTAGGACGAAGAAGTTAGCGCTTCCAGCGCTGAGGCTACTCAAGAACGTTAGTGCTAAAATTCAAGGGAGTTAGTGCTACAGGTAAAGGGAGTTAGCGCCAATGCACTAAGGCTGAGAGCTTCTTGGCCAAAGAAGCTAATGTCCAACACGCTAAGGCTAGGTCGCTTCTTGGACGAAGAAGCTAGCGTCTTTAGCGCTAGGGCTAGGACGCTTCTAGCCTAACAAGTTAGCGCATTTATCACTAGTTTAGTTAGGAAGCTAGCGCTTCTAACATAAATGCGCTAATGCAGGAAAATGCTAGGTTTAGCCTAGCTCAGATGCACAATGTGTCTTTGGAAACATTGCTCTTTGTTTTTGGCGCGTCCAAGAGAAGTGGCGTATAATTCGTGGCTTTTTTTTTTTTTTGAGCAAAATGCTAAAGTGGCATACTTTAATGTTCAGGATAGTAACTTGTGATGTGTTCTTTGCGAACAAGGCATTAAGCTAAAATGTACTTTGGGGATTAAGCATTAGATACTCCCGGATTTGATAGATGTTATTGGAACATCGATGCATGTTCAAGGAAAGTTCGGGGAATTCAGCTGTGGAATTTATGCGACTTGAGACTAGTTCGATATGGCATAAATATTGTGAATATTGAGGGGGATACAAGGCTAGTTTAGAATGTCTATAGTTGTTTATAGAATTTGTATTCTTAATTCGCTTGTGGAATATATAAGTAGAAATATAGTATTTCCTGTTTTGTTATAAAGTTAGGAATACGTGCATGAATACGCACATATCCTTTTATATTCCTGCTGCTAGGCAGAGGAAAATTTTACAATCCTAGCCCTTGTAAAAAATTCACCATCTACATTCCCCAACTGAAATTTCAACAACAACATCTTCTACATCTGAGTTACCTACTCATGCTAACCAGCCAACTCCTACTCAAGATATTGTTGCACCAGATCCACTCATTCAAAACCAAGAAACTATGACAACCAGGGGAAATGATAGTATTTTTAAGCCAAAAATATACTTTGCCACAAAACATCTTCTCTCATCTGTATTTCTCAGCTCCACCATACCCATAACTCCAACATGCTTCTCCCAAGCTAACAAAAATCCCAAATGGAAAGTGGTAATGAAGAATGAATATGATGCTTTGCAATCCACCTCAACTTGGACCAAGGTTCCTCCAGCTCCAAATCAGAATGTGGTGGTATGCAAGTGGGTATAAGGAATCAATCAGAATGCAGATGAATCTTTTGACAGATGCAAAGCTAGACTTATTGCAAAAGGATTTCATCAATTGCCAGGACTTGACTACAATAAAACCTTTAGTCCTGTAAAAAAACCAACCACTATAAGATTGATTATGTCTTCAGTTATTCACTTCAAGTGGGAAATTCAACGGCTTGATGTTAGTAATGCATTATTGCATGGTGATCTACAATATGAAGTGTTTATAGAACAACCCAAAGGGTTCATTGATCCTGATCATCCATATTTGGTATGTAAACTTCGTAAATCATTGTATGGTCTAAAAAATCTCCAAGGGCTTAGTATGATAAGTTGCATATTGTTCTTCTATCACTTGGTTTTCACTCTTCTTTAGCAGATCATTCTTTGTTTGTACGAAGATTTGGAAAGAGAATGACTATTATCCTGGTCTATGTAGATGATATTCTTCTTACAGGTAACGCTATCTCATTTTGTAATGGCTTGATTGAAACCTTAAGCAAGTCCTTTCCTGTCAAAAATTTAGGGGCTCTTTATTACTTCTTGGGTTTGGAGGTTAAAAGAAAGGCTACAGGGTTGTTTATGTATAAGTCCAAGTATGCTCTAGATTTCTTTGACAAAACACAAATGGGTGGGTGCAAAGTGCATCTGAACTCCAGCTTCTACATCTTATAAGCTGAGTGTTGCAGATGGTGAACCTCTAGAAAATACCACTGAGTTTAGGTTATTGGTTGGTGCACTTCAGTATCTCACATGGATAAGGACAAAAATAAGTTTCTTTGTGAATCAAGTTTGTCAGTTTATGCACAAGCAACTACAACTCATTTGATTGCAGCAAAAAAAATTCTTTGATATATAAAAGGTACAATTGATCATGGTCTGTTCTTCTCAAATGATCTTCTCACTTTACAAGAATTTAGTGATGCTGACTGGGCAGCAAATCTAGATGATAGGTGTTGCAGTAGTGGATTTTGCATTTTCTTTGGTCATAATCCCATAACTTGGTGAGCCAAGAAACAATCTACTGTTGCTAGATCAAGTAATGAGGATGAATATCGTGATCTTGCTCAAACTGCAGCTGAGGTGGTTTGTCTTTGTCACATGCTATGGAATTTGCATATATTTCTGCCTAATCCTCAAACTCTTCATTGTGACAATATTAACATTCATTCTTTAGCTGTCAATCCTGTTTTCCTTAGCAAGATGGATTTTTACTTTGTGCGTGAACTGGTTCAAGCAAAGTATCTGAATGTTGCTTACATTTCCACAATTACTTAACTGGAAGATATTTTTATCAAGAGTCTACATAGTCCAAGGTTTCATTTGCTCAAGGAAAAACTGAAGGTTTACAACTTTAACACTTTGCAAACAGCTCAGTTTGAGGGGGTGAGGGGGAGGGGGTGGGGGTAATAACATCAATATCTTTATACTCTCTTTACACTCAGTTCTTTTCTGTTACAACTGTACCTGTGTGTACGTGTCCTTCTTGTATTAGTTCTGTCATGTGTGGTTATGAGTGTCCGTAAGATTTCTATATAAACCTTGTCTGTAAGCTTGTTTAGTTAATGGGACTTCATTTTATTTTCTATGAAACATTACCAATGTTATCTTCAATCACCTTTATATAACTTATTTATTATACTTGAAAGAGTATTTAAACATCTAATATATGCAAATCTATATGATGGAGGACAAAAATACCTCAATTAGACAGAAACCCTAAGTACCGATCATTATTTTTCAATTTCAATCAATATCACTAGTACCACCGTATCATATCTGTATTTATTGGGACCGATAGGATACCGATACCCGATACAACGAACCATGATCTAAACCTATCGTAAAGTCATAAAAAATGAGCCAACGGGAATAAAAAGAGATAAAAGGGGTTGTCAGTAATTCATGCAGAAAACTAATCTCACAGTCACATGACGTGCATGTGGGAAAGTTACGAGAACAAATGAAATATTATAATTTTTTTTTTGAGAAAAGCTAGTTTTGCAGTTTTGCAATCTAACCTTCCCGGACTCAACTGGTAGCGTTAAACTTCCCTTCAAGCTAGACATATTCGAAGCATGTTTTACCTATTGGAGATACTTTAGCTTCCAATCCAAAGCATCAAAGTAACTTTCCATATGGTATGTAGGGTTGCACACAAAACCAAAAAATCGAAAACTGGACAGAACTGAACTGTTTATAGCTAAAGCTGAAATGAACCATTAACTAAATGGTAATCAATGGTTTTTATTATAGACAACCGGTTTATCTTGGTTTGGTTTCTTGGGGAAATTCAAAACGAAACCGAATTTATCGGGTAAAACAGATTTATATTGGTAGTTAAATCTTAAAAATTTACACCTTTGATCTTAGTGCATTGTAAATAACCCAAAATATTTGCATGCTTTCTTCTCCCCATCTTACTCTCCGCCTCTTTCATGTCTCATCTTCACCTTCTTTGTTACCGCATCCTCCTTTTCTGCCTTATCTTCATTACCTTTTCTGATAAATTATAATTTCTCAAAGCACGTTGATAAGTTACCGTCGTTTTTCATTCTAAAGTTTTTCTTCTTTTTCCTATTGATTCATATCACCTTGCTGGATGGTCATGAAATACCACTACTTTGGACTTCGTTCTTCTGATTCTAGGGTCTCAGAATATACTAATTAACTATTTATTTTGAATTGTAGGAAACATTGGTAACCTTTTCAGTGTTAAGTTTAGTAAATTCTTATTTGAATCTAGTACGAATAGTGAGACTGTGTTTAATGCTTTTTTGAGCTTACTTTATGACAAAATTTAGCTTTGTATTTAAGTTATTGAGGTGGGAGCTTCTTCTACCTCAGGGAATGATGAATCGAAGGATGGTTTACTTGAGGATCTTGGATATGTTTATTGTAATTTAAAATTAGGTGAAAAAAAAATGTTGTTGTATTTACTTAACGATCTAATGGACGATGGGTTTCTCTCCAATTGATCTCGAAAATTATTTACATTCACATATTCATTTGTAATTAAATAAGTGTACCATAAATGAATGGTAATTAGACGAACCGACTTGTATCGATTCTGAACCGAACCAATTTACTAATGGTAATCATCGGTTTTGAAATTCGGAAAACTGAGTTCTTTAAGTTTGGTTTTTATTTGTCCAAAAGACGAGCCATATCGTACCATGTGCAACCTTACCGGTATGATAGTTTGAGAGGGAAACGGAACTTGCAGTTGTTCCCGATCTAATGAATCTAGGATGAAACGACAAATGGTTTGTCGTTTTGAATCTCATAATAACATGAACGACAAGAGACTTATAAGTCCTATAATTACCTGGTATAGTGCAACCATATGTAACTTGAGGCTTTGAAAAATATTTTGTAAGATTTCATTTTTTTTGTACACTCTATAATTAATCTGACTTGACAATAATTTTGGAATAAAAATTTTCCATCCCTTAGGCTAAGTCTTATGGATGACGGAACCTAACACTTAAATAGTGCTGACACGTCTGCTTGGGAGAATGACATATGGTACGGGAGGTAAAATTGATATAATTGAGGCATTATGTCTCGTTGTTGGTTGAAAAGAGAGATATCATTCTACTCAAATTCTATAAAATTTAAAAAGAGGGGCCACCTCTTTATAAAGTGATGAAGCGAAACATCATTCTCGCTTCAGTATTTTTCAGGAGAGACAGTATGTTTCGTTAAACTTTTGCTTCCTTCCATGGTTCCCTACCTTGGAGGAGAGAGACAGGGAGACGGGAGATTATACCACGGTTTCTGGTCACGTCATTGCCTCAAAATCATCTAACACAGCTGTAACACTGGTTTTAATAGATAAATGACCATATGGATGAAAAATGATATACTATTTTTTAGTGTAGATGGTGGATTTTTGACAAAGGTGAAAATTGTAAAATTATTTATCTCCCCTATATCAGAAATATCAAATTTACGGAAAAAAATTATGCTCCTGTAGCAGAAATATGGTGCATGTTTCCTATCTAACATTCCAAAACAAAATTGAGAATACATGTTCTATTAATAGCTATATGCACTATATGATGATCTTATAACATTTCTACAAATATATACATATACACCAAATCATAGTTTCGCCCGGCTGAACTTACAATATTCTATGTATATATATATATATGCTAACTCATTTATATTGATTTTTTTTGAATTATTGGGATTTTAGAGAAGTGTTGGTGGTTGTTGCAATTCTTCCCAAACTCTCTGATCATACAAATATATATGTATAGAATGAGCTTTTATTCTCGAATGAATATCTTGTTCTTAGATGGATATACACTAAAGAGAAAATCACAATATGAGCTATGCCAAGTGCAATAATTCTTGACTGAATTCCTTGGCATCAAGTGTCAATATCCGTGATTTGGCTCAAAATCTAATATTTGCGCAAAAAAGAAATGCATCGAAGTCCTAATGTGCGCGGCGCTGAGATAGTCCCATCGCCAAACCTAATA
The DNA here is from genome assembly GCA_023531435.1 of Papaver californicum. Lineage (NCBI taxonomy): Eukaryota > Viridiplantae > Streptophyta > Magnoliopsida > Ranunculales > Papaveraceae > Papaver > Papaver californicum. The sequence goes on from JAJJMC010017603.1 coordinate 645,515, forward strand.
TGTGCACTATGCTGGGCTAGTCCCAGCACCAAAAACTGATTAACGTTATTATAGGCTAGCACATTGACATTACACGACAATAGACTAGACCATGGCCAGCCTTCATATGTACGGTGCTGGGACTACCCCAACGCCAGACTCATATGCACGACGCTGGGACAAGCCCATTGCTAGAACTTTTTTACGCGCATATGCGTATGGCTTTGGGATAGTCCAAGCACCAATCCTTATTGCGCTGCAAAACCTCCGCGTCCTCGTCCTCGAGCACTCTTCAACTAGCTTGTCCTTGAGCATCCCTGTCGCATCCTCGAGTATCCCTGCCTAGCCGCGTCCTCGAGCATTCTCTACCTATCTGCGTCCTCAAGAACTCATTTGCATGAGCATGTTCTAGAGAACCCTTGCATAGTCTTGACTTCGAGCACACCAAGCTTGTGCATTTCCAAGGTTATGCATATATGAACTTGTGCATCTCCAGGATAGTGCATCTCCAGGATTGTGCATCTTCAGGCTTGAATATCTCCAGGTGTAGATGGTGGGATTTTATCAGGGGTAAAATAGTAAAAAAATTATGTTTCTGACCCGGGTCTCAGAAATATTAAACCTCAGAATTCTACAAAGAATTCCAAGGCAGGTGCTCATCCATGTTTCTCTATATATGTATGGATGAACTTGTCAGAGTACTACATATACGATCAAACTTACTGAATAAATCAACATTCATCACTGTACAAAATCATTGGAATAATACTGGTGCTTATTACGACATTCCCAGATGCTCTATGATTTTTTTACATAAAATCTTAAGATCCTAGATGGATTGCACACTAGTATAGAGCAATTTGAGTATCATTTGGTGTTATACTCCGCAGCTGAATTCCAAAAATTTCCTCGTGTCAACATTTGTCCTCTACTGGATGGTATCGACTTATTGAAAATACCTATACAACTTTGTATAGAAGTATGTAGCAAGTTACATATGAATTTACTCGACTAAAGTACCATAGCTGTGCTTAGATACCAAGTCAAAAATTATGCTAAACACAAAATATAGCTTCTACTAGCTAAATCTACCCTTGTTCCCGTTAATCCTTGCTCAAGGAAGCAACTAATGTGTGTGGCACAAAAGAGAATTCAATTTAGGGCTTGAGAAACACTAAAATTGAGTTTACAACACTTTTAAGTGTCTCAAACATCCAACTAAGCCTTCTAACCCTAATTCAGCAAAGTGAACGGCTCAAAATTGAATTTTGCAATGCTTGTAAGTGTCGCAAATGACTCACTTGCCTTCCAAGCCTTAGCTTGTTCGTCCAAATCTAAGGGTTAATGCCCCCTTACCTTGTCCGTCTTAGCTTCTAGCAAGCTTGTCCTTCTTAGCTTCAAACAAGCTTGTCCGTCTTACTACCTAGCAAGCTTGTCCATCCTGCTACCTAGGAAGTTTGTCTATCCTTCT
>JAJJMC010017603.1:646974-657045 GCA_023531435.1 Papaver californicum
GATACTATGAAGTTGTCTCTATGTACAACATTTTGAAAGTGTCGTATCTTTTATTTAATATTATAAATAAAAAATGTTCAACCTCATAATTGATATGTCATTTAATTTGTAAAATAAAAAAATCTGACAAGGCTTCCTGACTGCAGTCATTCTGATTGGGCTGAAATAAAACTGACTGGGATGAAATAAACTCAAATTAAAATGAAATGAAACCTTGACTTATAAATTCAACCATTCAAATAAAAATTCATTGTATTGGTTACATAATTCATAAATAAATACAATTGACACTTAGGTTCAAAATCACTCACAAAAAGAAAATAATCAAATCCTGAATTCATATGCACACTGGTACAAATCATATCTAAGGTTCATAAAGAAGTAAACCAGAAAAATGAGATACTGTTGGATGATGAACTGAGACAACACTTCATAACTGCACACCTGTAACAAAGAAAAGGTTTCATCAAACCTCCCAAGCATACATGGAACCATCCAATACAAAATAACAAAATCATGCTTGGAAGTTAATAATATATGCTAGTTATCTGTATTAGGTTTTAATGGTACCTAAGAATGAGTTGTTTATGGCTTCACCTATGATGATATGGTTCATTGTATTCAGTATAAAGAAGTTGTTAGTGCACAAGCAGTAGAGAGTGAATAATTTGGCCCCATTTACACCCTACAAAACAAGTAGTTTGAAACTTCAAATATACATTGGCAACATATTTAGCATCTCTTGGATACATGACTTCAACAAAGGTTGGTAGTAATACATATTCACTCCCCATATAAGGCATCACCTTTGCACACACCTTACAGTATCCTCAAGGTTTGTCATATCTGACTTGCCAATCCTAGCTATTTCCACGACTTTATATCCGAGTACTTTTTAGATGAAGGAACAAATGTTTAAAATACATGTTAAATTCAATAAACAAACAAGTATAATATGAATCAAAACATAAACTTAATAACAAGAACTCGTTAGTTTCACAGCTTCAAAACTATATATAACAATGCCACAAGAATCTGAAGGAAAACGTAAAATATAGAGTTCAAGCTTGACTTGGTTCTTAAAGAGTCAAACATGAATAAAATACTTATATATACATTCCCAACAAAACTCATAACCTGAAAACTCCTAAAGATATATAAAAAAAATCAGTGTTGATGGTGAGTTTTTGACTTGAAATACAAACAAATACAGATAATACTCAGAAGGATATACTCGCTCCTCTCAAGACTTGAATGGAGCAACCGCGTCTAGAGAAACACAAGTATCACATGGATCAAGCCAGAAACACCTCCAAAGTTATTGCTGATGCTAACACATCTAGGGCCCACGTCCAAAGTGATAAAGGATAAGTCCATCTAGCCCTTGATCTGGTACCAGGAAACAATCAACAACAAAATTTCAACACCAGTGGAGTTCTGGAAAGGTCCCCACAAAAATCGTGAAAAGAAAGATTGAAACAACCAACGTTCCTGATACTACCAACGTCATCACCTCCATAATCAACATTCAATGTGATGACGAGATCCTCATTCAAAGAAATCAACAAAGAATCCAACGACCAAACTTCATCATTCATAAGGGTCTACAGAGACCACTACCACTACCATTTTATGGCCAGCTACCACTTCATCAGCAACAACCATATAAATGTAGACTACGACATGGTTCTGGGACGTCCGTGAATCCACAGAAAAAAGGCAAGGATTTACGCATTTCTAGAGAAATTATCACCAAGGGACCCAACTGTAGGCGCCAACAAGCCAGAAGACCCTAAAGATTGCTCATCTCCAGAACATCACCAAACAAAGGATCTGGACGCTAAAAATTGCAAAGAGGAGAGGTGATATCGTACGCTCGTGGATTTTGCCTACAAGTAAGTCTTGTTCAGCAACTCTCTTTACAACCAGTTGTCCCATGTCCCATCAAGGCTTTAGGAATTGACTCGAGTATTAACCTCACCGTGTCTTGACGATGTGATGTGAAGCTGATCCTTTTTAAAAGTTTGTCGAATGGATATGGGTCCTCTCTAATGAGAATATTAAAACCAAAAGCCCATATCATCCTTAAGATGTGTCATCAACCTGAGATACTAAATCCTAACCCTTTCAAAATCGGAGACACTACTGCCTCTCCTGGAGAAAAGCTATATCTGATCATTAAAACTATATTAGGTGGATAATACAAACTCGTAAATACTGATAAGCCAACAGAGGTAGTCGTACATGGCAAGTTTCTTAAAGATATCAAGGCTTAAGCACTCCACCACCCCTGATAAAGCTATCAAGGCTTAAACACTCCACCACCCCTGACAAAGATACCAAGGCTTAAGCACCTCCCCACCCCTAGCAATATTTCCCTATTTTTTACGTAATATTTGTAATTCCTCCAAGATGTTTGCAATATCTTGAATTCATACTTAGGATTTCAATTTATTAAACAAAGTATTATTTTTCTCTCTAGAAAATCCTTTGCAAACCATTCAAAATTTACCTAAAAATCCCAAAATAAAACCACAGAAAAATCGAGTATCTCAGAAACACATAAAAACCTCAAAACCTACTACTTAGAAAGGATATTTAAAGACTGATTCAGCGCCATCAGTATATGCTCTCTCCACTGGTGCGAGGCTTCATTTGCAAGCCTCAACTCCCGGGATATTCTTTCAACATCATCTCTAACCTTGGTAACCGCTTCTAAGCCAGAAAAGGCGTCTATTTCCTTCAAGTTCTCATGAATAGCTCTCGTATGATGACGAAGCCATCCAACACCAAGCTTATCGGTCTCAGCTTCCTCCAAGAGTCGGATCCTGTCAAACTTGAAGTCAAATTCAACTTCTGCGTTCAAATATTCAATTGGTGTAGTTTTCATCGCATTGGCATCCTATGATACAACACCACTTTGAGTATCATCTTCAACAGATGTATTCGAAGAAGCACGTGAAAAACACTTGGGGACTGAAGGTTTACATGAGATCCATTCACTGTCAAGAACCCCTCCAGCACAAAAGATACGTTCAACCAAAGAGTCATAACCTTGACGAGGTCCTCCACTCTCTAAAGGAACAACACAAGGATATATTCACCTCTCCTAAATACGTCGTCATATCTGGTAGGCGCCTTCAACCCCTGGAGAGGTTAAGACGCATCCCAAGCCTACTCCAGAAAACAAAACTTCAGAAACAAAGAGAAGTATGACAGGGGGATGCTCACCGTGACACATCTCACAACAATCAAGTATTTAGAAGATGGCTCAAGAGACACCTCTTGAAACATAGTCTTTGAAGACACCCATAGCACCACATCAGCAGTAACAGAACACCTCTTATCTACTCCTCTTCACCCTCAACGTCTCCAGAGGACTTCGTCCATATGATGTTCCAAGCATACCATCATCACATCTAGAAGGGTAAAATAAGCTTATGAGCCAAAGGGTCAGTATAAGACACGACTTCATTCATTAAATGCTCACGAGTTCGAAAAACATCCGGTTGCGGCTCAATAGCCCAAACACCAATGAAGGATCCAACTTCAATTCAAGCTCTTTCTCCAGCCTTAGCGCGACAACGACAACAACAACACCAACAAAGGACCCAAACTTTTTGACCTCCCTTGACCGATTAAATCATAGAGGTATAGAATCGTGGAGGTATCATCAAATCATCTCTTGTATGGTAGCATATGAAGGTAAGTTACACTTGGGGAATGAGGGCTGCTTCAGTTTTGGAGATTTAACGCAGTCACCTCCTTCAACCAGAGAATATGATCAATAATAGTATTAGCAACAAGACCTTCCACTCGAATCATCCGGAAAAACACTTGGGGACTTGATCTTGTTGGAAATATTAATTCAAATCTGTGATGGGATTTTAATTATGTACCGCAAGAGCACGGCTGTCGATGAGATAGTATGCAAAAACGGTTCCTTCCCCAGAGATTTCAGAATTGCAATTTCTATCTTTTAGTCAATTAATGTGCTAATGATAAAATTGATTTGGTGATTTTAGTCTAAATATTAAAAATGCTTAAGATACTAAAAATGATATACAAATAAAAGAAAACCTAGGACTCAAGAGTTCATCATAACTATGCAAACTAGATATTTGTAACCATTCTCTATAATTTTCTCAACATAATGCTCAAGACGATTTCGGACAAAGTATTTACGTTTTAGAAAATATGGAGTTTTAATCAATTAGTTTTTCTCAAAAGATTAATAATTACTTCAATATAAAATGCTAGTCTCTAACAAGAATAAGTGAATCAATTATTTAAGCATTATAAGACACATGAAAAAATTATTATCATTATTAATCAAGAAATAGGACCAAGAGAAATTGTTATAGAAAATAATCACAATACGTTAGCAAACATAGTTGGAGTTCCTCTTAATTCTAAGGGAGAAATCTAGCTAACCATAGTAATTGAAGCACAAAAGATTAGAGAAAAATAAATAAATTTATTCATAATTTTTATAAAGATATTAAAAAGAAGAACTGATCATTTGCATCGCTTAAACATTAAGAACTTTTAAATCAAGTAATGAATTAACAACACTTTATATGTGCTTTAAAATCAAATCCCTCGCTGGGACTATAGTAAAAAGTGTTGCTATAACTAGTGAATATGAAAGAAAAGATAACGCATTCAGCGATAATTCTGGGCAGCTTCTTCTTCTTTTTCTTCTTCCTCTCTTCGATCTCAACTAAAAAAAATGGCAGATTTCTTTTCTCTCAATTCTGGCCGCAACCAGCCTCCACAGAATCGATTCTTTCATCTCCTATTTATAATATAACATCTATACTACTTCAAATCCCTTCCAAATCCTTTTAATTAATGAAAATATTCTCCGCAGTAAAGAAATTGATCTTGGCAGTATTTTTTTTTCTTTCTCTTCTCTTTAACTCTATTTTCCCTTTTCTTCTTTGTTGCTTTAGTTGTCTGAAGAGATGTCGACCAAGATAAGAACATGATTTACATGTACGAAATAAAATCTAAAGTTATTCGAGATAACTTTTTCTCCCGAGAATCAAATATTACACGGTTTTGTTTGATTTTATGGTTTTCAATTCTCGTGCAAACTCTCCTTATTAACACAAGAATATATTCTTGTCTTAAATATCTTCAAATCTTTCCAAAACCTTGCTCGAGATTTTCACAGTTAGAGAAAGTAAAGATCCCGCTAGAAATTCTTGTTTAAATTTGAGAAGAAGGAGGTGCCCGTATCAATTTCTTGGGTGCTATTAACAACTAAGGTGCCCTAATCCAAAATGAGGATGCCTTTTTCAATTTTGAGGGTGCTTTTAACACTTTTTAGCCAACTTTTCCACGATTATTTATTCTTCCAGAAACACCTACAAACACAATAAAATTACAATATTAATACAGAAACTGAGTAATAACAATATAAATATAAGATTAAATAAGACACATAAATGTGTCTATCAATCTATCCAAAGGAAACAAAGCATCAATATAACATCTGTACATCAGTGCCTCCATACAACTTACACGCTGAATTCAAAATTCTCAAGGTGACACCATCAATTCACCTCATGCTACAAGCAAGTCCTAAACTGACAGTACTCGAGGTATTCCTAACCACTTCAGATTTATGCTTCTCCTCTCAACATCTGGAATATGGGCTTACAAGTTGTTGTCAGGAATTCATCTTCTCCAGAAACATGGCTATGGAGGTAAAATATGTGGAATCTGAAAATTTAGGGTTTCGATTTGGTGAGTCTTCTCTGTTTAATCAGAGCCTCCACAACTCTTAGAATCCCAGTTTCTCAAAACCTCAAACTATCAAAAACTCACCGTCCATGAAACCTTCAACATATATGAAGCCTTCAAACTCCATGAGTTCTTCAAGATCCATGAAACTTTCACCCTCATAAAGACTTTGCCTTTTTTACCATTTACCTTGGGATCCATGTATCTTATGAGGGCCCCACCTACTTATCAGAGCATTACATCCTCTTGGAAATCTTAAGAAGCCCACATCCTCACGATAGCACTTACAATCACGATCTCTCCAATTCGTCGTTACTACTCACGATGTCAATACCTTTAGCGTTATCCCCATCCACAGAACAAAGGATATTCCACCAAAAGAAGGATATTCCATGGAAGTAGGATTTCACACGGATCTAAGACATCATTCAAAGAGCTAGCGTCTTGGTGTCAGCACCTACCACTACAAGCTCCTCTATTCGTCGTCGCTCCTATTATTACACTTGTATCCTATAAACTCGGAAATTAGCAACAATCGGTGGAAAACGGAACAAGGCATCCTTTACGAAAAGTGTTCATCTATGTCTTTGCTATGACATACCAAAAGGGTGTATAAATCGGATATATGGTCTGAGAGATATGGCTTTTATGCTAATGCCAATGGAGTCTGAAAATTTTCACGGGATTAAAAATTATAAATGTGCATGCATGGTTGACTGATCATACAAGTTTCGAACCAGGTGATTTTTTTTGCATATGATAGCTTAATCTCTTAGCTTCGAAAGTTGGGTTCAAACGTCAGAAACCATCGTATAAAGATTCTAATGCTCCTGGAGAGAATGGTCCAAACAAGGGTTTTCATTTATAAACTCAGCTCCAGAGAGGCTTCGTCCACCTACAAGTCCTCATTTACTCAAAGAACATCACCTACGTCGTCTCCCAACATACGTAACAACATAAGAAGACGTCACCAACCTTGTCACCACTGTTTCACTCCTGTGACCTTTACTGTCTCAACTTATGATGTTGTTGCTTCCAACCCTGTTACTCGGTACTGTTGTTATTATGAGACAACGTAAACGGATCTTCATGCTTCAAAATTGACCATTTTAAATCTATCTTAAGATGTCGGAGTTTACTGCTAGCCTCATCTGCGGCTCTGGTTTATCATCAACTCCTCACGACGACTTTTGTTATTTCCAATCTTGCTACCACGGGTTACGACTTCAGGCTTCATCTATGGATGTCCATTTCGTATCTATTGCTGCCTTGCCGACGTCATCACTAGCATCTGAAGCTACATAATCAAACCCTAAGCAACAAAGTCTACTGCTTGCCCACAAGAGAGTCAGGTCCTAAATTGGTGTAGTTATAGACAGTGGTAAAAAGATTCGTTGCTCATCCTTTTTAAGATTTGATTTTAGACCTGAATTCTAATACTAAACTAGCAAATAAACAAAAGATGATAATAATATTACGAGAGACTGGGACTCAGAATTCCACCATTTTTCATATTCATGTGATTCATACATTAATTCTAGACAATTATAACTCATATAATAAAAGTATTGACTCTGTTCTTTGCCAAAAATAGATTTTTAAAATATTAGATGTAAATCATAAGCATGGCGCATCAAAAGTACTTAAGACTAAGCGTACACCATCAAATAAAATCACAAATAATAATAAAAAAAAATCATAAATTCATTTAAATTAATGCAAAAGGTCATAAAAGAATTAATTATATTTATCACAATCATGAAATAAGGCTTTCTCCGTTGTCCCAGTGTTGGGGTTTAGCTCATCATGACAAAAAAAATATAAGAAATCATTTTAACCATAATTTTTATAAAGATATTACAAGAAAGAACTGACCATGAACGTCACACAAAGATTAGATTTCTTTAATGAATACGATAACTTTAATGTTACTTAAACCTCAAACTGTCATGGTGACTATTCACCAAACCATTGCCTTTACTTTTATAAAAAAATGCTTTAGCTGGTTATTAACGACAGTTCCGTACAACCCTTTTTTTTTCTTTTTGTTTTTGTTTTTCTTTTTTTTCTTATTTTTCACGTGATGAATTGAGTTGCATAAATTTTCTTTTTCTCTCGAATCTGGATAAAGCCATCCTTTCCTTCGACCCCAACTTCTCTTATTTATATTACATCGACCAATTGTTTTCAAATCTTCTCGAATCTTTCTCTATTAAATCGCAAATATTCTCGGCAGTAAAGAAAAATAATTTGGAAAGAAAATCCCAAGTTACCCACGATAGTTTTTCACCCTGATCTTAAAGCCGAGAATAATTTTGTTGATTCTGACAAATTTAATTTGTTTACAAATTCTTTCCAAAACAAGTATAGCAGATCCTATTAATAAGGAAAGACATAATATTGCCTTAACTCTTCAAATATTCTCTCCCAAATCACGTACAACTTCACATAGTTTGGAGAATAAATTTCCCGCCAATTTTCGATTCAAATTGAGAAGAAGCAGGTGCCCTTATCCAAGACATGGGTGCCTTTATCAGTATGAGTGCCTTTATCAGTTTTGGGTGCCTTTAACACTTTTTCAACCAATTTGTCCGCAATTATTATTTCCACAAGAATACCTGAAAACATATAAAATAACATTAATAATACAAAAATTGAGCACTAACAATATAAAAAATTGAGACAAATTAGACACATAAATGTGTCTATCATAAATCCTGCATCTGCGCCAAGGACATTGCCTGGAGGAGATAAAGCTAAGTTACTACTATCGATTGAGTTTCAAATTTTGAATATTTTTTTGTCACTGTCACCATTTAGTGCTTACCACGAAACACATTATAGTTCCGCGCTAAGCAGGGGACTTAATATTGATGGTGAGGTTTTGACAACGACATGGATTGTAAAATTACCCTGCCTGGGTGTAGAAATATAATAAAAGAATCTCTGACCCGGGGTCAAAATTATGGATATGTATTTCTATCTTATACTCCGTAAGAGAATTGGGAATGTGTATTCATCTCATGGCTAAATTAATCCTGTAGCTCTTTTATATATGTATGCGCCCGCAAAAATTTAGGTCTTTACTCATCTAAACCCTTGTTATTTCATGTGTGTCCATGCAAACCATCTACATTAATCAGAACACGCTGATTATGCAAAATTATGAACATTCAGAGTGAGCTTCTATACCATCCCTGAATGGAAACACTAATTAGATGCATACCATCAAAATACAGAGTCGTATCGAACATTGTCAGTCGCAAACTTCCACGGATGAATTCCTGAAAAATGTTCTATATGCACTACATAAAAGCAAAGTATAACAATACGCTAGATCTCATGTGATTGAGAAGACTAAGCAGGCCACAGCCGCGCCAATGGCATTAGTGCCAGCGCTAGCAGCGCATAGGCCATGACCATAGCACTGGAAAGTGCTAGCGTTAGCAGGCTTTACTCACGCTGCTAGCACCAGCACCATCATACTGCCAACTTGCTAGCGCTAGTGCCATCACCTCGCCAGCCTAGCTCCACTATTGCATGAACACCATAGCCTCGCTAGTGTGCCTGAGCACCAGTGCTAGCAGCATTCAAGTCATTACCATGGCACCAATATGCGCTAGCACCAGTACTATCCAAATTACGACCATGACACCAAATGCCCCAGCGCTAATGTTAACATGCCATAGCTACGACACTAACATGAGCTAGCGACACCTCGGCCATGCCATTGGCATCTATGTGCGTTGTTGGTGCTAGCACAACTTACATGTTGCAAACATGACGCAAATATGCCACGACCATGCTACATTGGCATAAACTTATTGGTAGTATTACCTTACAATAAATTCCCAATTACTCATGTGCTTTGAGTCCATGACTCCACTAACTCCTACGAGAAATCAAAATTCCTGAAAAATGTTCGGTATGCACTACAAAAAAACAAAGTATAACAAAACACTAGATCTTATGTGATTGAGAAGACTAAGCAGGCCACAGCCCGCCAATGACATTGGTGCCAGCGCTAGCAGCGCATAGGCCATGACCATAGCACTGGCAAGTGCTAGCGTTAGCAGGCTTACTCACGATGCTAGTACCAGCGCCATCATACTGCCAGCGCTAGCAGCACTTACCTTGCTAGCGCTTGTGTCATCACCTCGCCAGCATTAGCTCCATCACTGCATGAGCACCATAGCCTCGCTAGTGCGCCTGAGCACCAGTGCTATCATCATTCAAGTCATTACCATGGCACCAATATGCGCTAGCACCAGTGCTATCCAAATTACGACCATGACACCAAATGCCCCAGCGCTAATGTTA